>WOXC01005789.1:0-548804 GCA_011680675.1 Gymnobelideus leadbeateri
ATCCTGGAATATAGGTGCTTTTATTCTCCACATTTTATAAATGAGGAAGCTGAAGCACAGAGAGGTCATGTAACTTGCCCAGGATCTCACACAGTTGGTGTGAGGCACGATTGGAACTCAGGTCTTTCTGACTCCACTGGACCACCTAGCTGCCTACAGAGGACCTGAGAATATGAAATTGTCATTTAATTGCACTCCATTTTGTGAATCAAATCAATTCTTGTCCTCTACTTTGTAAAAAGCCTCTTTTAAATCATGTGCATTGTGGTACACAAGGGGGCACAAACCACAGACAGAGCTCCCTATTCCTGGATTGTTCCAGTCACAAAATTCTTTGTTCCAACTATAATTTCCCTATGCCCAGATGTTGCAGACCATAACTTCTCTGGTCCAACCCCAGTTTCCCTGTTCTGCTCAATCAGCCCATCAGAAAGAAGCAACACCTATGTTGCCCAAGATTATATATATATTTGTTACATTCCTCATCAATGACTATAAAGATGCTCTGTTATTCATCATTGGATGTCCTTGGTTAATGAGGAGGCTTGGATCCCATTTGTTGGCAGTTGGCAGCTTTGCCAATAAATTGATTGTGCTCAGAACTTGGTTACTTTAGTTTATCTTTATCATAGATTTTGATCATGACAATTGGTGAGACAGTCAGGAGTTGAATGAATGGCCCTAGACCCTGAGATAGCCTCTTCAAGGAACTCCCCAGAGTACATGCTGGTCAACTTGTCACCAAGAGACTTCTCCATGGAGAAGGGTAGGACTACCCCTCTGTCTCAACATCAGTTCTTCCAAGCCAAGGTAAGCCCCTGGAATCCTTTCCATGTGAGAATCAGACCCATCTGTAGGGGATCCAGACTCTCCTACAAGGGAATCTGACCTTTCTATAAGGGAATCTGTTCCATTCTATAGGGGAATCTATCCCATCTATTGGGGACCCATCCCTTCTATAGGATGGGGTTTAGCAGTGGCTTACCAAAAGGAATCCCCCAGAGAAATTTCTCATATGTTAGAACAAGAGGAAACTCCCAATTCAAATGGGAATGACAAAAATGAACACTGTCAAATTATGTGAATTTGGTTTAAGACTTCAAAGATTCAGTTGATAACTTACTAAACTTTTGGTTATTATTTATTAAGAATTGAACAACCTCACCCAAAACAAATGAACTATTGGTTTTGCTGGGCACCCTGTTTGATGGGTCATACCTGTAGCATCTTAAAGGGCCCTCCTCTCTTTACCCTGCTCTGTCTTCTCCTTCTACTCCTCTAACTTATTCTTCTCCTACTATGGTAGAAGATTTGATTTTTTAAAATTGAGGGACCAGTGGCTATTGTCTTTCCTCTCCATGAAAGATTTATACATAATGTCACATAGCCTAGAAATTTGGTACCTTTAAGACTCTATCAAACTTTTAGTCCCTCTGATCTCTCCACACAGAGGACAGAATCCCCTAAATTTAATGAAGACCTCAAGGCTGTCATAACCTAATTTCAGGCCATATTTAGAGGTTATAACTCTATCTGGAGGGATGTAATTGATTTAATGGAAACCCTGCTCTCCTTGGGGGGAAAGAACTACCATCATAGAAGCAGCACATAGATATACCCCAGTTGGTTCTACTCCTTCAGAGATGGGGGGAGGAGGAAGAGGTCCTTTCTAATTGACCTTTATAAGACCCACGCTGGAACAGTAACAATAGAGTTGACTATGATAGGCTATTACAAGCTATTACAAGCTAGAAAATCTTTAATCAGGGGAATGGAAGCATGTACCATTCAACCTGAAAACTGGAGTATATTTCAATAAATTATTCAAGAAGAAAATGAAGCTCCTCACGACTTTTATGACAGGCTGCTTAAAGGTGCTAAGTAGTATGCAGGGTTAGATAGAATTAACCAGAGGGATGCTAGAATCATTGATTCTATCTTTCTTGGCCAATCCATACCAGAAATGTGCATTTATTTCCAAAAGAATTGCCCTGGATGGCAGGAAAGAGCATGAGTGAGCTTAAGAGTAATGCTTAATATGTTTTTGAAGAAAGTGAAAAGGAGAAAAACCCCAAATACTCTTGGCTTTTACTCAGAGAACCATGGCTCCCTTTTGAACATCAGGAAATCAAGAGCTACAAGTATGGCTTTACTGTAACAAAGAAGGTCATCTAGCCAGGAAATGCTTTAAGAAAAGGTGAGATGCAAGGAGTGAAAAATTGAAGGGGCCCTCAAAGAAAACTCACAATTCAAAATTGTGTGCACTGGCTTTTTTTTATTAAACCTAGACCTAAAAGGAAAAAACTTTGCCAGCATGTAAATCTATGTATCTGTCTTATTGTATTGTCTGTGTTTTGTGATAATTTCTTCCTGTGGCCTGAACAGCCTAAGGAAAAAGGGTATTTTTTTAGAAACTTTTAAAACCTTTTAAAAAAAAAGGAAAGTCTCACTCTCATTCTGGTCAAGTTGGAAAGGCAGATAAGAAAGGAGTCTTTGTTCCCAATTTGTAGAAATTTATAACATTATGAATTAGAAACTAAATTTGTGGCAAAACTCTAAATTCTCTACTGTAAATTTTCAAATTTTATAAATGATGAAATATCTTAGTGAATATGTTGTAGAAAAAACTGTAAAAGTTTTAGTGCAAGGGTGATTTCACTGATAAGAAACTGAAATTCCTAAGTGAATGAGTTTTCAGTTTTCTTTTGGAAGAAATTAAAACTGGAAACTGAAAGTAGTATCAGTGAAGTTCCAAAGTGAAAAGAGAGAAACATGTTCAAATCAAGGAGAAACTTAAAAAGTAAATAAAATTTAATTTGGAATAATGTTTGTATCTACCTAAGCAATTAATTAAAGTACTCTGAGTGATATAACTTTATTGGTAAACTAGAAACAGTCACCTAAAGAAATTGGAATAAATGATTAATTTGTTAGTCTTTAAAAATCCAGAGTGGTGACAGTTTTGCAATTAATTGGTTTTGTGTAATAAAAACTTGTACTAAATTGAAAAGGAAAAAATTTAATAAAAAAGAAAATAAATTCTGTAGATAGTTTGAGACATGATTAGGGAATAAAGATTAGAGGAATTCTGGGATGCAATGAAAGTTAAAGAAAAGTAAGGAGTCAAAACTGTAAAATGAAAGATTAATTTCAAGATAATTGGTTTAAAAACGATTTGCAAAACATTTTAGAGAAATGTCTGTCAGAAATATGAAACAGCATTATAAAACTGTGCCAAATGGGAACTCTTTGAAGTAAAAGTTTGCAGCACAAAATTATCTGTGTGAACTGGTCTTTCTGGGGTAAAAAAATCACAAAGATGTATATAAGAAGGATTTTGTTATCTTTCTTAGATTTAGTTTCTCAGGGTCCATATGGTCATGGCAATGTTTAGTTTCCAGGTGTTTGATAACTCCCAGAATAACCCCAAGGATTCTAGATAGTAGTTCCCAGAATCTTAGTGACAGACAATCCTACTGAGTCTGCGCCTTGAGATAAGGAATAACATAATGTGATAATTACTTCACTTGCATGGAATGACGATATTGCTAAAGTTAACCTGTGAGCTTAATGTTGGAAAGATACCTTCTTTGTCTGTTGCCCTATAAAGCTGGTGGGCAACTGGTCGGTGAGTGGGGAGAAACCATGGGAAATCCATGGGGGGTTTAGAGGAGTGCACAAAGCTGTGCCTGTATCGACTGACCCTATTGAGAAGTAGGGATAGTTGTCCTTCCCTTTTTACTGGCCCTTGCGAGAAGAGTGACTAGGGAATTCTGTAGGAGCTGGTTCTCCCAGCAACCATTTGAGAAGACTAGACTAGAATAAAGCTGATTATTAATCCCTCCAAAGCTGTCTACCTATCTGACTAGATCAAAAATGAACCTGTTAGAGGCTGGAAACCGAGAACTACAGCGACTCCCATGTGTTATCAGTGAAACAAAAGAATAGATGGGGGCGGGGCAGAAGGGGAGGAATAAGTTGTGTACTTTATCTCCCTTCTTAAAGGCCAGATAAAGAAAACAAAAGGAAATTATTTGGTTCATCAGGTGATTTTTGAGCTAACTAAAAAAATTGACCCCAAAATTTGAAACATTAACTGTTGAGTGGTGCTTGGGAAAATTAAGGTTCTAAATATTATTCTTTAAGATTGTAAACCCTACACTTGATTTAAGTGGTTTCATTTACAGTGAGATGTGTTCTTATATTAGGGAAATTATTATAAATCAGAATGTAATACAAATCACATTTGCTAATCTGTAAAGGGGACAATGATAATAGCATCCCCCTCTCTAATTTCCACCTCCCCCCACCCCATGTTGTTGAGAGGACCATATAATTATTAAGTGCTTAGCACAGTGCCTGGTTTCTGCAAGGGGTGAATAATACAATATGCACACCTTATAGGAATTAAATTGGACAAAATATTTCTTTGATAATGCTCTCCCACTTAAAGAGAGTTTCTGAATTGGCATTGACTCCATTAATATTTAAGACTAGTATCCTCTGGGGTGGCTAGGTGGCGCAGTGAGTAGAGCGTCGGCCCTGGAGTCAGAAGGACCTGAGTTCGGATCCTGACCTCAGACACTTAACACACACACAAATAAAAACACAAAAAACACAAATAAAAACCTAGCCGGTGGCCTTGGGCAAGTTATTTAGCCCCAATTTCCCTCCAAAAAAAAAAAAAAAAGACTAATATCCTCATAAAGGGAAAAACTTCAAACTTACTACTTAACTGCCCTGTCATGTAAATTAACAAATTGTTACGCTAATTCATTTAAGAAATTCAAAATAACTGAGAAATCAAAATGTAAACATTTAAAAGTACTACAAAAGGCAGAGCACTGACACTTTAAATTAAGCTTTAGGGGCAGGTGGAGTGAATGGAGCACTGGCCCTGGAGTCAGGAGAACCTGAGTTCAGATCTGACTTGGACACTTGGCACTTGCTGGCTGTGTGACCTTGGGCAAGTCACTTGATCCCAATTGCCCTGCCTTCCCCCCTCCAAAAAAAAGAAAAGCACACAAAAAAATTAAGCTTTAAAAACCAGAGAAAAGCCTGGCAGGTGGCAAGTACTATATAAATACTAATGTAAGTACTCCCCATTGGTCTTGAATTCAAACAACATAGGATGCCAAAAGTGATAAATAAGAGAATTTGGAAATGCATTTGATTGAATTAATTTCATCTAACAGGTAATAAGTTTTCATATTTATATGACATTGTATATGTAAATTTTTTTTCCTATTTCAAAAAATGCTGTTAGAAAAATAATTTCCTTTTTTAATCCAGATGCTGTTAGATTATGCAATTGGCTGGTAAGCAAATATGATGAAAATTTCTGAAAACTTAAATATTTAATAGGGCATATTTTGTGTTAAATTGGAAAACAATAATCACTTACGGTTAGGAGACCAAAATAGTAAAATCCTCTTAAGTTGTCCTTGTTGGCAAGGTTCCTTCAGACTTTTCACTAGGACGGGAGTGTAAGACCCTATCAGTTCCCAATACAAGCATGTTATGAAATTTTGTAGTGATGTGGCTTGAAAAAGTAGGACTCTCTTAGCCCAAGTGGCATAATTTGCATAAACTAACGAGTGAGTTTTATCTAAGATCATCCCTGAAGACCTCTCCCTCAGTTTCCTCATATTTAAAATAACAGGATTGGAATCTACGGTCTCTGAGATCCCCTCTGGCTCTAAATCTAAACTGATGATTTAATCAGTGGAAATGTCAGTGGATATTACCATCTGATTTGCTGCTATACTTTGTCCTTAGAGTCAAAATGCACTTTCCCTCTGACTTGAAGCTGAAACCTTCTATGTGTTGTCTCCCTCATGAGAATATAAGCTCCTTGAGGGCAAGGACTGCCTTCCTTTTATATTTATATCCACAGCATTTAGCGCTGTTTTACATGTAGTAAGTGATTAATTAATGCTTTATTAATTTGTTCATTCATCCTATAAGCATTTTACATGTTAACCTTATTTGATTCTAACATTAACCCTGGGAAGTAGATGCTATTATTTCATAAAGAAATTGAGACAGAGAGAGATTGTCACTTGTCCACTAAACATAAAGCTTTGTGATTTGCATACAACAGGTGCATAATGAATCTTTGTTGAATGAATTTTTTCATCTGAAACTTAAAATGAATACCTAGTAAGTGTCAAAGGTAGAATTCTATACTCAGGTTTTCCTGACTTGAAATTCATCACTCTGTCCACTACATCTATCACCTAGCTGCTCATCAATGAATGCCTGGCATTCAGAGATGACTTGTCCATGGTCACAAAGTAAGTGTCAATGGTAGGATATGAACCCAGGTCTTCTTGGTTCCAAGTTCCACCCTCTATTCACCAAAAACGATGTTCCTTGGCTTTCATACAACAGGTATTTAATAAATTTTCTCATCTGAAGCTTACTAGATCTTGGCCCAAACAAGCCGCCCAATTTCAGTTCTTCTGCCTGTAAACTAGGTTAAGAATTCTTACATCATCCTCTCCCCTCTTCTCCCACCCTTTCGACATTGCTATGAGTAAAGGCTTTTGTAAGACCCTAAAGTGTCATACTCATGGGAGCTATTATCATCACTAATCAAAGAAATAACAAGCTAGAGGGTAAGTGGAGAGCCGGATCAGAAAGAAACCAGGGAAAGGCAGCATGGAGCTGGGGGAGGGGTAGGAGATCAAATCCCATCCACTGAGTGATGATGAAAGCCTTCCCAGGGGCCCCTAGCTCTGTTCCTCCCCCCACAACCACAGGTTTCTTCTGGATCAGAAGTGAGAAAAGCTATAGGAGGGCTGATGATTACAAAATGCATGAAACCAGCTTCTACTGTATCTGCCTTGGTGGGTTTGAAATGTGTAGTGTGCTCAGGGAACAATAGGACTGGAGAAGCATGACTCAAAAAGATATGAAAGTCCACCCCCAAACTGTGGAGGTGGGAGGTCCACCAGTGGCAGCACATGTTTTCAGACTTTTTCAATGTAGCAGTTAGCCTGGTTTTTTCTTCTTCCTTTTAAAAATACTATTTGTTATGCAAGATGGTTCTCTGAGAGGGGAGGATAGTGGGGAAATCCTTGCTGATGTAAAAAAACAAAAGACAGGACTTGACGGTTAATAGCAATACTGTGCTGTGACAGCAATATTGCGCAATGACTCACTTTGTTAGACTTCTCTCTTCTGAGCAATGCTGTGATTTAGGACAGTTCCAGGGAACTCATGATGGAAAATGCTATCCACACCCAGAGAAAAAACTATGGAGTTTGAATCCAGATTGAAGCATACCATTTTCTCTTTTTTGGTTGTTTTTTTCTTTCTTGTGGTTTTTTCCTTTTATTCTGATTCTTTTTTCACAACATGAGTAATGTGGAAGTATGTTTAATACAATCATACATGTATGGCCTATATCAGATTGCATGCCATCTTGGGGAGGGGAATGGGGAGGAAGGGGGAAGACTTTGGAACTCAAAATCTTATAAAAGTGAATGTTGAAAAACAAAAATTAGTTAGTTTTTTTTAATAGAACTTGAGATCTGGGCCTGATTTATTTTCTGATCTGTCTAATGCCCAAAGCTGGGCCCCACATACCCAGAAATCCAAGAGATGACAACCCCATTGGAATTCATGCTCCTTATGGACAAGGACTGCCATAAGATACTTTGTATCCCCAACACTTAGCTGAGGGCCTGGCAGATAGTTGGCGCTTAATAAATGCTAACTGATTGATCAGAAGGAGCATCTGAGACTAAAGAAAGAGAAAACCAAGTGGACTAGCACTCATTGCCTTTATTGCATTCAAAGTGGAGCATGCAAGCCCCTGTCCCCATGTAAGGTGTACCCATCCCAGCACAGACTGGAACAAGAGATACTCAGGAAAAAGGAGCAGTACTCGGGCTGAGCTCCTTGGCCTAGGGCTACTGTTTCTTTTGGAGCCCATAAAGAGAAATCCAGAATCAAAGAAATGGATCAGGGGGCTACTATCTGTCCCCCAGGAGCCCAGGTCTCAGTTTGAGCGCCTAGACATGGAGATCTAGAACCCCAGAGCTGAACTGGCTCCTTCCTCCCTCCCCGCCTACCCACCTCACCCAACACACATTCTACCCAGAGCAGAAAATTACTTTAAACCCAACCCTCAGGCACTGACTATGCAGGAATATCTATCACCATGGCTCCAAATTCTCTATCTCAGAGTGGGCCTCCAGACCTCCTCAGCTATGCACCAGCCCCCTTGCTACAGAGTCTGATGCCCACTCTCAATCCCACTGGGCAGGGCCTCATGGCCCCAGTAGCCCAGATCAAACTTGAGGGGAAAAAATACAAGATGTGAGAAGCAAGCAAGAGGCAGCAATTTCTCTGGTGCCAGAGCGGAGTCTGGACCCCCCCCTCTCAGCAAAGAACAGGTAGCACAAACCTAGGTAAGAGCAAATGGGAAACCCTTAGGGAGAAAGGGAACAGCAGTAAAGAGGGACATGGGGAAAGCGCGAGAGTGAATGCCCTTCAATGTTATAACGCACAAGACAAACAGACTGGGTGCTAGGGAAGAAACTGGAGAGGGTCATGCTTCTTCTCCCCTGAGCACTGAGGCAGGTTAGTTGAAGGTGGGGCTAGGCCACAGGAAGCAAAGTGTCTAGGAATTGAACAGACCCGGGGGTTGGTGGTTACCACCAATCCACTCCCCACAAATAGGGTCAAGTAGCTTTGGTTAATGTCAAGGGTTCAGTGCCAAGCAATATTGAAACGGGAAGGCCTCTTCCCAGAGCAGTCAGAGAAATAACACACACTTCAGAATCTGGCTATGATGAGGGCAATGGAAGCATCTGGCCTAGGGATGCAGAGGGGCCCTCAAGCCAAGAGCAACTGTAAACGTCGTGGAGGGCACCACGTGAGAGGCCCCTGACACCCAGCACTGTGGTGCTCTCAGAGCACATAAGCCCAGGCATTGTGCCATGCCAAGGGTTTGAACTGTCTCCCTTTCTGTCCACCAAGCCTGGAGAGAGGCTGTGGGCTCCATATTTGACCATGCACTGAGACCTCGAATGAATGAAACAGAGATCGGCATGAACCATGCCAACTGATCCCTGCATCCTTCCATGAGGTCCCAGGTACCCCAATGAGACCCTGACACAGCTTTCTACACTGTGGGTCCTGCCACTCTGAGACCAGAGGAGAATGAAGAGGCCTCTTACATATGGGTGAGGGCACTCCTGCAACAGGGGCTACACCCACCCACTCTTTCCATTCCTGTCTTAGGATATTTATTGTCTGGTTTGAACTGTTTGCTGGTTGGTCTTTAATCTGGGTGGAGGCCCTCCAGCCTCCAGTCATGATTATAACATGCCCTGAGCCTTGGAGCCCCTTTCCTGGGCAGCAGGTTGGCTATTTAACTGTGTATCAGCAGTCTCAGGGGACCTAGGAACGGCCTTCAAACTTGAGGTGCTTTTCCGGGATCCCTGGGGACTGGGATGACCTTTCTTCTGAAGCTGGGGGCTCAACTGAGTGGATGATGGGGCTTTTCTGCCCGAGGAGGGGCTCTTGGAGCCCTTGGCCTTGGCCACCGGGTAAAGGGTCTCCAGGCTCTTGAGAGACTTCAGGCCCAGCATCTCACAGTGGGGGTTGCATTGATGTGAAACAGCAAACTGCTCAAGGAGGCCAGGAAAGCAGCTTTCCTTAAGACCTTGGTACCTGTAGTCAAACAGAGCAAAAACTGGACCCTAGAGAATCTTGTCCTCTCTCTGTGACTTCTACCCCCAACCCTGGGATGACCATCAGCCCTAGGACTTAGAACTGACAACCACAGCAGACGGCCTTCACTTCTCTAACCTGGAACTGATCACCCAGTCAGTCATCCAGGAAAAGTGGGGCTATGGGATGCCTGCCACGACTACCTTGGTGCCCAGCTTCCTCATGACACCCAGCTGTGGCTGGTAGGCAGTCTTGCCCTGTTGGAAACTAGCAGATTCCCTGACTGAGGTCATGTCTTATCGTGCGGCATGATCCAGAGGCTGGGGATCCCTAATCCCCAGGAGGCTGTATTATAATTCTCAGGCAGGGAAACTCATTACCCATACCAGGGAAAGAGGAAATGAAGCAGGGTAGAGAGGACTGGGGGCAAAAAGAATTCAGTGATCCCCAAGACGTTACAGTGTAGCCCAGGGATGGGGAACCTGCAACCTCAAGGCCATATGTGGCCCTCTAGGTCTTCAAGTGAAGCCCTTTGAATCCAAGCTTCACAGAACAGAAGATCTGTTCTACAGGTTCCCCAACCTTGGTGTAGCCCATCCACAAGCCACATTCTCTCGGGGATAAAGAGTCAGATGGACATTTAGATCTCCAACACAAGGAGAGGGAGGTCGTCCTAAAAGGAGGGAATAGAGCAGAGTCCTGAAGGCCAGCACGGCAGCTGCTCAGGTCCTAAGAATCACTTACCCTCTAAGTTTGGTGGCAATCTGTACATCCGTCACCTTCCAATCAACACCTAGAAAAGGGCAGAGTGTTTGTAAGTGGGAGCCCAGTTCTGGAAGTGTCCTCTCCCATTGCATTCTGGGCAATGCCGCTTCTTTCCCTTTTATTCCTTTTCTGTCAATCTGGGAATGGAGTTGGAAGGTTCTGAGCCAGGTTACAGAGTCACAGATTGTCAGTGATGGAAGGGAGCCTGACATCCATCTCTGACCCCAAGCCTTTGCTGCAGTTCTAATCCAGCAAGATTTCCAGTGACCTCACCAAGTCTGCATCCTTCCATGAGGTCCAAGATACCCCAATGAGACACATATTATTGGTTCTTAACCAATAACTATTCTACAGCAGGTGATAAACTTGGGAAGCTAGCCTCATCTGGGCAACGGTTGGCAGCCAGCTTCTCCAGGTCAATGAGTAATTACTATAATGATCAACAACACAGATAAATGGGGCATAATGGATAAAAGGTGTCCTTGAAGAGCATCTGGATTCAAGTCTTGACTCTGAAACAAACTGGCTATGTGACCCATGGGCAAGCCTTCATTTCTTATTGTCCCCAGAAAGAGAAAATCAGATAGATCATGGACAAGTTACCAGGCACTGTGCTAAGTACTTTTATAAAGACTGGCAAGTGACAATGTAGATAGAAGATATATACAGAATAAAGTGGAGCTATCTCACAGGGAAGGTGCTAGCTTTGAGAGGGTATGTGTGTGTTTATGTATGTGTATATATATATATATATATATATATATATATGCATGTATGTATACACATACTATCTAGGTATATATCTGTATATGTGTATATAATACGTATTGGTTTACCTATAACATTTCACCATTTTCAAAGCTCTTTTATATGTATTGTATACAGCACAGAGAGATGGCATGACATTTATATTTATGTGTGTGTGTCCCTACACACATTTTTCTAGCCATATCTAGATAGATATACATATAGATATACACATATATTATAAATATATATGCATCAGTGGAAGAAATTTTCACTGTGAGTTCCCTGAACTAAATTACAGGTCCTGACCAAAGTGATAAAAAGGTAATTCTTATTAATATGGATGTAAAATACCACAAAATATCTTTTATTATTCCTGTGGTCTGGACCTGTGATTTCATCAGTATGTTTGTTTATGTGTATGTTTATATGTGGATATACACACATATATAGATATGCCTTGTAACATATATAACATATAACATGTATGTGTGTATATATGTATACATGCATGTATATATTCCCTCAATGCTAGAACCTTCCCTCAGAAATTACCTCCAATTTACTGATTATATCTTGCATTTACATTGTTCATTGGCAGTATCTGTAAAAATGCCTGACAGTGCTTATACATAGTAAGTGTTTAATAAATTATTTCCCTCTCCTCCTCCCTTAGAAGTTAAGTTTCTTGAAGGCAGGAACTGTGTTTGCCTTGTTCAGGTCTTAGCAAAAAGCCTGGTACATAGTAAGTGCCATTTATTATTTATTAAAATAAATGCTTGTTGTTTAAATTTATTTAGTTTATTAATTTACTAAGTAATTTAATACACACTTGCTTTGTTTCAAAGTGCATTTATATGTACTATATATAGCACAGAGAGAGGCCACATGGCACAGGGAGTAAAGAGCTGCTTTTGAAACCTGGAAGATGTGCATTCAAATCACACCTTGAATGAGAACCAACTGTTTAAACCTGGACAAGTCAACCTGTCAGTGTTCAGACAACTCTAAGATTATAAATCACAGACAAGGGGCTGACCTGCACTGGATGAGGAGGCTCCCTCATCTGGGGCTTTGTGTGTAGTGGCTGTGCTTGAAATATTTGTTGAATTGACTCTGTGTGTGTACATATGGATACGTACATATACATAAATACATACATATACATATATACATACTACTGCTGCTGCTGCTGCTGCTGCTACTAACCACCCTGATGAGCCACTAGAGGAAAGGGAAAGCAGGGAAGGGTAAGCAGCAACTGAGGGGGTCAGGAGTGAGAACTCTGGGAATGCCCAGAGAGACCACAGGTCCCCAAATTTGCTCCCAGTTGGGATGACACCCCCATGCATTGCCTGCCCCAGACAAATCTCCACAGAAGGCAGCAGCTGGTGGCACAAGGGACAGAGTACTGGACTTGGAGCCAGGAAGCCCTCAGTTTGAATCTTCCTTCAGTTAAGTGATGCTGAACATTTTAACTTGTTACCTGTGTTCTTGTCCCTAAAATGTGGATAAAATGTGAGGGACCACATCCCTCCCAGGACCATTATGAGGCTCAAAGGTGATAATCAGTGTAAAGGGCTTTGCAGACCTTGTATCACTTTATAAATGCTAGCTATTCTACCAAGGAAGGATTCACAGGGAGTCATTTCAAATGAGATGGTCACTTTGAGAAAGTCATTCCTCTCTAGGCCTCAGTGTCTCCATCTGTAAAGGGGGATAATGTTATCTGCTCTCCCTACCTCTCATGCTATTATTGTAAGAATCAAATGAGATCCTTACAATAAGGAACTCAGAGCTTGAAAGGACCTAAAATGTAGTTCAAGTGTTCTTACCCTGGGAACTTGGGACCCCTTGAGGAGTCTGTATATAGAATTCATGGGTATTCATGAACTTGAATGTGAAGTTTCTACTTTATTACCCCTTTATATATAATATATTACATACAATAATATATATTATATATTATCTCTATTATTATATATAGTTATATATAATATATAGTTACATATTTTATATATAATATATAGTTATATAGCATATATTATATACAAAAGAAGTTTTTCTTGTTTTTATGTATTTAAAAAAGCATTCTGAGGAGTCTGCAACCTTCACCAGATCTATGAAGGGCCTGTGACATATAAAAAAGTTAAGAGCCCCTGAATTCTAGTTCAAATCCCTCCTTTTATAAATAAGAGAGGATAGGTCATGGGAATGTAAGTGACTTTGCCCAAAGTCACAAGGTAAAAAATGGCAGAATTTGAACACAGGCCCACTGACTCCAAGGCCAGTGCTTTTCCCACCAAGTCACACCACCTCCAGATGGTATATGAAAGCACTTACAATGGCAAAGTATTACATAAAATGTAAGCTATAGTGGGCTCCTGCTCAGATATGGGCTAGGCTGGATGATCCACCCATCAGCTTCCTTCTAACTGTAAAATCTGGGACTGTTAGTTACAACTTGATTATTATTGTTGCTATTACTGCTACCTCAGCACTTTGAAGATACAAGATTTTATCAGGGTTGTAGGTACTCACCTCACCAATGCAGATTGCGACTCCTGTATGCAAATCATAGCTCACCCTCTAAGGTCTATGTCTGTGAGCTGTTGTTGCTAAGGAAGTGATTCACTCCAAAGTCATGTTCCTGGTGGTGAGGCTTTCTGAGCTAGCATAGGCTAGTCCATAGAAGCTAGGCACACAATCCATGCTGGGGCCCATACTGAGAGTCTCTAGAGTGGGGGAAGGCCTGGTAGCTAGCACCTGTGTTCTGCTGGTGCAGCCCTCAAGGAAAGGGTCACCTCCATGTCACAACAGAGGAGAACCATTAGCATGTAACACTAATAATGACGATGCAATTGTATTATTCTAAGTTTATCAGAGCCTTTCCTAACAGCTGGTATTAAAAGTAAAGGAGAGAAAGGTACAAGGGCCTCCCCACTCACTTACTGCTATTTCAGCTCCTTCAGCAATGAGGTGGTTAGTCAATAAGCACCTACTATGTGCCAAGCACTATGCTGTGAGAACTATATGGAAGAAAGTTGTTGAATATATCATAGAGATGAGACTGGGAGGGTGGGAGCTCCTCAAGGGCAGTGACTGTCTTGCCTCCATTTGTATCCCCAGCACTTAGCAAAGCACCTGGCACATAGTATGTCTTTAATAAATGTTTATGGATTAATTGATTCCTGTCCCACATACCCATGTCCAGTTACATAGGGAAATGCCAAGGTGGCCCTGTGTGCCTCTCAGAAGGTCAGTCCTTTACCCCACAATAACACAATCTCACTGCTGACAAAATATATGCCTTTTTCTTGAACTTCAAAAATCCCTGTAATGGTTACCAAGGATAAAGGAAGCCAATGTCACAGTACTTTGGGGAATTGATTCAAGGAACTCATCTTTGTAATGAACAACCAGTGACTCACTAGCGGACAAGTCTGCCCCTGTCATCCCTCTTGCTCAAGAAGCTTCAATGGTTCCCACATGCCTCTGATATAAGACATAAACTCTTCAGCTCAGTATGAAAAGCCCTTTTCACAGTCTGGCTCCAAGCTTATTTCACATTAAAGGGAGCATGTTTTTGCCTTTCCTTGTATCCCCAGGACTCAGTGCAGAGCTGGCACAGAGTAAGTATTTAATAAATACTTGTTGACTGACTGACATTATTCCCCTTCACAGTCTCCCTTCCATCCAAACCAGCCTCCTCAATGTTCCTCTAACTCCTGTCTCCACGCCTTTGTATTGGCTGTCTCCCTTACCTAAAAAGCACTCCTTCCCTTCCCTTTCTCTTAGAATACTTTCAAAGTTCATCTCAAACACCACCTTGTACAGGAAGTCTCCCTCCCTCCCAGAATCCCCTATGAGGATGAACATGATCCCATTTGGGCCTCTTCAGTCCCCTGCCACTCCCCAGTCCCCCAAGCCATCATACCTGCAAGGTCTGTGACCAAAAAGCTGCCGTTTGTCCACAGATATAACCAGTGCTGGAAGGTCCGACATTTCTGGGCAGCCTCAGAGGTGGCAGGGGTTGCCTGGGTGCCGCCGCTCTCCCAATCACGAGCACAGTACGGCTCCAAGGGCCTCCCCAAGTACTCCTCCAGAGTGGCATATGGGATGCTGTTTGCTGGCCGGTAGATCAAGTACAGTGGGATGATCCTAAACACAGTCCCACCTTGCCCATGAGCACGGCACTCACACCCAAGAAAGCTCCCAACCCTATCGAGCCCCACCTCGATTCTGGGACCTACCAATGAAGTTCCTTTTAGTCCTAGGATTCCAGAAGCTTAGAGAGAGGGAACTTTCTGGGAGAGAGAATTCACTGGATACCACAGGCCCCTAAATCACTCCCAGTCAAAATGCCCCCATGCATAACCCACATCCCCACATTATCTGGCCAATCTATGAAGAAGGCAGCTATAGAAAGAGCACTGGAACTGGAGTCAGGAAGACATGAGTTAAAATCCAGCTTCAGATAATTACTACCTATGTGACCCTGGGCAAGTCACTTAACTTCCCATGTGTCTTGGGTTTCCTCTTCTACAAAATGGGGATAATAAAATTACTTACTCCCCAGGGTTGTTGTGATGATAAAATGAGATGATGTTTATAAAGGATGTTGCAAATCTTGAAATATTACATAAATGCTACTGTTACTGTTATTATTATGCTAGAGGTCCCCAGCAATTTAAAGATGGAGATGGGGGTAATGGTGGGCATGGTTGTCACTCAGATGAAGAATTGTTTTGGTGTTTGATCATTAGAGCCTGGACTGGGTGACCTGGGTACTTTCTGTGGCCAGGTGCAGTTAATACAGTGAAGGACTGAGGCAGGAGAGTAATAGACAAGATAGGATCTGAATGTAGTTCATCACTGGGCACAGTCTAGTGATCTGAAATTTGAGATATACTATCTAAAACCTAAGCTCGAGGGGAGTAGAAAAATGCAGAAACCCCATGTATGACAACATCCAAAGCAGAAGAAACCATGGGGCATTTGTGAAATGGGACTTGAAGCCTGAGCACAAAACCTCCTGGGTTCTCATGCCTAACCTATCACCCTTTCCAAGCTCCTTTACCTTGCCAGGCCTAAATTTTTCAGTCTGTTAATTGGGTGACATTGGGAGTGACAGAGTGATGGGGTGGGGCGGGGGGGGAGGTGGCGGGGGGCAGGGGGGAGGGAGCACAAAAGGAACTGAAGGAAAAATTAAAGCCAGAACCACACGTGTTCATGTAAGTGCACACACTCAGGCTCTACTGTGGGTGAGTGCAAGACAATACTTTGTACAGAACTAACCACATGCTCTACTCATCTCTACCTTATGGGCACTCTACCCACATGAGATCAGACAGACACCTTGCCTATCACTAAGAAGGAAATTAATATCCCTAGGCCTCAGGGGCATCCTAAGGTCTAGGAAGCATGGGGCAGAGAGAGAAGGGGAGAACTTACTCAGGAACCTCCCCAAAACCAGGGACAGCTCGGGCCTCGGCCGCAAAGATCTTGCAGTATTCTCGGCTCATATTCTGGATCTTACATCCCTAAGGGAAAAAAAATGACCAAAGCCCTGGAGATAAACTTGCCCAGCTCCAGAGCCCTAAGCAAGATTCCAGGAAGAGGGAGGTAGATCTCAATGATGTGGATCACCATCTTTGAGGGATGTAATATGGCAAACTCCCACACTGGGCAGAAGACAAGACAACATGAATCCCCAAGTTACCCCACCACCTCTAGGATCTTATGCATCAATGACTTTTCCCAACCTCTATCCTAAAAGCCTTTGGATGCCCCCCCAATAGAGCTGAGACTAATCTCCTATTTCTTTCTAGGAGCATAGCCTTCCTATGCAGCTCCCAGATTCAACAGAAAGATGGGCTGGGGAATGGGGAGGAGACCAGCTGAGGACCCAGGACTGAAAAGCAGCAACAAAGGGGTTGGGTACCTGGATGGTGACATCATAATTCCTCCCCAGGAGAGCATTCTCATTGCCGGACCCAAACACAAGTAGGTTGGGGACCTTGATGACGCAAGTTCGGCCTGACTCGAAGATGGGCTCCAGTCCATAGATGACCTTGGCTTGGGAGGCCTTTCGAAGACCACGTCCACGCCCGCTTCCACGGAGCTCCCCACTCACCAGTCGGCCAAAAAGTTTGTCCCCCCAGCAGCCCGAGTCCGCGAGGCCCTTGGCAAACACCATGGGTGTCATCTCAATCTCTTCTCCAACTGGATAAGGACATGAGAAATGAAGGAGTGGCCCCCTAGGCATAAGCCCTAGCCTGTCCTCACTCAGTCACATCCCTGGGATGTTAGGGATGCAGGCTGATCAGAGCCAAAAGAAGCAATCTTGAGACCACCCCTCTCCATCCTCCACTGGGCTCAAAGTCCCAACCTGTAGTCCCCCTCATCCTCCAGAGAGGGGAGGCGCAGCACTTAAGAAATGTCTCTCCCTCCCCACCCCTGAGAGGAAAAATATTAACTCTAGACTACATGGGAAAGGGTTGGCATACATGGGGGGAAAGATTCCAAACTAGACCAGAAATTCCAAACCACGCAGGTGGTCATCCCTGTGGACAGCAGGGGTGGCTATGAAGCCCCATCAGCTATTTCCCAAGCAGCATACTCTACCTTCCACTTCTTCTCTGGAGATGAATCCTGACAACACTGAATGGAACAAAGGAAGATGGTGAGGGACTGTTCTGGGTTCCCCTGCCCAGACTGGGAATGATCTCCACTAACAAATAACCTCCAGGATCAAATATAAATTCCTCCGTTAGGCATTTAAAGCTCTTTGGAACCTGGGCAACCTTTTACACTTTACTCTGTGATTTAGCCACAATGGCTTACTTGGGGATCCTTGAATCCAGCACTCCCTCACCTGTCTCCACACCTTTGTTCTGGCTCTCTCCCATGACTGGAATGGGCTCCTCTGCCCCACCCCCAGACACACTCCCCCGATATCCCTCCCCCTCTAGCCTTTTCACTTCCTTGGCTCCTCTGGGTGTCACATTACCTTCATAGACATCTCTGTACCTCGCACATACTTAGATATTTCTGTGCTCTCTCCTCTAATGGAATGTACTCTCCTTGAGAGCCAGACTGTGTTTTGTCTATTTGAGAGTTGGTGGGTTTATTATTATTATTTGTATACTGCTCTGTATCTCCACTGCTCAGCACCATGCCAGGCACACAGTAAGCTTAGTTAAAAGTGACTTGTTGGCTGACTCAGCCCATTTCCCATCAGCTGTGCCTCTATGTGCCCAGGAGCTTTATTGGGCAGAGATATGGTGTGTTGTGGGTCTCAGGGCAGCAGGTAGGGGCTAAATAAGGTCCTTACTCACCCTCGGGGCTGAGACAGAAGTTGGTAGAATCAGTGCCATGCTCATTTCGGATGGTACATTGGTAGACACCACAGTCCCGAGGTGAAGCCTGTACAATGGCTAAGGCTGCCGGCCCCTCATCTCCCGCACTGTGAACAAAAAACAGAATCCAGAGGCCTGGGAATGTGACCTGGACGGCAGAACTCTGGGCTTACAAGGGCCCACCAGAACCCTCACTCTGACCAGAAGAAATGGGAAAAGGAGACAGCACAAGATGTTCATGACAAAACAGAAGACGGTTCCCCAGTGAGTTCCAGGGACAGTAGAGACTCCAACACATTATTCCTGGGCCCTCAGCTCTCAGGATCACTGGGCTTGGAGAACCCAGGCTCTGAAAGCAGCCAGGCCCCTTACCTCCGCTCTATCTCTGCCACGGGGAGCTGGTCCTTGGCCCAGGTCAATACCGAGTCACTGAGGACATTGAAGAACTGACACCACAGCTTCAGGCTTCCCGAAGCATCAGGAAATTGTTCCACCCGGATCTTCCGGATGACCTGGGGGGCTGATGGGGAAATGGAACTCTGTAAGCCTGGTGAAGGTCCCTCTCTTTCTTGAGAGAACTGGATCTCCCCTGAGTCTTCTCCAGGGCAGCAATGAGAAGGGAACTGGATCTGGAGTCAGGACATCTAGATTCAAACTGTGTGACCCTGGCTAATTCATTTAACCCATGGAGGCTGTTTCCTCATTGGCAATGTCAAGGTTCAGAGTTGGGAGAGCTGGTTCAGATTTTTCATAGAATTCAAGCAGACCTTCTCTTTAAGCAAAGGGAGCTTTATTAATGGAAAAGCATGCAGGTCTGAGACTTAGCAAGGAGTTAAACAAAGGCAATGGCATAGGAAAAGGACCAGACCTATATAGCCAGCAAACTACACAGCCTGTAGGATTATGATGAAATTTTAGGGTTTCTAATGGGGGTTGGAGATTTAGGGACAGGATGAGGAAGATGGATGACACAGGATAAGGGGGACAGGGGACATTTTATGACCCAGGGTGGAGCAGTGACCAGGAAGTTTTATGGTCCAGAATAAGGGGAAAGTTTACTTTAGGATGCTCTCAGGCTCACGAGGGCCTCCCAAGGTACTGAGAAAGCAGCCCTTAATATTATTTTTAATCCTTAGGGCACCTCTGTATCCACATCAGCAAAATATAAAAAGATTTTAGAAAAGATGGCCTTTAAGGTCAGCACTCAATGAATTAAATCCCCTATGCTTTTATATGTATATAAGTCAGGGGCATGTGGAGAGCTGGAAATCAGGATGTCTGGCTTCAAATCCCTGCCAAGGATTCACCGTCACCTTTGGTAAGTTAGTCACTCTCTGGGCTGCCATTTTGGTGCAGTGGTGTAAGCTGGGACTTGGGGGAATAGTCCAAGAAGTCAGGAATCACAGTGCCAGACCACCTCTGTGCTACTGATCTGGCCTCTCCCTGAAATGCCTGTGCTTTCCCTCTCTCCACCCGTTCATTCCTTCCTCTAAAGCCTGATACCTAGGATCATAAGGGCAGAACAGAAGAGAACAGACAGGCCATTTAATCCAACCTCTCACTTTGTAGATGGGCAAACCAAGACACAAAGAGGTTAACTGTCCTGCCCAAGGTAACACACGTAGGAAGGGATTTGAACCCAAGACTCCAGAGTCAGCATTCTTTTCACCGGCTCGCCTCCTGATTCCCCCATCTATATTGGCCTTCATCTGCCCACACCCCAACCTCACTTAGTACTTTATATTGTTATTAGCATTTTTCACATATTACTTTATACTGTTATTACTAATGTGTGTTACTGTTCCCCTATTAGACTATAAACTATCAGAAAGCAGGGTATTTATCCTATCTAAACTGTGTATCTATCCTCCCAAGTACAGGGTGTTGCCTGGAGCAGTCCCTTAACAAGTGTCTGTTAAACTGAATTGCTATTTAATTGAATTCCAAGTGAGGCCTGAGGGGACAGTCTGTGTCCTGGCACAGAGAAAAAACAGAAAGGGTTCCTAGGCAACAGACTGGCACTAGGAGTTCTAGATCCTTCCTGATTACAAGGGCCCTGCTCAGCACTGACCCCAGACCTGTCTGCAACAGGTTTTAACTACTGTTTCCAAATGCTACTTCTTGGGGCAATTTGTCCCCAGACCAGGATTTAAGAGGGGCCAATGCAAAGGGTCAGGCAACTAAGAAAACAGTGGTCTTCCCTAGAGAAGAGGCAAGAACAGTTGCACAAATTGAAATTCCAGGCCCCTAAGCAAAATTCCAGGCCCCTGGGCACCTTTGACCAACTCCGCCTAAAACATGTCTCTTGGAAGTCCTCTTTTTATCCATGAGGTACCAAGAAGGCAGTAGCTGTGTCTATACACCAAAAGCAAGCCTCCGTGTCCTAAGAATTCTTTAGTTCTCTCCCATGAACTTTCTACCCTCCCTTCCCAAGCCAGCTCTCACCCTTGAAAAGGTCTTTGGATTTTCTGGGTTTGGCTGTCTCATCCTGTTTGCCGTCTTCAGAGGCCAACTCTGAGTCTGGCCCACTGCCCTTGGGCCCAGAGCCCAGGTCTGTAGAGTCCTCATCTGGACAAGGCACCTCGAGCATCTTTCTGTTCTGAGAAGGGGAATGTCTTTCCTTCGGGGGAATCAGTGGGGATCCAGGTGCCAGATTCTTCCTGGACCCCCGGGGAGAAACTGTCGGGCTTTCCCTATTTTCAGGAGCAGGTGCTTCCACCTCCCCAGTCACTTTGGCCTTGGGGAGAAATCTCTTTCTTCGAGCTCCCAAGGCCAGCTCCTCTGGGGTTGCACCTGGGAGACTCCCCCCATTATCTGCTGAGAGCTCTGCATCCCTAAAGGGCTCCTCTCTCTTACTCTCCCCAAGAGGTTCCCCCATCCTGAGGGACCTTTGCTCCCCACCGACCCAAAGGGACTCCCCCATTCTGCTTTCCTTGGGCCCAGCTCTGATTTCCTCAGAAGCCCCCTTGTTACTTTTCTCTGGGCCTTGCCCCTGGGTCTCCTCCCCCACCACAATGGTAGGGACAGTCAGTGGACTGGGGTATCTTCCCAGTGCCTTCCCCGCTGCCAGAGCCTTGTGGCCAGACTGCACCTCCTGGTCAATGAGACCAGTGAGCCGACGGGAGGTACAGGGGCTCAGCTGCAAGCTCTGTGCACTCTGAATAAGGTGGTTGTTCTCCACTCGCTCTAGGATCTTCCGAGATGTCCGGGGGCTCAAGCCAGCGATCTCCACTGTTGGTGCCAGAGTGTCTGGGGGACCAGGTCCCCCTGCAGGGGGCTGCTGGCCTTCTGGTCTCCCTCTGGCTTCAGTTTCATTCCGGTCTGTGTCTGCACTGGAGAGCTTCAGGAGCAGAAGTAAATAATTCTTCAAGGAATCAATGAGGCCATTGTCAGGGGCTCCGGGACTGGGGGCCTGCAGCCCAGCTCCTAGAACCTCAGGTTCAGACTCCCCATGAGCACCAAGAGCATTCCCTCTACTCATCACAGCCTCAGTTTCTGCATGATGACCCTGGCTGGGGGTCACCACTCTGGGCAAGGCTTCAGGAGGCTCTCGCTCAGAACACCCCAAGGCCCGGGCTGCTTCTGAACAGGGCGTTACAGCCACCTTGGTAGGCCCTCCTTGGACTTGTTCTTCCTGGGTGTTCTTTGGGAGGCAGATTGCCTTTGGGCTAGGAGTCCTGGGGGTCTTGGTGCTTGGGGGAGAAGTTGGATGGGAGTCTGAGGCAAGGCCCAAGGTAACCTCTACCACAGGGTCAGACCCTTCCATAGAGGCCTCATGGTCACTGTTTACTGGCTCTTTAGTGGGCCAATGCAACTCTACCTGGGGCTGTCGAGCAACTTTGTCAACTTCAGTAGGGCCTGGTTCCCCTAGTCCTCTGCTTTCTTCTCTATCTACTGGCCTCCCACCAGCTTCTGGCCCAACTGGGGCTGGGAAGTTCCGCATCTTCCCTTGTGTGTTCCCAAGAGCTGTAATGTGCATCTCCTCAGACCTGACCTGTGAAGGACAGGAGGATTCCGCAGGCAGCCTCTTGGAGTGGCTAGGTCTCTGAGAAGCCTCTGTTGTCTGGAATCTGGGGGCTGTAGGCTGCAGACTGTGGCTATTCTTCTGCTCTGGCCATTTTACTGCGACCACCTGTGGCCTCCCATCTCTCTGTGTGCTCTCCATATGGGTTCTCCCCACCACCTGTTGGTTCACATTTGCCTGTGTCCTCAAATCAACACGTGTCCTTGCATCCTCCTGTGTGCTCTCCATCTGGGCACTAACATCCATTGGCATCCTTCCATCCCTCTTTGTCCTCTCCTCTTCCTGGGTCTCCACATCCATGGGCTCATCACTCCTCTGTTCTCCCTCAATGTTGTGACTGAGACACTCTGCAGCAGAGCTGCTATCAGCAGATGCTGCAGGAGCTCTGGCCACCTGGGTCTCCAGGACCTGAGAACAGGAAGAGAGTAGAAATAAGACCATGGTGTTTGTGCTGCTGAGGTTTGCAAAGCTGTTTACATGCATTATATCACTTGGTCCCCAATCAATACTGGGAGATAAACAGGGACAGGGACCAGACCAATGATTTCACTGGTATAAAAGATGCTTGGACGAAGAAATTTCCTCTACCCATGCACGTCTGCCCCTTCTCTACAACTTACAGTCTTAGAGACTTGCCTAGAGTACTGGGAAGTTAGGATTTACCCAAGGCCCCAGAGCTAGTACATGTCAGAAGCAGAACTTGAACTCATGCCTTTCTAGATTCAAGGTGACCTTTTTATCCACTATACACACAGCTTCTCAGTGAAGTAGATACTATTGCTACGATTAAACCCCATTTTATAGAGGGATATGGCTACCCAATGTCCGTCAGTACTAGAATTCAGATCTCTCCTGGCCCCAGATCCAGTGTTCTTTCCACTAAACCACATAGGTCCTTGCTATCTATCATACCTATTATGCCTGCTCTGAGATTCCCTTGCAACCAGACTACTAGCCTCTTTCAGGCCTTGCTCTATCTTTACCAGGGCAGTATTAACAGGAACCTTACCATCTGTTTGTCTCATACCCTACTGTATTGGGCTTCCCACTAGAAACTAAGGCTAGGTAGGAAGGATTTGGCCATGGGCAAATCCCGGTGCCTCCCTTGATTCTAGAGCAAGAGTTCCTCTATGTATGCCTGGTCTGACACTTTCCAAAAAGACCTGACCCTGGATTTATGGTCTTTGTTGGGCTGAGAATAGAGTCAGGAGGAGAGAAGGATAGAGTCATGGACAACTTTGGAGCATCCTATTCTCCCAAAGCAGGCTGGATCAAAAGCTGCTTTCTAGGGGCGACTAGGTGGCGCAGTGAGTAAGTAAGTGGCCCTGGAGTCAGAAGGACCTGAGTTCGGAGCCGGCCTCCGACACTTAATCCACACAAACAAAAACCTAGCCGTGTGACCTTGGGCAAGTTACTTAACCCTAATTGCCCTAAAGGGGCGGCTAGGTGGCTCAGTGAGTAAGAGCGCAGGATGACCCGAGATCAGATCCGGCCTCAGAAAATGAGCACCCACGCATAAATAATGACTAGCCGTGTAACCTTGAGCAAGTTACTTAACCCCAATTGCTTAAAAAAAAAAAAGCTGCTTTCTACAAAGAATTCCCTAAGCCTGCTTCTCCCCACCTTTTATCTATGAGCTCCTCCTAATGATGTGAAGTCCCATAACCTGTCCCTTTGGGGCCTCTGCCCTCAGTAGATCACACCAACACTTCCCTTCTCTTGAGTAGCTAAGAAGAAACATAGGCAGTGTTCTGAATGGGTTAATCCCTTCCATTGTAGGAACATACAATCCCTAACCCTGGGATACATGTCTTAGATACTTCACCTAACATAGCACATGTGTGCTATGTTACCAGAAACTCAGGAGCCCATATCTTTACCAAACTCCTCCCCAATTTGAAGACTGCTTTTGATCCATAAGCCCCAGCTCCCTCTTCTTGAGAAGACTCTCACCCTTCCCCCACTTCCCCACTCCCACTCCCAGAGCCCTTAGGCACTGCACTTCCAGATTTTAGCAGCTAAGGCTCTGGATCTCCTGATATAGTTACCCTCTTTGTTCCCAGGAAGACTTAAAATCTAAAAACCTCCACTGCTGCCAGATAACAGCAATGGGGGGCTGCAGGAAGCTCCTGATAGGGCCTGGCAATTTCTTCAAGGACACTCTCTCTCATCTCCCTCCCTTTGCTGAATTCCTCCCTGCTGACATCCTATCAGTATCACCCAGATGGGCTCTAAATTGTCCTTTTCCTGCTTCATGAGTGTCCATCTGTCTCCTTAACTAGCCTGTGAGCTCCTCAAGGACAGGGGGCCCTGTTTTCCTCCTTTGTCTCTCTGAAGGGCTGGGCACCAAGTCAATGTCCAAAAATTACCTGTTGATTGATATACAAGTGAGTATCTATATTCTCCAACATCAAAAGTATGGGCCTTTCTTATAATAGGGATGTTCTTTGCCTTTATGGAGAATACCGTCCAAGAGCTTACATGACTCACAGATTTAGAGCAAAAAGAAACCTTGGAAGTCAGTGGTTACAGCTTCCTCATTTTATAGGTCAGGAAACTGAAACCCAAGGAATTCAGATCATTGGCCCAAGGTAAATTACCAAAAGTAATGGCCAAAGAGTAAATGGCAGAATCAACATTCAAACCCAGGTGCTCGAACTTCAAATCCAGTCACTGTAAAGAAGCCATTCTCATTACCGTTGATATTAATGTGAAACTTTAAAATTTTCAAAGCCCTTTACATACACTCCCTCATTTAAGTCCTACAAGCATTATTCTCCCCATTTTACAGATGAGGAAGCTGAAGCTCAGAAGCTTAAGTGACCAGCCACTATTGTCCTGTAGAACTGGTCTTTTCAGTATTGCTGTCCAGATGCTGCAGTGTTTCTATAGTGGTGAGATGGGATGAAAGAAGTCCCAGAGAGTCCCACTATACTCCAGCTCCTGCACTGAACCAGCCCTAGCTAGAGTGCTATCTAACCTGGGAGGTGGGGTAATCACAGATCTAATCCAAGGGTTGGTATTAAGAGAATCCCGATAGCCCAGGGCAAGCTAGCATTTATAGAAAGAGTTTTAAAGCTTGCAAAGCATTTTTAAAACATTATATCACTGGATCCTGACAACCACACTACAAAGTGGTTATGATTATCTCAATTTTACAGATGAGGAAACTGAGACCAAGAGTTTAAGTGTCTGAGGCAGGATTCAAACTCAGATCTTCCTTACTCTATCCACTGTGCCCCCGGTTGACACTAGTTTTCAAGTCTCTTAAGGGCATTCCTGAAACATGAGGGATCCTAGTTGGTGAGAAAGATCCACTTTGTCTATCCCCTGTAGTTCATTTCCACCCCCCTGAAATGGCCATCTGGTCCCATGGCCCTGCCTCCCCATTAGCTGGCAGAGGGATGTGCCTTCTTCACATTGGGTAGTATAACAGGGATATCCACAAGGCTCCCTTGGAGCCCAGTAGCTCCTGGAAACACCGATTAAATGACCAAAATAGACATGTAGAGCAAAGGAGATGGTCAGGAACAGATGCAGTCATAGGCTCAGGTCCCAACAGTGCTGTCAATTCCCCTGTCCTTGGGTGAATTAGGCTTCCAATTCCCCAAGGAAAGCCCCTCTAGTCCCTGAAGCCTTTAAAAACTTCCCCTGGTCACAGTGGATCTCCTTTTCAGACAGTAGAACACTAAGGGAAGAGATTTTCCCATATTTTCAGAGCAAATGAGCTCAGGCAGCTGCAGACAGGTTTTCCATCCCTGTAGATTTGGAATTAGGTGATGGGCCCCGGGTATGGGGTTGCAGCAAATGTCCCCTGGCCCTGCCTGGCACCGTGTCTCCTCCCCACTCCCCTTCCATAAATAACTCTGAGCACCCTGGCTGCCAGACTGCTTTGGAAACATTTTCCATGAAGTCAGACTCTCAAAAAAAACTGTCACGTCACTCTTACCTCACAAGGGGTCCCGTGGGCTGTCGGCTTCTGGGCAGGGCTCTCCCGAGTCTTGTGCTTCCTCCGGGCAGGGGGAGTTGGGACAGTAGCTGCTGTCTCAGGGGAAATTCTCATGGTCTGGGCCTCTTGCTGGGAAGAAGGGCCCAAAATGCCTGAGGGGGTACCCACAGAGGCACAAGGCTGGGAATCATTGTTGGGGTCACATTTTGGTTTAGGAGGGGCAAATCTTTTCCTATTAAATACCTTGGGAAGCTGTTGGGCAGAGGGGGGCACTGGCTGGCCAGGAGGCAATTTCTCTCCTCCTGTCTCTCTTCCTGGCAAGGCCCCCAAAGGCATACCACTTTGAGAACTTCCACTGGGGGTCTGGAGTCTTTCCTCAGTGGCAGTAGACAGGGTATTCTCCAGGTACATGTCCTTTAAGGAGAAATAAACATTGTCCTCGGGGGTAGGGGCTCTTGGGCCCTTGCCAGTCTTGACCCCAATCTTGCTTGAGCCTCTAGCCTCCTGTGCCACAGGAGAGCTTGATTCCAGGGTCCTATCTGCCTTGTCCTGCTTTTTGTTCTTTAGAGAGCTCTCTCTTTGGGCAAGTGTGGTATTCTCCACCTCCGCGTGGTCACGTGTCCGGCTGGAGTCTGACTCTGCAGTGGTGGGGGTGTGATGTTCAGATGTTCTTGCTCCTTCAGGTTTTTTCTCACTTGTCCTTGTCCCCTTGTGACTTGGCCCCTCTTCTTTCTTCTTCTTCTTGGCCACAGACTCCTTGGTGGGTGGTCTCTGGGAGATGAGCTCCACAGCCTCACAGATGTAAGACAGAATGCCATCCCCACTCTCCTCACCACTCTCCAAGGTGGCGTCCCCATTAGTGGTGACCTCACCCCCTGTAAAGCTATTGGCCAGGCCAATGGCTGGGCTCCATGGAGGCTCATTGGTCTCTCCTTCACGCTCAGGTTCCAGGGCTCCATCCTCAAGGTCCTTACAGGAAGCCGAAGGACCTCGCTCCCTTGCCCCACTCAGCCGCCGCTTCCGCTGAAATCGATCTGGACTGAGTTTCCTCACTGTGTCAGCCTCCGACACCATCTCCTTCCCATACTTGCGACTCTGCTCAATCTCCCGCATCTTTGCCTCTGCCTTCCTCTTCAGCTTTGCAAACCATCGCTGGTGAATCTTGTACTCAGTCATGGTCCCCACTTCCAAGACTCCTGAGCAGGACACAATGCCCTTGGCATTTCGAGCAGATGCCTGGTAGATAGCAGCATCTTCTTCTTGGCACCTAGAGGCACAGACAGTCAGGTGAGAAAGCAGTACACTGATCTTGGCAAATTGAGGACCCATCCAAGCACCAGGCTATACCACCCCTGCGCAGTGGAAGAAGACTTCATTCACACTGGCATAAAGGAGCCCCCAGCCTGATAGAAAAAGCCAACATTCCTCACACCAATGCTCCCTGCACTGGATACTCCATCTCCAAGCTCTGGGTATTCTCATTGGGTGCTCCCATGCCTGGAACTCACTCTCTCCTCATCTCTGCCTCCAGTTTTCCTGGTTTCCTGAAAAGTCTTTGCTAAAGTCCCCCTTCTGCAAGAAATTTATCTCAGTTCCCATTTAATGCTACTACCTGCCCTCTGTGGATTATCTCCAAATTATTTATTCATTCGTTCATTCATAAATTCATTCATTTTTTAGGGGTGGGGGAGACAATTGGGATTAAGAAACTTGACCAGGGTCACATAGCTAATAAATGTCTGAGTCCAGGATTTGATTTCAGGTCCTCCTGACTCCAGACCCATTAGCTACCCTGAAACTTATCTTTTACATATCTTGTTTGTACATAGTTGTCTCCCCACCAGACTGTAAACTCCTTGAGAACAAGAACTGTCTTTTGCCTTTCTGTGTCTCCCTATCATTCAGTACAGTGCTTGGCCCATGGTAACCGGTGCTTGTTGGCTGATTCATGAAGCTCTTTAAAGTTTGCAGAGCACTTTATACTCACTTGATCCTTACAAAAGCCCTTTGGAGAGGAGGCTAGGTGGTGCAGTGAGTAAGAGCTCCGGCCTCGGAGTTGGGATGACCTGAGATCGAATCCAGCCTCAGAAAATGAGCACCCACACATAAATAATGACTAGCCATGTAACCTTGAGCAAGTTACTTAACCCCAATTGCTTTAAAAAAAAAAAAGTCCTTTGGAGGTGGGTGCTGTTATTATTCACAATTTACAGAAAGAAAAATGCGACATGGAGACATTAAATGACTGACCCAGGGCCAGCTAATGTGTTTCTTTGACTGAGGGAGTATTTGAACTCAGGTCTTTCTGATTCCAAGTCCATTACCCTAGTCACTCTGTCATAAGATCTTTTCCAGCTTTAACATTTTAATTTTCCCACAACATAGATGAAGAAACTAAGGCCCAAGGAAGGCAAGTGATTAAACATGTAACCACAACTGGGGGCTCAAGAAAGTCCCCAACAAGAGCAGAGGGCTCTGAGAGGTGACACATGGGGGAACTCTGGGGGAAGACAACTTATGGTTAAGTATTTCCAAAGGGTCAGAACCCCTCATGGTCACCTGAGCAGCAACTACAAATCCTGGGGTACAGGATTAACACCTCCCTCATTCTGGGGAGTTCAGCTCTACCCTCATCCCTGGAGCAAAGTCTTTCCAAACTGGATTAGGTCACACCATTCTTCTATTCCCAGGAAACAGGGCAGCTCTCAGGGTGCCCACCTTCAGGTCACTCCAATATGAAGACAGGAAGAGAGGAGTCCCTGAAACATGGATTACCTAATGCTCAGAAGTGGGTTACAGAAACAATGAGGCTTCTGGTCTGTGTAGTTATAAAGCCATAGAACAAGGATGGGGAACTTTCGGTCTCAAAGTCACATGTGACCTTCTAGATCTTTGGGTGTGGCCTTTTGACTGAGTGCAAGTTTTACAGAACAAATCCTTTGATTAAGGGGATTTGTTCTGTGAGGTTTAGATTCAATCAAAGGGCTGCCCTTGAGGACCTAGAGGGCCTCATGTGGCCTCGAGGCTGCAGGTTCCCCACCCCTGGTATAGAACATGACAAAAACCAGACAGTATGGTGCAGTGGGCAAAGTCCTGGACTGGGCATCAGGAGACTTGGGTCCTTGTCCTGTCTCAATTATTTACTAGTTGTATAACCTTGACCAAGTCACTCCACTATTCTGGTACTCAACTCCCTCAACTGTAAAATGAAGTCAGCAGTAATATCACTACTAGGCCTACACCCCCAAGGGGTCAAAGAAAGATAAAAACGACTTTTACAAGCAAAAATGTTCACAGCAAACCTTTTGGTAGCGGCAAAGAATTAGAAACCGAGATGCCTATAAAGTGGGGAGGAGGGCTGAACAAATGATGCTATAGGCTGTAACACAAAATTACCGTCCCATAAGAAATAACAAAAGGATGGGTTCAGAGAAAACTCAGAAGATGTCATTAACTCATAGAGAGTAAAGTAAGCAAAACTGGGAGAAAGACTTCTACAATACCAACAACATTCTAAAGATGGGTAACTTTTGAAGTCTTAAGAACTGTGATCACTGCAATGACCAACCACAATTCCAGACAATGGATGAGGTTAAATTCTAAGTGGGAGCATATACCCCTTGGAAATCAGCAAACACTACAGATCAGGACTTGATTTATTCTTTTATTGATTGTCTAGACTTAAGAAAGTGATATAGAAAATGTTAATATGCAAATTAAACTTCAAAGTTTGTCATGAGCACATTTTCCCCCTGGAGAACAGGCTGTTAATTACCAGCACACCATTGCTTGCTATCTGCATCCTGATAAAATAATGATGGATTCAAGATACAGAATAAGACATACATTTTTAGACATGGCCAGTGTGGAAACTTGTTTATTTTGACTTGTTAAAAGAGTTTTGTTCTCTTTTTCTTTTTTTTTAATCAGAGGGAGTGGGCAGGAGAAAAAATAGATTTTTAGGCTAGACCTCTATGATGGTCCCTTGAAGCTCTAATATTCCATAATTTGGTGACATCAACTTTCCTTCCCAGGAGTCCAGAACTCTGAACATAGTACGTTGATCCTCTACTTCAAAGCACTTAAGAGAAAGGAAACCTACGCACGAAATAGGAGTAGTCATGCCAGCCACCTCTGCTGAAATAGGGCTGTCTCATACTACACAAGAGGCCAAAAGATACTATTGGAAAGAATACTAGATTTGGAGTTAAGGTCATAGGACCACAAAGAACTGAAAGAGACCTCTGAGTAGTCCAGTCTAACCCTCTCATTTTGCAGATAAGTAAACTGAGGCCCAAAGATCAACTAGGAGATCGATGGAATTTTAATTCAGTTCCAAATGACCTGGGTTTGAATCCTGGCTTTGCCACTTACCACTTGCATCACCTTGAGCAAGTCGCATAACTTCTCTTGCCCCCTTTTCCTCATCTGCAAAAACTGGAGGGTTGATTCTGTCAACCTGTGATTCCACGACCCTCCATTTAAATGGTGCCCAGTGTTTAGGTTAATCTTAGCCTCAGAGGACCTCAAAGACAGGAAGGACATTCAACATCTATAAAGCAGTGAGGTATAATGGAAAAACCAATGGATATGGAGTTAGAAGAGTTCACTGCCTAAATGACCGACTGACCTGTGTGACCTCAGGCAAGTCAACATGGCAGCCTCCAAAAAAGCTAATGCAGTCTTAGGCTGCATTGAGAGAGAGATGGGGTCCAGAGCAGAGGGAGTACTGTTGTATCATTTCTCTGTCAGACCATCTGGAGCAATACATCCAGATGTAGGTACCACATTTTAAGAAAGACAGTGGTAAACTAGAGTGCTTCCAGACCAGGACAGGGAGGAAGCATCGAGACCAGGCTGGTTGAAGGAACTAGGAATTGTTATCCTTGGAAAGAGAAGTCTTAGGGGGAACATGGTCACTGCCTCCAGTATTGGAAGTGCTGTTTTCTTAAGAGAATTTGATTTATCCTGTTTGGTCTTAGAGGGAAAAACTAGGAATGGTGGGTGGAAATTGCAGAAAGGCAGATTTATGTTTGATGGAAGGAAAAATTTCCTTATAATTAGAATGATTCCGAAAAATGCAATGGACTATCTCAGAAAGTAATGGGTCTACTGTCCCTAGAGATCTTCCAGCAAAAGCTGGATGATCATTTTTCAAGAATACTGTAGAGGGAATTCTTGGTTAAGTACAGACAGAACTATATATAACCCCTGAACTCCCTTCCAACTCTGAGATTCTGTGAAGTCATATAATCTCCTTAGGTCTCAGTTTCCCCATCTATAAAATTAGAGGGCTAGACCAGATGATCTTTAAGACCCCTAACAGATCTAAATCCTACAAGCATTTGTTTTGGGGACCTGGGAAAAGTGGAAAAGACTTAGTCTTAGCACCAAAGCAGCCAGGATTCTTGACTCCCCAGGCAGAGACAGGGTCCTGGCCAAATGAATGGTCACCTCCACTGTTGCTTTGGACAGTCAGTCTTCTCTCTCCTACAGGCTGGAGGGGTCCCAAGAGAATTGCCTTCATGAGGATCAGGGTGTAATAAAACCTCTCAGTCCTTCCTCATTGCATTCTTTCCTGAGAAGAGCAGATCTATAGCTTCCTCCAACCTCCATTGGGCTCAAATGTCACTTAGGATGTCCCCTTCAGTGACTGACACAAAGCCACCTCCCACCACATACACCCCAACACACATGCCTTTCCTCCCCTCCTCCACATCTGTGAGGGGAGTGGCCCACACAATCCATTCCCACTCACTTGTACAGCTGTAGGGTGTGCCGATTCCCCTGCTGAGAAATTTCGTATTTTGGCAGGCCACAATAGCGGTCCAGTTCCTCATCATCCTTGTACCACGTCACCTCGGGTTCTGGGTATCCTGAGAAGGAGCAGGTAGGATAGTATTGTAGAAAGAGCAATTCCAAATCATGTGGGAATAAGGAAAAGGCCCCTAAGATACCCTCAATGACCTGGGCAGCCCCATAGGCTACTGGACCATGCTGTTGTCTAGAAGCTCAACCTTGCTGAGGCAGAGAGAGAGAGGGCTGAGAGGCTCTACTAATAACAATAGCTAGCTTTTACTTAACACTTTAAGGTTTGCAGAGCACTTTACAAATATTTCATTTAGTCTCACAACAACTCTAAGAGGTAGAATGCTATTATTATTCCCATTTGACAGATGAGGATACTGAGGCAGACAGAGGTCAAGTGACTTGCCCAGAATCACACAGGCAGGATCTGAGGCAAGATCTGAACTCAGGTCTTCCTATATCACCTAGTTGCCTCTAAGAAGGAAACTCCCAGACCCCAAGGCAAGAGAGCCTGGAAGGGTTCAGAGACACTTTTGACCACTGATACCTAGGTCTTCCCCCAGTACCTGAATATTCTGTAAACTGACAAGAGTGGAGTGGGTCAATCATAGGAGCACAGTGAAACAGAGAATCAGAAAGGGGAGAGACATTGGAGGTCTTCAAGCCTGACTCCCTCATTTTACAGATGGAGAAACTGAGGCCCAGAGGGAAAAAGTGACCTACTCGAGATCTCAGAACAAATCATTGGAGCCAGTATGTCTCCTGACTCCCAGTTTAGCATTTTTCTGTCTATACTATTCTGCCTAATCATAGAATCACAGAACTAGGAAGGACCTTAGTGATCATCAAATCTACCCAACTAATTTTACAGATGAGAAAGCTTAGACCCAGGAAGGTTTTATTTTGTTCCTTTAAGTGACTTGGCCAAGATTACATAAGAAATTATTTCTCTATAGCTTTCTCCCAGGCTGGAAAGGTAAGGGCTCCTCACATGTCCAATCCCATCACTGATCAACATGGTAACAGGTTGTTTCTGATATTTATGGCTGCCCTTCCTATAGTAACCTGGTGCTACCTGCCACACCCAGGGACTCACAGGATGAATGCTGAAGTCGGTGCAGGCACCCAATAGCCATAGACCACTGTGGCTCAGAACTCCCGTGTTCAAGAGATCTGCCAACCTCAGCCTCTCTAGTAGGTGGCATGACATCTGTGTGCCACCAAATCCAATTAATTCTATATTTGCAAACACTAATTGTTCTCACTGTTTGGGTTTTGCCTCTGTCTTCAGAGATACATGTCTTACTCCATCACTACCGTCACACTCCAGTGACTATAACACACTTCCTACCTAAGAGATGTCTTTCGGAGGTCATAAACATTAACCTAATTTCTTCTACAAATATCCAATAAGCACCTAATACCTGCTTTAGCACAGTAGGTGCTTTATAAATGTTTGTTGAATTAAGTATGCAACAAATAGTTCTAGGTGCTGGGAGGAGATTCAAAGATGAAGATGTAAATACCACATCTGCCCTGAAAAAGCTTACAACAAGGCAGATAAGACAAATAGGCAAGTAATTGAATTGGAACACGGCAGTTCCAATAAATGTTGTGAAACCTATAAACAAAGTGCTCTCCTGGTTTAGAGAAGTTTTCCAGCTTGGGAGTTGGGGGGCAGGGTGTCATGGTGAATCACGGTAAATTTCAGAGGGAGATGGCATTTAAGCCAGTCCTTTAAATATGGGTAGAATTTCAACAGGCTGAGATGAGGGAGACGGCATGCCAGGTGGAGGGAACAGCATGAACAAAGGTACAGAAGCAAGAAGCATAAAACGTTTTGGGGATCCATGCCTGGCACATTGTAGGCTTTTGATAAATGTTGAGTTAAATTAACTAGGGGTTACTGCCCTGGGGTCTAATTAGGGCAGGATCGGGAGATAAAAATGGATCTAGAACAACCCTGGCAGTCTCCCCATACAACCCCAGCCGTAAAGTGAGCCCCATGTTTCCACTGAGCTAAAAGCCCCCAGTTACATCACTGCATCTGTGTGCATTTGATAAATGCCAGGGACCACAAATGTCCTCAGCCGTTCTGTGGAATGATCTCACCACTTCAAGGGGCTGGTTCCATGCCTCCCTGTCCCATGATGTGCCTCCCAACCCAGATTCCCACAGGGATCAGCTGAGTGGCCTGACAGCTGGAGGAAACTCTCAGAAGCAGGAAGTTCAGGGAGCTTAGAACCTGCCCATCTCAGGGCCTGGATACCATACTGTGGTGCTTATGCAAACAGGCAGGGAAAGGTCATCGCCTCCGAGCTGCAAAACAACTCAAGGACTTGAGGAAACGTTCTCCCAGAAAGAAATTTGACTTAATCGCAGAGTTATTTTCAACTCTGCCAAGGAAGAAGACATACACTCACCCAAGATATGGATTCATTTAGCTGTACCCTCATGGGCACTCATACCACCCTGAGCAGATCAGCCTCCAGTGGCACAGACTATCTATTTCATCTCTCCGTGTTACCGCCTTGGCTTGGGAGGGACATGATATCTTCAAATATCTGAGGGGCTGCCTTGTGGAAAAGAGATTAGGCTTGGTTTGTTTTTCTCCATTCAGGCAGTCAGTAAACATTTCCTAAGTACCTACTATTTCTCAGGCACTGTGCTAGCTCTTGGGGGTACAAAGAAAGGCAAAAAGACAGTCCCTGCCCTCAAGGGGCTCCCTAGCTAACGGGGAGACAACATGTAAACAAGAAATATCTGCAGAAAAAAAATCAGCAGAATTGGTTGGAAAAGGCTTCCTTTAGAAAGCAGGATTTAAGCTGGGATCAATCAACTAATAAATGCCTATTATAATGAGCCAGGCACTGTCCTAGGAACTGAAGATACAGGGACACAAACAAAACAGCGGCTACCTACAAGGAACTTATATTCTCTCTCTCTCTCTCTCTCTCTCTCTCTCTCTCTCTCTCTCTCTCTCTCTCTCTCTCTGTCTCTGTCTCTCTCTCCCCTCTCTTTGCCTCTGTCTATCTGTCTCTCTTGTACACTTAACAGGAAAGGGCAGAAGTGGTGCCAATGACAGAAAGCAAATTTGGACCCAACACAAGGGAGAATTCACTGACAAGTGGAGTCATCAAATAATGAGAATGGCCACTCTGTGAGGTAGTGTACTAAGAATATTCAAGTAGAGGACAGAGAAGCACCTGTCAAAGATGTTAGAAAGAAGATTCCTACACAGAACTGGGAGTGGGATTAGATGACCTCTGAACTGCTTTGTAACTCAGATTGCAGGACTCCTCCTTCACAGATAGAAGATACCCAAGCTAGGCGTGCATTCACACAAGGCTTTGGAGTTTGTGAATCTACTGAACAGAAGAAAAATGAGATTGCCAAGGAGTAACTTAGTTGAGATCCAGCCATGCCTTGGCCATCACTGGCTTGTAGACCCTCAAAGGAATGGGGCTGATGAAAGAAAGGCCATGGAGATTTAAGTCTAGGTCTGCTCTAGGGTGAGCCTGGGAGTCTGTTTTGGTTTGGCTCCATCTCAGCTGAAGACCTGAGGGTTTCTGGAATGCTCTTACTTTCCCAAGCTTGCTCCAGACCAGGCTTTTCTAGACTCTGCTTCCCTATTTCTAAGTGGTTTCCACCAGATCTGCAGATACAATGCAGTAGCATGTATAGGATCTCTTTTGATGGGGTCCCCAATCTATTCCAGGAAGGTCCCAAAGAGAGAAGAAGTATTATGAGTTTCTGTCAAATTAACAGGAAAGGGAGTGAAAGCCACAGGAAGCCTAAATAACAGTGACTTCAATATGACCAAACAAGCCAGTGCTTAAGATAATGAAAGATGTGGCTCTGGCACCCACTGTACCATCACCATGACCTGATCCAGGAAATGACATTTTTGTGCCCTGGGCAATATTTGAAAATTGTGTCTACTGGAAGCAACATACGCAGCTTGACTTTTCATTAAACAGCTATTTATCATGGACTGTTATATGTTTTCTGGAGTTAAAAATGTTCACAGGTATAAAAAGTAACTCTGTTAACATAACTCTGTTATCCCCATTTCTCTTCCCCCTGCATGAAACCCATGAGAAAGTTGCCTATTTTGCAGCAAAACTCTCCATATGTTATCTCACATCGAATTGTTTCTGCCCCTTTGGAGATGACCAGGATAGGCCTGGAAAATCCAGGGCTACTCTTCTCAAAAGCTTTCCTGGATGATGTCCTGATCAATCCTTCCTTCTAGCTAAGACTGTCTACTCAAGCAAGAGGCTCCCCTAAGGAAAAGGGAACAGAGATGGCCTCTCCTTTCAGGTCCTTGTTAAATTCTCTACCCAGATTTCTTTCTAGCTCTATGCCCAGCTCTGCACAGTGACTGCCCAGTTAGGAGACTGAGATTCCAGTGGACAGTAGGGTCCTGAATCCTATCTTGTGTAGCCTTCACTGATGCACATAGTATTCCTTTGGGCAGCAAATAGACTCCAGTGACTAAAGGGCAGTGTTGAGTTCTCTAAAGAGTCCTATTTAGGATGAATAGTCCTATTCCTGAGTTCACTTGCATTCCAAACTGACCTACTATCTGTTCTCCTAATTCAACATTCCATCCCTCATCTCTGTGCATTGGTACAAATCATTTCCCACTCCTGTAACTCCCTCCTACCTCATCTCTGCCTCTCAGAAACCTTCCCTCAAGACTCTGTCCTCTGCTAAGCCATCCTGGGCTCTTCCTCCACCTCAGTGGTTAGGACTCTTTCCCTGTCCAATTTTCTTTGTCCTTCATTTATTTACAGATTTGTTGTATATAATAGAATGTAAACTTCCTGGGGGCAGGAACTGTTTCCTTTTTTTTTCTCATTATAGAAGAAGTCTACCACAGTGCCTTGTGCTTAGTAGGCTCTTATAAAATGTTTGTTGAATTAAATCCCATGTGGATCTCCACTGACCTGAATGTGCAGATAAAACTATATGATCTACAATGCCACAATGATATTAGTGCTAAGCAAATGCTGGAATTCTGTAAAGACAGGAGTAAAGGCACACACACACGCGCATGCGCACACACACACTCTCTCTCTCTCTCTCTCTCTCTCTCTCTCTCTCTCTCTGAACCAATCACCACTTCTACAAAAGCAGTTAACAATTGGAAACGGACATACCAGGACACAGGGATATGAATAAAGGCATTTTGGCACAGGGGCTCCTGTATAGACACATTCGCAGAACAAGCTAGTCTTAAGCACGAGGGGAGTAAGCAGTCACCCCTATAATATGATTTCAAAAATACCAGAAAATACACCTTTACTCTACAAACATTTCTCCTACCAGCTTCCTAATATTTGAAATTCCACAGTTAGAAATGTATTCCTTTGGCTCACGACTTGTTAAAATATAAATACAACTAGGAAAGAGGCAGCATGGTACAGTAGGAAAGCACTAGACAGAGTCAGAAATGAACTGGATTTAAATTGGGTCTCCAGAGGTGACATGTCACAATCTTCCTGAGACTCAGTTTCCTCAAACTATAAAATGGGGGTAAAGATGGCTGTGCTATTTCTCTCAAGGGTTGGATGGGGGTATCAAATGAGATAATGGATGTAGGTGCTTTGCAGACCTTAAAGTGCTACATAGATACAAGTTGTACAAATGTCACTGTTCTTAAAATCAGCAACACAGTAAATTCCCGTTGCCTCATTTGTAAAATCAAGGGCATGGATGAGGTGATCTTTCCAAGGTTCCTTCCACTGCTGCCATCCTGTGAAGGAGCCAAGCAATGTGGAATGGGAGAAAGAGCAATGGCTGGTGGGATCAGAGGACTCAAGGTTAAACCATGGCTATGTATGTATGTATGTATTAGCAATGTCACCTGCCTTTCTGAGGTTCAGCTTCCTAATCTGTAAAATGGATAGAAGAACACGCACGCTGACTCAAACGTGAAGTATATAGGTCTCTACCCCTAAAAATTGCCATGTGACTATAAGCTGTCCTTGATATTATGGTTCTCTCATCTTCTCCTGCTTGAGGATGGGTTTGCAAAGAAGGGGTCCTAGACCCTAAAGGTCCTGAAACCCCCCTTCCTCTCCCCAGAAAATATGTCACCTCCTCCCTATGACCTGGTGTGTAGAAATAAGGAAGGTACACCATATGGAGGGGAAGAAAAGGCCAAAAAATGGGGGAAGCTGGAGTCACCAGTGAAAGTAGACTTCACACTTTGGGCAAGGACAGGTCAAGTGAATAGACCCATGCATCTACTTGTCACCTCTCACTGCTGGTCACATTAACCTTCATCCCTAACCTGAAGTCTCTGGTGATCGGCCCCAAAAGGCATCCTTACCTGTGACAACGCAAGTGAACCTGGCGTCACAGTCTGCGGACACAGCCCTGGACTTGAGGGTAGTCTCAAACAGGGGCTGCGTTTCTTCAGTCAGCTGGGCAATGATGGAGCAGAAGGTGCTCCTGGGAAGGTAAAGAAGTAGTCAGAGCGGCTCCTCCCTCCTCTCCCCAGAGAATACGTCACCCCCTGCCTATGAACTGGCAAGTAGAAAGAGCTTCTACAGATTAAACCTCTGCTCCTGTGACATTCTTTCCAAATAACACCCTGCTGGCCACTGCCCCTTTGGGAAAATTGGATGCCCTGGAAGCTGACTCGACTCCTGGTTGGCCATCATACGCTTTCTGGATGGTTATTCTGTACACCGTGACCATCGGGCAGACAACCAGGAGGCTCAAGATTTCAATATAAAATCTGGCACTATTGGACCTGGCCTCAGACCCCTCTACCCACCCTCAACTGGTGGTCTTCACTTCAATCTCTTAGTACAGCCTCCAAAGAAGAGCATGGTCCAGAAAGCTCATGCAGGCGAGACATATACATAAGACACATACATAAATATTGGACAGCCCTCAGAAGAGCCCCAAGGGGAGAAGTGGAACTTCCCCTTCCCTTCCAATGCCCCATCTCTAGGCCTTTAAAGCTTATCCACCAGTCCACAAGAAGTGTAGATGCAGGGGTCAGGGAGCTCACATTTTCCAAAACAAAATAATATCTGGACCTCAAGGCATTGTCCCTGGGAGAATGCCAGGCAAGGCAGCCTTGAGGGGACCTGGGTTACCTGCTTCACAGACTTCAGGTTCATTTTCTTAACTAAACAACATAACAGGGATATTTGACCTTCTATCTAGACCCTGCCTATTATAATCAAAAGTCTTAGATTTTATGAGGCAGTCAATTTTAAAAAAAATCCTTCATCAGACCACAAGTTCTAGGTTGGGGTCTGGAAAAGATGGTCACCATACCTACAAAACACCTTCCAGGAAGGTCACCTGCTGCCCTTCTTAGGACACTGGCGCTGCTTACCAGCTCTTAGACCAGCTCCAGAAGCCCTTGCCTTTGGGGACGGTAGACACTCAGCTGGAGGAGAGGCCAGATCTGCCAAACAGCAAGGCTACAGGGCCCCCACATTTGGACAGCAAGCAGAATATTCGTTAGTTCCTCTGGAGTTCCAGCATCCAGAAGAGAGATTTATTTTAATTGCTTTTGAGCCCAGGCAGGGCCACAAAGCTGGGGTGGGAATTCAATTCCGCAAATATTTACTGAGCCAGAGGATATGCAAATCCCTTCCAGAGCTTACAAGTCTATGTAATTGCAGATAATTGATTCCCACTGAATACTCTGGGGCTCAGTGCCACCCATCATGAAACATAAACAGGGCTGGAAACTCATGGGAGTATTGGGACTGTAAAAATCAAATGTATGTTGGGAGCTGGAAGTTTCCAGTAAGAGAATTACCCCCACCCCCACCCTGTCAAAGATGAGAAATTTGGTTCCCTATGGGCAGTTCTGATGTGTATGTCTCTTTCTCCAAATTCACAGGCCCTTCCCCACACCAAGAGTAACCAAGGGCAGAGATGCCCCTCCTTTTTGCACAACTCCATAGACACACTCGTGTTTCACAGATCGACAAACAAGTGCATTCCCACTCGTAAAGCACACCCACACACCAGTGATGCGATCTGCACACGCTGTGCCTACCCTCTCCTCCCCCCACAATTTCTTCTCACTAAGTGCAGGGACAATCATGGAGGAGCAAAAGTAACAGTCATGTGGAAGATGAGTCTCTGAGAGTGGCTCACCCTTGGGGATGAAATTCTTAATGGGGGGCTGGGAGGGGGCTGGGGAAATGTTTGCCTGTTCACATGGCCACCCTCTCCAGAGTAAATAGAGGGAAGGAGGTCCCAAACAAGACCCACATATCCATGTTTTATTGGGAATTTATGAATATTTTCTATTCATTCTCAAGGTCCCTGTAGATTTGGGTTAAATGACACTAAAAAGAAAGGAGGAAGGGACAATATTCTGGAAGAATTTTTATGGAAAAATCAAGACTTCTGAACTCACCGCTAGGTAGGTGCTTTAACTGAGACCTGTTTTCTCCACATGTAGGAACCTTTCCCACAGTGATGGCACAGAGTTAATAATAGAACAGGGAAGCTTTTCTGTTCACAGGCCTCCATGTTTCAGATTTGATGAAACTATGCAGGCCCCTGAAGCTCCTTAAACTTCTTCCAAATCTCATTCTCAATAAGCTACATTGGCCTCAATAATCTTCTCTTCTTCCTCCAAAGCCACTTAGAAATGGAATGTACTTGGGTATATGTATAACTAGGGTTAGGTAGCTTGGGCTTTGTCTGGAACAAATACTGATAGCACCCATAGCCTTTCAGCAACATAGAAACAAGAAATCTGAACCTAGTTAACAAAACCATTAGTTCAACTAGGAAGCTAACAGATGGTGCTGGGGTGAGCTCCTTTCTCCACCCACAACCCCACTGCCCTCCTCCACCCACCCTAACTCAAATTCTCACCACTTTTCCTGGGTACAGTTTCTAGTGCTTACCTCAGGAGCAAAAGTCCCTAGTAACAATTCTCAGTGTGATCTATAACGACTCACTGTGGCCAGAAAAATGCTCATTTCCCCAAACTGTCTAACCACCATAACATGAGAGAAGATCTAACAGGCTGCTCCTCTCCTCACTGAAGACACAGATGGGGTACATTTCTATTGAAAAAAGAGATCTGTATTGGGCACTTCCATGACTTCATCAAAGGCCCAACCCTAACCCTCACATCCTACATTCCACTATAATCTCAATTCAGACCTGAAATGGCATCTTCTCTCCAAGCCTCAGCCTAGTCTTCTGAAACTAGAACTGTTCGGTTAACTCTGAGAAAGATTTCTCAGCCATGGATAAGAGGGATAGGGATGGAACCTATGTCCCTATCATTTGTATTTCCAGGTGAGGTAACTCCCTCTACCAATCCAGGTTGGCATCTTCTCTGCCACTTAGAAAGTTGACCAGAGCACCTAGAAATTGAGTGGCTTACTCAGAGTTCCACAGCCAGTATGTATCAGGGGTAAGATTCAAACTCAGATCCTCCTGATTTTGAGGCTGGCTTTCTAGTTACTAGACCAAATTCCCTTTTCAAGGTTGGTTGAAAGAAAGAAAAAACAGTCATGAAGACTTCAGGATGTGAAAGAAAATCAAGAGATAACATGGCACAATGGACAGAGCAGATTGCAAGGGCAGGAGAAAGACCTTTATTCAAGGCCCTCTTCTGACATATACCAGCTGTGTGACCCTGGAAGAGTCCCTCAACCTCTCTCGGTGCCCTGAGACAATTCTCTAAGGTTTCAAGCTGCAAAAGAATGGCAGATTTAAATCTGTAGAGAGAGTTTCCATGCTCAGAGTTCTCTGGACCAAGAGAAGAATAGGTCTGAAAAAAATCAAAGTATATTCATAGAACCTAGTAGGGTAGTTTATACACCCTAGATACTTAATGAATGTCTGTTGTTTTGATTGCCTTTGTTCAAAATCTATGGCTCAACCTTCCAAACCTGGGGTCCAGGACTAAAGGTCAGGGGTGCAGTGGAGAGAGGGTTAGGTTTGGAGAAATAAAAAGTTTAAAATGGAAAAATCAGAAGTGAACCAGCTAGGCTGACATATGGAACTCTTCTTGGGATGTATATTTGTTAACCAGGGAGGGACAGGGGGAGAAAGATCCGAGACATTTTCCCTCTGCTCCTTCAGGCTACTTTCACTCTGTTCCTAAAACTTGATTCCCTTGCCTACAAAACCACTTGGAAACAGGCTGAAGGCAGCTTTGTGCTCCATATTAACACTGGTTAGCCAGCTTCTGGAAAGGTCCTTAATATACATCAAGTAACTAGGTGAGGATGACAGCTGTCTCCCCACTGCAGTAAGAACAGTTGGGAAAAATCTTTAAATCAAAAAGAAACTGAATCACACATTTTATGATGAAGTTCAAATTCAGGCCTTTTAAGCTGTTACTTATTAAGATCACAGATCATGATAATAATAGTAATTAGCATTTATATAACACTTTGACATTTGCAAAATACTTTGACAAATACTATTAATTTTATCCTCAAAAGAGCCTCCGGAGGTGGGTACTATTACTGTCTTCAGTGTCCAGCTAAGGAAACTGATGGGAGATTAAGTAACTTGCCTAGGCCACATAGCTGGGAAGTATCTGAGGTCGTATTTGAACTCAGATCTTCCTGAATCCAAGTCCAGGGCTCAGGTCCTTTACCACCAAGATCAGCTGCGAGCCAGAAGAAATGTTTGAGGACACTTAGTTCAAATCTCCCCATTTTATGGATGAGGAAACTGAGGCCCAGGGAAGTTAAGGGACTTAAATGACAAAGATACAATTGATAAAGCTGGGATTTGAACTCAGGTCTTGCAAAACCACACACTCGCTGTGCCATGGTATATGTTAGGGTATATATATATATATATATATATATTTTTTTTTTTTTTTTAAACCCTTCTTGTGTTAGCTATCCAAAAAACTTTCACTCACTAAAGGGCCTTTGACTAGCTCTTCATAAATGTTCCCATCTGGAATTGTACCCAAGGGGTGGGAAGAGGACAGGAAAGATTCTCGTCTCTGACCATACCATGTAGCTCAACCAGATCAGAAGGAGAGATCTCAGACTTGGGAGAAGACATGAAGGAGAAAGGGAGCATGAAAATATAGAACTAGGGGAACAAGTAGTTCCTTTCCAGCTATAAAAACCTAGGACAACAGGGAAAGCAACTGGATCATTTGGCTGGTGGTTCCCCTATCTCTTTCCAAGGTATCTCTAGAAGGAAATCTCCCTTCCCCTTAAAGGATAGACTGCTCCAGCCATCTTAAGGACTCATCTGTGGTCCCTTGGTCCCTCCACCCCTTTGAAGTAAGTCATGCAAGGGCCAAATCTGGACCCTACAAGAAGAGCCAGGCTCATGTAAGTGCCCTCCCCCCCACCCTATTTCCTTTCTTTCCCTCCCCAAGCATCCCTCCCTCCCCACACCATGCAATTTAGTTAGTGTCCAAGCATTCACCCAGAGGCAACTCCAGTGCATAGACCCAAGAAAAGAGGTGGTCAGAGAAATTTAATGCAATATGAGTTTACCTTCCAGAGCTGGGGTGAGACAACCGGTTGCTTGATAAGCTAAGCAGAAACAGCAAACAGAACCATTAGGCAGAAAAGCATAGAGAGGAGGTGAAGTCAACAACGGTCGAGAGTATTAATCACCCGCCATCTGGCACTGGACAGGCTTTCTATTAAAAGGGTCCAGCTGTCTTAGTCGGCTTGCTTGAGTTAGCAAGCAGCCCCATTGCCCGACAGCAACATCCCTGAAACCAAGAGCTCGTTAGCAGCAGAATCCAGGAAATGAGGTTAGGCAGGAATCCACTTAGAGGACACCACTTGAGAAAGACATATCCCATTGGATCCAGCATCCCCCCACCCTCCAGGACTGTAAGGGATGCGTGACCAGTTCATGAACATCCTTGATATGTAGAGTGGAAGTCCCCTTCTATCTACCCAAGGTCTCTGCTATGGAAGCAGCCCCCAACCAGAGACATGCCCCCAACCAGAGACATACCCCCAAGAGAAAGCTTCCACACCATTCCCGGAGAACAGGGGGCAGGCTGGCTTTGAGAACACCCATCATATTAAGATGTTAAATGGTTAAAGAGGTGGCACAACACAAACCAGCTGGGAGGATTGGAGGATAGGAAAAAATGAAAGCAGTTAATCCAGCAGGAACCTCGAGATGCTCTGCTCCATCAAGGTTAACATTGCACCAGATGGATCCCTTCTCCCCAGTGATTCTGGCTAGCTTCCCAAGGAAGCCAAAGGAGAACTCAGAAAAGGTGAGAAGTAGAAATAGGCTAGGTCTCTGGGTATCCCTAAGAATCAATGATTCACAGAGATCTAAAGAAGAATAAAAGCAAATTATCTGAGATCTTCAACTTTATTGAAGGGATCAAAGTTCCCTGGTCAAAGTTCTCTCAGCTACCATTATCTCACCACTTTTGTTCCTGTCCACATCCTTTTGTCCTGTCCTCTAATCACATAGGAAGAAGTGTGTCCCACTTGTAACCTGTGTCATAGGATCATAGAGTTAGAACCAGAAAAGAGCTTGGAACTCATCTACTCCAACTTCCTTACCTTGCAAATAAGGAAACTACATTCCAGAAAGGCTGAGTGGCCTCCAAAACATCCTATCCCTCCTCAGTTCCTACACCCTTGCCTCCTCTCTCTCCAAAGCCTTTCATTTCTCTCCTTAAATAGCATCCTTTCTGTCTTCAAATACAAATAAGTCTCCTTTATCTTAAAAAAAAATTTTTCTTGACCTTGCTGGCTACCATTCTGTTTCTTTCCTTTGCACTTGCAAATTTCTCTATGAGCAGTCTAAACTGGCTGCCCTCAATTTATCAGTACTTGCCTCCTGTACCCACCACCAAACAAAACTACTGCATTTGATATCATTGATTATCACCCCCACCTTGCCTCCCAACACACACACACACACACACACACACACACACACACACACACACACACACACACACTTCCTCACTTGGTTTCCCTGATTCTGGACTATCCTGGTTTTTCTTGGTGCCCTTTAACTTATCTGTTTCTCTCCTTTGCTTCTCTTTCTCTTCCACCCTCTAACTTTAAGAATTCACCAAGACCCAATCCTCCATCTTCCAATTTTTTCTATAAATACTCCCTTCAACAATGATACATCAATTTGGAAGGTAATTCCCATATCTCATCTCTTCTCATTCAAACTCTGGGTCCATATCTCTAGGAAAACCTCACTTGGTTGTTCCATTATCGCCATCACTTCAAGTCTAAAACCAAGTTCATCTTTCTTGCAAAACTAGCTTCTCTAATCTAATGTCCCTATGTTGGTTAATTCTCCCACTCATCCTAAGTTTTGTTGTTACTGTTGTTCAGTCATATCCAACTCTTTGTGACCCTATTTGGGATTGTCTTGGCAAAGATACTGGAGTGGTTTGCCACTTCCTTCTCCAGTGCATTGTACAGATGAAGAAACAGAGGCAAACAGGGTTAAGTGACTGGCCCAGGGTCACACAGCTAGTAACTGTCTGAGATCAGATTTGAACTCACAAAGATGGGTCTTCCTGACTCCAGGCCACTCAATCCACTGTACCACCTAGCTGCCCCTTCCTAATGTTTTAGTCACACTATAAACCATGAACTCTGTCGTGACTGATCCTTTTCCTTCATCATCTACAATCACCTAATCCTTCCCAGACTTTGGTCTAAATTTCTTTTTTAGTCATCCTTTCTCTCCACTCCCAATGACCACCACCACCACCATCAGGCCTTCATCTCTTTCTAACAAGACCCATGAAGCAGTATCTTTACTGTTTCAAGCTGGTCTGTCCCCATTCTAATCCAACCAACATAGATCAGACTTATCTCTGATAAACAGCATCATGTCATAACTCTGTTCAGAAAACTCATAGTAAAAAAAGAAAGAAAACTCACAGTGGCTGTTAGCACTGTCTTTTGCCCCTAAACTCCTCTTCCTGGTTCTTAAGGAATTTGGTGCCCCACTAATCTAACCTTATTCCCCATGACTCTCCAAAATGTACTCATGCTCTAGCCAGGAGGATCTCCATACTGCCTCAGGAATATCTCCTGCTGATTTCCATGTTTATGTCTCTCTTCTTTCTCCTTTCTACTTAATTCAGATCCTGTACAACCTTCAAGGCCTAGCTCCTTTGTGTCTTCCACAGTATCTAGCATAGTGTTGGGCACACAGTGCAAAATCCACATATATATCTCTATGACTGAATGAAAGGGAGATTTACCTGAAAGATGTACTAGTCAGGCTTAGCTGCAAGCCAGGGCCACAGTGTGGAGTCATTCACATGGATGGTGGCTTCTATTGCCAAAAATAAAAGAGGGAAGGAGGAAGATATCCCCCTGGTATGAAGAAGCACCTGGGCTAAAGAGGCAGGAGTGACCAGGGACTGACACTCACTTCAGGCTTGACTCTTAGCCCGGAGAGTTCAGAAATCCATTCCAAAGAAGCTGTGTGCAGGGTGACCTGGGACATGAGGAGTGGGGTCCAGGAGCTCAGGTGATCCCATTGTCCCTAGCTATCTCCATCCTGTCCTGCCTGTTACCTGCTCCCTTTAGCCTACCTCCCAGTTCTAAGTAACATCCGATTCAGTCACCTTCCTTTTTAGCAGATATAATGGGATCGTAGGACTGGAAGAGACTCTAGGTATGAATCTAGTCAGATTCCCTCATTTTATAGATAAGGAAACTGAGACCCAGTGCACTAAATGACTGCCCTAAATCACATCAATAAGTAGGCAGCAGAGCCACAATCCAACCAGGTTCTTTAACTCCAAATCCAGATTGTCATTTTCCCCTACTACATCACACTCAGGGGGTTGGAGTAGGTGTGAAGTCTGGGATGGTCTGTGCTCCTAAGGCTATAAGGCCTTGGTATGTGTTTCTATCTACATATAGGGCAACCTAATGATGAACAGTGAGGCTATTAGATTATTATGTCTGTTGGATTATTGAAATACAATAGGTAACATTTATATAGTACTTTAGCATCTGCAAAGACCTTACATATGAGACCTTGTTGGGTCCTCACAACAATCCTGTGAGGTAAGTATCATCATTTTGCAGATGAGAAAATTACAGCTGAGAGAGATCATGTGACTTGCCCCACAGCTAGTGTCTGAGGCAGAATTCAAACTCAGGTCCTCCTGACTCCAACTCTGTTATTGTACCCACTGCAACTCTGTGACAGAGTCCTCTTTAGTTTGTTTTTAGAAATATACCCTGAGGTGGCTGTGTGACTAGAAACCACTATGGCAGAGAGGGGCAGAATCTGTGCCCTAGTCGAAGCTTCTGGTTCCCTGTGACTCCTGTACCAGGTGCTTGAATCCAGCTTCTGTCTCCTCTGGTTCCCAGAGGCAGCCCATCCCCAGAATAGCCAATAGGAGTAATTCTTCACTAAGCCCCAAGAGTTCCAAGAATGGCCATAAAAAGAAAAATGCAGTCGGCTGACAGTGAGGACAGGGAACTAGGCCCAAGCCAGCCTGCCAGTAATGGCCCTAGGATTCTCAGCGTTCTTGTAAAGACAATCAACTCAGATGTTCCATTACCTGACAACAGCCGGACCCCTTAGCTAGAACTGGGTACTGCGTCAGCAACTGTCCTCAGATAGACTCTCTTGGGTAAGAGCCTCCCCTCCCTTTTCCCCCATCTCCCTTCCCCACAGGCAAAAGAAAAAGCCTCCTACTACAACCCATTACCCTGCCCCAGTCCATGCAAACTAAAGGTCAAACTCTTCCCCAAGTCAGACCCTTCTCAGAGATAGTTTGGAATTTCTCACCTTATCACAGAACTGAACCAGTCAGAAAAATGTGAGCTATTTCTTGAGTCTAGTATTTGGATGATCTAAACCAGAGATTCTTAATCTGGAGTCCATGGTTAGATCTCAGTGTATCCATGAACTTGGATAGGAAAGAAATTACATGTCTATTTTCATTAAACTTTGGTTTTCTCTGTAACCCTGAATATTGTCTTTTAAGTATTTGAAAACATTAGTCTGAGAAGGGGTACACAGGCTTCAGCAGACTACCAGATGGGATCTATGACACACAAAAAGGTTAAGAACTACTTTATTTAAAGCTTCCCTTTTCACTGAGCCCTTAAGGTTCCTGATATTTTTCAGACTGAGCCTTGATATTTTCCATGCCTATCACTGCCTCTCAGGACAGTTGGAGGTTAAACAGGCAGAAAACAGAGGCTAGGCAAGAGCCTAGATGAGAGACCTGAGCTAGAGAAGCCTCTTTGGAGAGGTGATGGGCTCAAGGCACAGAATGAGACATATATTATTGGACATGGCAAATGCAGGAATTTATTTTCCTTGACTGCACATACTGGTTATAAGTGCTTTGTTTTTCTTTTTTTAGTGGAGGTAGGAGGGAGAGAGAAGAAATAAAATTTTATTTAAAAAATAGTTAAATATGTTAAAATATTTTTTAAAAGGGAAAGACTCCTTAGTATTCTGAGTCCATACTCCAAGTTAAGGATATGAAGATCAACTTTGAAAAGTTGTCTTAAACTTCCATGAGCTGATGCAAAGTGAAATGTACTGTGTACAAAGTAACAGCAATATTGTAAGTGATCAGCTGTGAATGACTTACCTATTCTTAGCAATACAACCATCTAAGGCAACTTTAAAGGACTTAGGATGAAAAATGCTATTTATCCCCAGAGAAAGAACTGATGGTGTCTGAATACAAATTGAAACATACTTTTTTTAGTTAGGTTTTTTTTTTGTCTATGTTTTCTTTCACAACATGACTATTGTGGAAATGTTTTGCATGACTACACATGTATAACCTATATCGAATTACTTTCCTTCTCAATGGGGGTGTGTGGGTGGTAGGGAAGAAGGGAGAGAATCTGGAACTCAAAAGTTTTTTTTTTTTAATGATAAAAATTGTTTTTACGTGCAACTGAAGAAAAAGCTCATAGAAAAGTTGTTTTTAAAGAGCTTCCTCTCCCTGAGAGTGGGACTGAACAAAAGCCCAGTAGACAGCAACTGTAAATCCCCAGGGGACTGTTCCTGCCCTCCTGCTTCCCTCTTCTGTATACTCCAGCTGTTACAGATCCAGTACCTTGCACATTTAGATACTCAATAAATATTTGCTCATTGAATGACTGATGGTTGTCTTAGACTGACCAGCGGCTACCTTACACTCTGTTGGTGCTCTATATAAGTAGATATTCCCTTTTGTAGAACTGATAGAACTAGGGGAAGAAACATTGTTACATTGCAGGGAAGGGGGGGTGGGGGAAGAGAGCAGGAAGCCTAGAGATACCAGCTAGGAAGGTGCAATGAACTATTCTCCTAATCCCATGGAAACCATTTCCTCCAGCAATTACACTGATATTCCTTCTCCTTTCCCTTAACCTCCTCTGGTCTCTCTAGTCTGAGTTTGTAACTTGTTCTATAAGTGGTGCAGTGTTAGACGGAGTCAGGAAGACTTGAGTTCAAATCATTTCAGAGACACTTGCTAGCTGTGTGACCCTGGGTAAATCACTTAATCTATCTGCGCCTCAATTTCCACATCTGTAAAATGGCACTCACCACCCAGGGTTGTTGTGAGGATCAAATGGGAAAAATTATGTAAAGTGCTGTCCAAATCTTAAAACACTATACAAATGATAGTTGTTATATTATTGTTGTTATTTGTTATCATTAATTATTTAATATTAATATTATACCTCTGTTCCCTTTTCTCACTGGCTCCAACAAAAGCCAGAGTATCCAGTCAGAACACAGACACACAGGTCACCAGGACAAGAATGTCAGGCTCTGGGTTTGCAAAAGAGCCAGCTCCACAGGGTCTGTAATGAGCATCCAAATTTGACTCCAGTTTTTCCTGAAAGCCAGTGGGCAGGAGGGAGCGGGGAGTTTGTCTTGGCAGGCGGGGCTCAGTCATATCTAACTTAGTCCTAAACACCAACTCTCAACCCTGTACTCTGACATGTGACACCATTCGTCAGGTTTTGTACAGAAACTGGTTCTGGTTACATCTGATCTTCTCCAGCGCCAAGGTCAATACTACTGATCCAGTCAAATGGGAAACATAGTGGACTTCTTCTTGAATGTCCTTGTTGTCCGGAACCTGCTTCCCTTGTTCTGTTTTCGGGGGACAACATGTCCCAAGAGAATTTCCTAGTTGACGGTGTTGTCTCCTGTATGGTCCACCTGGTTTCATGGGCTTAAAATGGACCCAATTCCAGAGGCAAAATAACTAATCTAATTCAATGTCCAATCTAATTTCCTTTTGGAAAATCACTCCAGAATTAGGGAAAGTAGGAAACTTTTTAGAAGGGACACATACCTATATGTCTGTATCTTAAAGTGTTTGGGTTGCTGTTTCTCTGTTTCTATATGTAGGTTATTCCATCTGCATATGTAACTCCTGTGTTTCTCAGACTTTTCTCAGTGCAGCTGCTGCAGCTAAACAGTCAATAATATCCCAAGAATTGAGTTTGCTCAAAAGACTGGGGGATCCCCAGGAGACAGAAGGAGAAAGGCTGGTCAGTAGGACCTCTCTCTCCCCTCCCTTCCACATTAAACAAGACAGATTGTTCCTAACAGAGCAATCAATCCTCCATCCCCAAAGAGGCGCCCCAGTCCTGGCTACTCATCACCTCATCAGACAGGGGCTACTCCTATTTAACCCTAAATTTTGTCCCAGCCTCCCAAAGCAGCTGTGGGAGTGTGTCCTGTGCCAGGTAGATTTGTCTTTCCTTGGGAAGCTTCTTAGACAAAACAGGAGCAACATGGGTAAACTATGGACTGCTCCTCAGCCACTTAGCCTGAGCTAAGGTTCTCCTCCAGAAATCATACTAAAAAACCCAAGTCCGGTCCCCAGATATTTGGATGCTCATTCCCCTCGTTGACCTGCCTCGTTCCCTCCCCCAACTACAGGTACAATGTGTACAGCCCTCTCCCCTTTCCCATGAATAAAAATTGGCTCTCCAGAAACGACCACTCCTTTTAGCCTTAGTGTAAATGGTAGTCTGGGCTGATCTCTCTCCCCCCATCTCTGGAAGCTTTATCTCTGTGGAATGAAGAGCTTTGGCTCTGGGCAAAAGGAATTTAAGGCACCAAGCTCAAAGCTTTCCAGCCCCTCCCCTGAAATCTTTCTAAAGCAAACACCCTACCCCCACCCCTACCCTACCTCATTCTCCCTTTGGATGGACTTGTTTTCACTGAGAGCTAATGGCCTATACTGGGATCAAGATGCTATTTGGGGGGCCCCTCAGATTCCTTCTGCGAGTCGGGTTCTTCTATAGCCCTCGAGGTCCCTAAAGTCAGTGTCTTACCCCTCGCTCCCATCTCTCCCTTTCTTCCCTGACTCCCCTGGGCTGAGGTCAGATTGGAGGCCCTTTCTGCCTTCTGGCCAGTCACCGCAAGCCCCCGTTCTGCACCCCCGGGCGCCAACACCTTCATTGCCCAATTCTTTTCCCTCTTCTCTTCCCTTTCTCTTTCCCCGGGGGAAGAAGGATGCAGTAGGGATACCGTCCTCCTCGCTGCCCTCACCCCTCTCTCCCAGGCTCTCCTTTAGGCCCTGTCCCACCCGGCACCCAAAAGTTCTCCGGGAGCAAACTGTCCCTTCCCCTTCGTCCCCGCCCCGACAAACCCCGCCCTGCCTTCCAGTGACAGTGGCTCCCTCCTCGGAACCGCCTTGGATAGTGAACTGGGGAAACCCCGGCCCCGCTCCCTCTACTCAGTCCCACCCTCTTCCCTGAGCCCAAAGGCCTCGGTTCGCACCTGATCTCGGGCCTCACGCTGAGCAGGTAGTTGCGACTGGTCGGGCTGGGTATCCACACGGGCCCGTCTTCTTCACCGTCAGTGCCCACCCCACCCCGGAGGGCTGAGCTCCACACACGGCTCGGAGGCCTGTGAGACCCCATCGCAGCTCCCCGACGGCTCTGGTTCTAGCTCTGGCTTCCCGACGGCTCCCTCCTCTGTGCCCTGCCCTGCCCTGCCCTGCCCCGCCCTGACCAGTGTCTGCGCCTGCAGCCCCTGTCCATCCCCTGTCCCGCTCCGGGCCGGCCAAGTGACGCTCTTACCCCTATTTATAGCCCCGTGGGCTCCGTCACCTGCCGCTGTCCCTCCCCCTCCCAGCTTCAGCCTGGGCCCCACGTAAAAAAGACCCGAGCTGCCCAGAGAAACCTCAGCTTAAGGATCTGGGGGTGCCTCCTGCCCGCAACAAACTTAGGGAGATAGATCATGGAGTGCGGTATTGGATCACCCCCCACACACACCCTTTCCTCCTTTCACTGTCACTCTCTCTTCACTCCTCCCTTCCACAGCTCAGTTCCCTATGCTCACCCTGGCCCCATTCTGTACCACCACCACCCTCCCCCCCCACACCCCCCCACTCCCCCAGCAAGCCAGAAACAGATATAGACCCAAGGGCTTCGTCCTTTCTCCACTTGAGATCTGATTCAGACACTACCTACTATTTAACCCAGCTGGGCTAATTAGTCTCATATTGAACGGCCTCTTTACTTAGCTAGTTTGTCACTCCAACTATGCCAAAAGTTCTTGAGAGAAGGTCTGAAGTCTTGTCCAAAGTATCTCCCCTTAAAACCTAGTACAGATTTCTTGAAATAAATGTGGAATGAATGAACCTAGCCATCTACCCAATTAGGTGGAAAAGGAGCTATCTCACCTCCCAGAAATCCACTTCCTTCATTCATCCATCCAACATTTATTGAATGTTCTATGTACAACAGCAGGAGTGGGAGGTGGAGAGAAACAGAAACAGAAGATACAAAGCTCTCAAGGAGCTTGCAATCCAGATATGGGAAATAAGCCATGTTTCTATAATGCTAGGTTTGCAAAATCACTTTTTTCACAGCAATCCTGTAAGATAGGTAGTATAGATAGACAAGGACACGGAGGCTCCCAGAAGTTAAGTGGCTTGCTTCTGTCCACACAGCTACTTAAAGTGACTAGGCAGCATCTGAACCCAGGTTTTCTAAACTTAACAGCTAACACTCTTGCTACTACATCAGGCTTCCTTTCAAAGGGAAAGAAAGATGAGCATACAAATAAATATAATACAGGACAGTGTCGTATGAAAGGTACAAATAAAAGGTTGTAAAAATTCAGAGGACGGAGAGATGATTTCTGGCTGGAGGAATCGGGAAGACGATATAGGAGCTGGCATTTGAGTTGGGTCTTGAAAGATGGGTAAAATGTCTTCAATTCAAAAAGGGGGGAGGGGATTTGAAGACATTCCAGGTGAAGGAATAGACAGAATAGAAAAGAGAATCAGGAGGAAAGCACAAATCAGGCTCAAGGAGACAGTTTGGCAGGAGTATGGTAGTCAAGTCCGGAGTGGTGCGGTGAACATCTGGGAAGAGAAATTGGGCGCAGACTGTAGAGAACCTTTGCGTGCCAAGTAAAGGAGTTTGGATTTTATCTTGTAGGCAAGGGGAAGTTGTTGAGGATTTTTGAAAAGGAGACTAGACATATGGGCAAGAAAATAACTTAAATTCTAGAAACGGTGACTTAAAAATCTGTAGTAGTAAATCTTTTGTAGTATTATTAGACATTTAACCCCTTTTATTGCTAAATAAAATTTAAAAAACTAACCTCTCCCCAAAAAGACTCCAAAACAGTACTTTTGTAATCTGGTGATGGCTTGCAGGACGGATTAGAATAGGAAAAGACTAGAAGCAAAGGGAACCAGTTAAGAAGCTATATAATAGTCCAAGAATGAACAAATGAGTTCATTAAGTTCATTAAGCACTTATGATGTACAAAGCACTTTTCTAAGGACAAAGAAAACAGTCCTGGCTCTCAAAGATTAGGGTACTGTGGCAAAATATATGGTAATGCATCTTCCTTAGTGTAATTTCCATTGATATGATAAAGTCCTATCTGTTCTGATGTTGAACCATATGATAGCACCAAGGACTTTGGTGTGGAGAATTGTCTTTTCTGGGTCTTCCATAACTTTGGCTGCTGAGGTACCTCAGAAACATTTGCCAGGTCACATCTCCACCAGAATTGCTTCCCAGAAACAATAATGGCTTTCAGACCTAAGCTGCAAGCAAGAAGAGTGTTCTGGAGAGCTGCTGCTATGCCCAAGGCTTCTTGCTTGCCAATGGTAGTTGGTCTGAGCAGATAGTAGTGGTAAAGAAGAGTCTCATCCCCTGGGATTGCTCCCCTCACTGCTGGCTACAGGACCCAGCCTGGAAGCAAAACTGGGAATCTAGATGAGAGGGCACTGCTATTCCCATGGGCTCTTGGGCTCAGGAAACTGTGATATTTCTCTGCAAGGTATGAGTGGAGGTCATTGTGGTCAAAGTGATGCAGGGAATTAGGAAGTAGGACTAGGGGCAGCTAGGTGGTGCAGTGAATAACACACTAGCCCTGGAGTCAGTTCAAATCTAGCCTCAGACACTTACTAGCTGTGTGACCCTGGGCTTAACCCCAATTGTCTTCCCCACCTCACTCCCCAAAAAAGTAGAACTAGGATTTGGGAGAGAGGTCAAGGTTGAAGATGTATCTGGGGATCAGTAACATAATTCATAGCTGGAAGTGTTTTAAGGTTAATAAAGCACTTTAAATCTTCATTAGTTGGTTGAACTTAAGAGTCAAGAAGACCTAAGTTAGAATTTGCTCTCTCCACTGACTGTGTGACCCTGGAGAAGTCATTTAACCTCAGTTTCCTCATCTTATCCCTCATTTTTCCCACTTTCATTGGGATAATAATAGCACCTATCTCCCAGGGTTATTGCAATGATTAAAAAGAGATATTTGTAAAGCATTTAGCACAGTGCCTGGCACATAGTAGGTACTACATAAATATTAACTAATATTTTTATTAAGGAGAGACTAGAAAGAGGGAACAGAAGAGGAACTAGCCAGAAATTAGACAAAAAGGGTAGAAAAATAAACCCAAGAATGTAGTGCTACAGAAGCCAAGAAGAAAGTTTCAAGAATCAGTATTCAACAGTGCCAAGTGTGGCTGATAAAAGGAGGGTGGGCTAAAGAAAGCCATTAGATTTAGCGGGTCACTGTTGACCTTGGAAAGAACTTCAGAAGGGTAGGTAGGAATGGATTCCAGACTGCAGGGGCTTGAGAAGATGGTGAAGGGAAAGCAGGGAAGGCAGGAAGTAGAAACAATTCAGTGACAATGAACTCCTTGAAAGCAGGGACTCCTTGTTGCCCTTCTATCTCCAGCAATTAGCACTGTAAGCACTTTAAATGCTAGCTGATTGACTGAATGATGGTGGTCACAGAGTCAGATCCAACTAAACAAAGCTAAAGGTTAGGGCAAGGTCCAATGGAGTTTGCATTTTATTTCCAGAGGAAAACTGAGCATATTCATAAATATAGGGAAGAACTTAAGAGGGAAATGATTACTATTAGAGCAAGCTCTTGGAGGAAAGAGGAGGAGCTGGGGTCAAGGCACAAGTAGGAGGGTCAGCTTTGGAAATACTGGGAGATATTTCCTCTGAGACAGGAGAGGATAGATGAAGAGACAGGCATGTGCTGAGGTGTATAGGGACAATGAGAGTGCCCCAAGGTCTCAAATTTCTCAGTAAAGCAAATCAAGAGTGAAGGAGAAGCAGCTTGAGGAGGGCTGAGAAGGTTGGAATCACTATCCTTCCTAGAAAATGTGATGGAGAATAAATAAGGGCTGAATAATAGGACAGCTAAGTGGCAACTAAGTGCCCAGGTGAAATTAGATAGTATGAACTGCTAGGAGACTAACTTAGTACAATTCTGTAATGTTCTCCAGTAATGCTTTTTAACTGAGAAAGAGAAACAGGGAAAGCAGACGAGGTTAAGTCAGATCAAAGAAATTCAACCTAGTAAATAAGTGCCTACTATGTGCAAAGCATTGGACTAGGCACTGGGGAGACAGCCAAAATAAATAAATTAATAAACCAAGGAGTTTACACCATAGAATTAATGCTGGAAAGATTCTTGCCTATTCATTTTACAGATAAGGAAATAAAGAACTAAAGGGCTGTGATTTGCCCAAGATCACACAGGCAGATAGCAAAAGTAGAAAAGGCAGGATTTAAACCTATATCCTGGAAAAAACTTTTGACAAAATAAAGTGCCCATTCTTATTAAAAACATTAGAGGAGCATAGGAATAAATGGAGCTTTCCTTAAAACAATAAATAATATCTATCTAAAACCATCAGCAAGCATTATCTGTAATGGGGATAAGTTAGAAGCCTTCCCAGTACAATAAGAGGTGAAACAAGGATGCCCATTATCATCTGCATTATTCAATATGGTACTAGAAATGTTAGCTTTAGCAATGAGGAAAGGAAAAGAAATTGAAGGAATGAGGAAACAAAACCATCACTCTTTGAAGATGATGTGATGGTATATTTAGAGAATCCTAGAGAATCAACTAAAAAAACTACTTTAAATAATAAACAGCTTTAGCAAAGTTGAAGGATATAAAATAAACCCACACAAATCACCAGCATTTCTATGTATTACCAACAAACCCATCAGCAAGAGATAGAAAGAAAAACTCCATTTATAATAACTGTATAAAACATAAAATGTTTGGAAGTCTTCTTGCCAAAACAAACCCTATAGTTATATGAACACAAGTACAAAACACTTTTCACATAAATAAAGTCAAATCTAAAAGCTGGAAAAATATCAATTGTTCATAGGTAGACCAAGTTAATGTAATGAAAATGACAACACCTAAATTAATTTACTTATTCAGTGCCATACCAACCAAACTACCAAAAAAATTACTTTATAGAGCTAGAAAAAAATAATAACAAAATTCATCTGAAAGAACAGAAGGTCAAGAATATCAAGAGAATTAATGAAAAAAATGCAAAGTCATAGCAGATCTAAAACTACATTACAAAGCTACAATCATCAAAACTACTTGGTGCTGGCTAAGAAATAAAATGGTGGATTGGTGGAATAGATTAAGTATATAAGGAATAATAATAAATGACTACAGTAATTTACTGTTTGAGAAACCCAAAGACTCTAGCTTCTGGCATAAGAATTCACTATTTGACAAAAATTGCTGGGAAAACTGGAAAATAGTATAGCAGAAACTAGGTACAGAACATCTCCCTCCATATACCAAGATAAGGTCAAAATGGATATATGATTTAGACATAAAGGGTGATACCATAAGAAAATTAGGAGAGCAAGGAATAGTTTATCCAGCAGATCTATGGAGAAGGGAAGAATTTATGACCAAACAAAAAATAAATGAAATGGAAAATGAATAATTTTGATTACATTAAAATTGTGCACAAACAAAACCAGCACAACCAAGATTAGAAGGAAAGCAGAAAGATGGGAAACAATTTTTAAAGAGAGTACTTCTGAAAGAGGCCTCATTTCTCAAATATGTAGAGAACTAAGTCAAATTTATAAGAACACAAGTCACTCCCTAATGGATAAATGGTCAAAGGATATGAACAGACAGTGTTCAGATGAAGAAATTAAAGTTATCAATAGTCATATGGGGGCTGTCTGATTTGGGTGACCATGTACCCGACAGTCCCATGGTGTTCCGCGGTAATAAAATCCACTCTTTAAATTTAACCTTGGGGATCTTCTGTCTCACTTTTATTAAGGTACAACATTTGGAGGCCCTAGCGAGATTTGGGGTGTTCCGTGTCACCCCAAAGATCCCCAAATAAGAAGAGCTCTCAGACTCCAGAGATAGGCATCTGTTCGCCTCGAGCCCTAGTGGGGCTAGCCCCTGATGACATTCCAGGGCCCCAGGTCTCGAGGAGGGAAGATTGCGCCTGCCTCCTGACTCCGACTTGCTCCTCATTCAGCTTTTCGTGGATCCAGGACCACGTTTGGGGGAAATCAAACCCTGCTTTATAAGGCTGCAATGGCCACTGTTTGCTTCTCAACTGGTATGACAGGGGCTGGGAAAGCAGGCAGGAGTGGAACATAGCCCCCTCCTTACCCTTTCCCCAACCCCATCATCCCTCTAAGCCCCATAGAAACCCCCTCTCTGGAATTCAACCTTTTCCAAAAATACTCTGACCAGGGGCAATTCAAACTGTTTTAAAGTCTATTTATGAAAAGCTGAACAAAGCAGATAAGGTTTGGCTTCCCCAATGAGAACTGGGTCAGGTCCTTGGATTCTCAGCTTTGACTTCCTTGAGCAGCCGGCATCTGAAATTTTCTCAGAGCTCAGAGCTCAAGGTTGAGAAAGTCCAGACCATTCCCTAACATATATTTGGAAGACCACCACCCATTCTTCCTCTAATCTGGGAAGACCTAAAAGCTGAAATCACTAACTCTTCCCTTATCAAGTTCCTTCAGGGTCTGCAGGCAATTCAGAAAAAAAACTCCTTCCCTCAGCTCTCCTGATCCCGATCCCAAGTTCCGCCTCAGCTTACCTGTTTCAACCTGGGGATTCTGTGCTGGTAAAAAGAAATTCTGTGCTGGTAAAAAGAAATTCACAGTCTGGAGCCAAGGTGGAAGGGACCACATGTCATGATCCCCACTACACCTACTGCTGTCAAAGTGGACTCTATTCCCACATGACTCCATTGCACCAGAGTGAAGCCTGCTGTCACTTCAGAATGGAAAGCAGAAGTCCATGAGGACCCCCTAAAGCTAAGACTATCTGATCCTCTCCCTGATTCCCCTTTTACCTACTTGCGCAGTCCCCCACAATTCCCATGCCCCCAGACCAAGCTATACCTGGGTGTTAACCACAGGAAATGGACAATCCTGGACTTTTCCAGAGCTGGAGCACACAGCTACCCCTCAACTCCCTATTCCCCAGAACTGGACTATTTGGGGGCCCACCAGTAGATGCAGGTTACCTACTCTGTTCAGATAAAGGATGTCCATGCTCCTGTGCTTGTGTCACAGCTTACCACCTCCCCTCTCCTAGTCCTGGTGCCTCCCTGTGCTAGTAGGCAGGCGGTAGTGAGGGATTGGACCCATTGTTCCAAATCCATACACTCGCATCTGCCCCCTAGCAACTCATGCCCAAATTTCACCATTCAAAATCCCTCTCACCCTGCCTGGGGAACCCCGGTTTCTCGAGTCCTGGGAATCATAGTCCCTGAAGGGGAGGAGGGAGCACAGGTGGGAAAGACCTTAGTACTGACTATAATCAAAAAGCCACCTGTACCCCTGCCTGATCACCACCCCATTGGTCCCATAGGGGAATTAGCTATTCCCGCCCCAATAGGGAGCCCCGATATCCAAATCACAATACCAGCTGTCACCACATGGACCCCTGTCAGGTCATACGCCCCCCTCATCTCCAAAGGTTCAGGAATCTCACAATTATCAGGTCCCCTTAACTACCCTTCTGTCAGCTGTCCATAAAACACTTAACAGCTCTAACCACATGCTGGGAAAAGATTTCTGGATTTGTGTTGAACCCCAGTCTCCTAACTATGTAGGGGTGGCACTAAATGCCTCAGTCACCCCTATTTCCAACACAGAGAGTTGTGATTGAGACCACCCAAGGCTCTCCCTCGGGGATGTACAGGGAACAGGTTTCTGCCTCACATCCAGCACTCCTTTATCCAGCTCTCAGTATAGCTCAAGTTGTGGGAAAAACCCACATGATTCAAGCCTCTAGCTCAGACTACTTCCCTGCCCCTCTAGGAGCCTGGTGGGCATGCCACGATAGCCTTAACCAGTATGTCTCTGCTACAGTGTTCCTCAGACAACAACACACTGAGGGCCCCCTGTGTATCCTAGTGGCCATAATTCCCCGAGTCACCTGTCTCCCAGGGCAACTGAGCCACCGCCAAAGACAGGCAGTACCACTCCTCATTCCCATCTCAGTGGGCTTGGGCCTTGTGGGTTCTGCAGTGACTGGGATGACAGCCTTGATTAAGGGGGAGGCCAACTATCAGGCCTTAAGTACACAGGTAAATATTGACCTCTCCCACATAGAGCAGTCCATCTCAGCCTTGGAAAGACAGGTGGACTCTTTGGCAGAGGTGGTTCTTCAGAATTGCAGAGGCCTTGAAACAGGGTGGCCTGTGTGCAGTCCTTGGTGAGGCTTGTTGCTTCTGTGCAAACAACTCTGGAGTGGTGAGGGAGAGTCTGAAGTTGGTAAGCCAGGATATTGCTAATGGACAGAGGGAGCTGGAAAGTTCTGAGAATGAGTATCAGTCCCTGTTCCCCTGGAACATCCCCCTAACTCACTGAATTGATATCAGCCTTGGTATTAGTATTGGTATTAGCCTCTCCTTCTGATCATAGCCCTAATTGTAGGACCCTATCTTATTGTTTTCTATGTCAAAGGTTTGACATACCTACAAGAAAGAGTAGGGAATGTTGGACCCAGCTCCACTCTGCCCTTCCCCCATTGATGTGTCACTTTGCCCTTCCTGAATGTCAGACACAAATCCACTCACCCTTTCCTTGAGTTGTAAAACAGGCAGCCCAACCTTTCCTTCATTGATTTGTAAAACAGAGAACTCCATCTTGCTTAATCTGTAAACAGGCAGAACCCCCACCCCTTGCTTACCCTTGATTAATCTGTGGGTGGGAGTCCCAGCCTAGGGTTTTGAGCCAGCGGGAAATTCAAATGTATACTGACCAATCACTAATTGTAGTTTCAAGTATACACTGACCAATCATTGGAGTTTCAGCTAACATCACTGTAATCACAGCTTATGTAACCTGGCTATGGAACCTCTATAAAACCAGCACACTGTGCCAAAGTGCTGTCTGATTTGGGTGACCATGTACCCCGACAGTCCCGCGGTAGCCCGAGGTAATAAAATCAACCTTTTAAATTAAAAAAAAATAGTCATATGAGAAAAATGTTCTAAATCACTACTGATTAGAGAAATGCAAACCAAAACAACTCTGAGGTACCACCTCACACCTATCAGATTGGCTAATATGTCAGAAAAGGAAAATGATAAATGTTGGAGAAGATGTGGGACAATTGGGACACTAATGCTTTGTTGCTGGAGTTGTGAATTAATCCAATCATTCTGGATGGAATTTGGAACTATGCCCAAAGGGCAATCAAACTATGCATTACCTTTGATCCAACAAAATACCACTCTAAGTCTGTATCCCAAAGAAATCATAAAAAAGGGAAAAAGACCTACATGTACAAAAATACTTACAGCAGCTATGTAGTGGCAAAGGACTGGAAATTGAGGGGATGCCCATCAGTTGGTGAATGGCTGAACAAGCTGTGGTGTATGAATGCAATGGAATATTATTATGCTATAAGAAATGATGAGCAGGCAGATTTCAGAAAAACCTGAAAAAACTTAACATGAACTGAAGCTGAGTAAAGTGAGCAGAACCAGGAGAACACTGTACAAAGTAATAGCAATACTGTGTGATGATCAACTGTGATTGACTTAGCTCTTCTCAGTAATACAGTGATCCAAGACAATTCCAAAAGATACATGATAGAAAATGCTCTCCTGTATCAGCAAGCACCCCAGCATCCCCAGGGTGGCTGCTAACACAGGTTCTTAGATCTGCTTTTCTAAAGGAAAGCAACTCAAAATGGGTTAACAATCTTGCTTTAATCAATCAAATATATCATTTACCTAGTTCAGGGGAAAAAGTGAGCACCCCGAACTTCAGAGCATACAGACAGGTTACAAGCAGAAGTTACAAGAAGACAGAGAAACATTCAGCAGACAGGCCTCCAGCTGTCTGACCATTACATCCATACCTAGTCAGTTACCAGAGAGGGAACCATCAACATCTGGGTTTTTCAAAGCAGGGGGGCTCAACAGCTGCCCAAAGTCTCATCTGGTCAAATCACACACCACTTCTCAAAGTGAGCCCCAAAGCAAAGCCTCACATCAGGGATTCTAATAGCCTTCTCCTGGCTCAGAGGATGTCACAACCCTCTTGACCCACTGCCCAATCATGAGCACCAAGGTGTGGGCTTTCCTGAAAACCAAGCCTCCCACCACAGGCTCTGGGTACACTTAAAGCTATCAAAGGACCCAGAGGCAGGGAAGATCTTAAATTCCCATTCCCATACATCTCTACATCCAAAGAAAGAACCATGGAGTTTGAATACCAATCAAAACATACTATTTCTACTTTGTTTTCTTGTTTTTCTTTTTCGTGTTTTTTTTTCCTTTTGCTCTGTTTCTTTTTTCATAACATGACTAATGTGGAAATATGTTTACATGATTGCACATCTATAACCTATATCAGACTGCTTACTGTCCTGGGGAGGGGGAATAGGAGGGAAGGAGAAAAAATTTGGAACTCAGAATCTTATAAAAATGGATGTTGAAAACTATCTTTATATGTAATTGGAAAAAATAAAATACTATTTTAAATAAAAACCATTATATCCTCCTACTTCTAATCTGACTTATTTAGGGACAGCTAGGTGAAGCAGCATATAGATCACTGGCTCTGGAGACAGGGGGACCTGAGTTCAAATCCAGTCTCAGATACTATGTGTGACTCTGGACAAGTCACTTAACCCTGATTGCCTTAAAAAAAAATCTAATCTACTTAGGGATTGTTATTTTTTATTCCATTGTCTCTACCTTTCCTCTTTCCCAACATACCACATACAGTTATCCCTTCCACCTTGCGGTTTTACCCATCACAGTTTTGATATATTGCAAGTCAGCATAAGAAATTAAATGGGGATTTCGGAGAAGTTTCTCAGAAGCTGAAGACTTTCAAAGGTCAGCAGATGACACAGAAAAGGCATTTTTACTTAAAATTGGCCTACATTTAGCCTATGATCAAATAATCCAAATTTTACAACAAGGTACTATAAACACCCCATAAAAGAAAAAGAAAAAATTCAGACTTTTCTGGTATGGAGGGCCAAAAAGTTTTACTTAGATTTTCCAGATCACAGGGGCACCACAATGTGGAAGGGATAACTGTACTTGTAATCACATATGAATATGAATAATATGTGAATATAAAGAATAAAAGAACATACAAAAAAGGAAATTAAAAAGGGTGGGAAAACATCTTTTCCAACTGAAAGCAAAACTCATTTAAACCTCTGTAGAAGATACATTGGATGTAGAATATAAGTTCCTTGAAAGAAAGGATTTGTTTTATTCTTATTTCTAGCATAGCACCTGGAGCATAGTAGGTACAAAATAAGTGTCAATTGATGGAAAATGGGCATGTATGAGTGGAGACAAGATGGCAGAGAAGCAGAAAGAAGTACAGTCTAGCCCCCCCACCAAACCTCTTCCACAAAGCTCTAGAAAATGTGCCAGGCCTAATTTTAATTGGGAAATCCAAGAAAACAAATGAAAGTGAGAAATTTTTCCAGCTCAAGTCAGTTTATGGAGACAGAGAGAGGTCTGCAGATACTGGGGATGGGCTCTGGTCAGGAACACGCCACCCATGGAATGTACCAGTGCCCAAGGACTGAAAAAGATATGAGATTGGGCACCCAGGAAGGAAGGTCTGAGGCAGGAAGAGATCCCAGGGAATCACTGAACTAGGGCAGGTACAGGAGCAGGGGCCACCTGCCACCTCTGTTGTCCAGGACCCAGTTCTGGGCTGCAGATCCAAGGTGGACACAGGAAGGGCCTTACACCTAGGAGTGGTCATGGTCATGGGCCCTGGCTGCAAGAGAAGAGAGGAATAGAGTCAGAAACAAACAGGAGCTGAGCAGAGGTTTAGTTCTAGCCTGCAGAATAGGCTGAAATCCTCAGTGGATTAGCCAGGTCAGGAATCTCAGACCAAAATAGGGTTTGCAATTCACTTGTCAACCTATAGAGCCTCCTGATAGTCTAGTAGGAGCTGACTACATCATCAGCATGTATTAAGCTCCTCCTATATGCCAGGAACCATACTAAGCACTTTCTGATCTTCACAACAACCCTGAAAGATAGGTGCTTTATTAGCCTCACTTTATAAATGAGGAAACTAAGGCAGGCAGAGATTGTAACTTGTCCAGGGTCACACAGCTTATAAGTGCTTAAGACTGGATTTGAACTGAGGTTTTCCAGGCCTAGTATTCTATCCACTGTGCCACCTAGCTGCCATTACCAGGTCTATATACCAAGAAGATCAAAGAAAGAGGAAAAGGATCCATATGTACAAAAATATTTATAATAGCTTTTCCAATGGCAAAGAATTCGAAACTAAAGGGTGCCCAGAAGAATGACTGAACAATTTATGGTACATGAATGTGACAGAATACCATAAAGAGATGAGAATGAAATAAACGGAACCAGAATAATTTATATGATAACCATGCTGTGTGGATGAATAATTGTGGAAAAAGATTAGGGACTTTGATCAATACAATAACCAATCACAAGTCCTGAGGACTCATGCTATCAACCTCCATAGAGAAAGGTGATGGATTCATGCTGAAATTTTACACACACGCACACACACACACACACACACACACACACACACACACACACACACACACCATGGCTAATGAAAGAATTTGTTTTGCTTGACTATATGTTTGTAGCAGATTCTGTTTTTCTTACTTTCTCAAACTGGGGCAAAGAGCAGATGGAAGGAAAGAATTCAGAGCTGAAAATAAAATTGAATTTTAAGAAAAAGAAAATTTCTAGCATGTTAAATTTAAAATAGGGATAAGAAAATTCTTAGTAAAATCGCATCAATATGAGTGTCCAGTTCAGCCCAATGGTTCTATCTGGTCATTTTACAATCCCAGAATCCATCCTTAGTGATGTCATGTTGAACTCAACATAATTATTCAAACAGCAGCCCATGCTAATTGCCCTGAGGTTTCCTCTCTCTTCTCCTGACGTGTACAATAACAAGACAAATCCTGGTGTCTGCCTTAGTTTCATCATCAGTAAACTGGGGATGATGATAGCCCGTACCTCCCAGGATTGTTATAAAGATCAAATGAGATGATATTTATAAAGTGTTTTGCTAACCTTAAAGCTATATATAAATGCTAGTTATTACCATTATTAGTATACTTTCCCTCTATCATATATCCCATCCTCAGGGTGAGGCATGCCCTTCATCCTTAGCTATCACAGTCCCTATTTCCCATCGTTCCTATCTCATGGCAAAGAAGCCTGTGTTTCTGGAGGTGAGGAACCACAAGTTTCTGTGGCAATAAGTGGTAATCACTTGGATGGGTGTCTTGACTTGGTCACAAAAAGCTCTGGTAAGTGGATACTGACCGCTAACAGCAAGAGATGTTGCTGCTGATTCTTGTCTGAGCAGAGACTTCTGGGATTTAAGAATTAACAACTGATTTGCCACAGCCTGGCTCTTCATACAATCCTTTTGCCTTGATTCCACTCAAGGTCCTGCCACAAATGTAGTTTCTAACCTGGAGAAAATAAAATCACAAATCACACATTTCAGAGTTGAAAAGGACCTCAGAGGCCATCTTCTGCCATCCACATCTACAAGTAACCGTGTATACAACACCCTCAATACGAGAGAGGCTACTGAGTCTTTGATGGAAGACGGCCAATACGGGAGGGATCCTGCTCCCTCAGAAGCAGCCCTTTCCTTTAGTAGTTAGGAAGTTTGTCCTTGGGTGTCATCTAAATCTGCGGCTACAACTTCCACCCCTTTCTCCCGGTTCTGCCATTTGGAGCACATGGCGTTGAATCAGCCCTAGGAGCCTTTGAACAGAGTGACCACACCTCACCTGAGTGTTCTTGTTCACGTTTAACTGCCTCTATCCCTTCAACAGAGCCTTCTATGGCATGAAACAGGGGCCCTCCACCACCCTGGCTGACATCTCCTCGTGCTTTCCTACTTGTTAATGGTCTTACTAAAACGTAGTATCCAGAATGGAACATTAACTCTCCAGGGGCAGTCTGGCCAGGGAAGAGTATAAGGGAACCAGTGCCTCCTTATCTATTCCTAGAAGCTATTCATTATGTCTCTTCATGTCCCCTAAGTGGCAGCCAGGTGGCACAATAGATAGAGTGTTGGGACTAGAGTCAAGAAGATTTCAAATCTGGCCTCAAATACTTACTAGTATGTGACTCTGGGCAAGTCACTTAAGCCTCTTTGCCTCAGTTTCTTCATCTGGAAAATGAGTTGGAGAAGAAAGTAACAAACCAGTCCAATATCTTTGCCAAGAAATCTCTAAATGGGGTCAGGAACAGTTGGACACAACTGAACATCACCACCACCAAGCTTTTTTTTGGCAGCTTCACCCTATTAGCTCATGTTTAATTTGTATTTGCACTAAATCACCAGATTTTTTTTTTCAAATTATCTAATCATGTTTTCCCTTAACTTGTACTTGTGTAACTGATTTCTGGGGATGGCTAGGTGGTGTAGTGAATAGAGTACTGGCCCTGGAGTCAGGAGGACCTGAGTTCAAATCTGACTTCAGACACTTAACACTTACTAACCGTGTGACCTTGGGCAAGTCACTTAACCCCAATTGCACTGCCTTCCCCCTCCAAAAAAAAATAAAGAATTGACTTCTGAACCCAAATATCAGACTTTAAATTTGTTGCTATTAAATGACATCACTTATCACCAGGAGAAGCGAGATAATACCTCTAGTGGATAGTATGATGGACACAGAATCAAGAAGACCTGAGTTAAAGCTGGCCTCAAACACTTACTAGCCATATGACCCTGGGTAAGTCACTTAACCTCTGTCTGCCTTGGTTTCCCCATCTGTAAAACGGGAATAAACAGTAACACCTTCTAAGAGTTGTTGTAGGGATCAGTTACTTTGCAAAACATAAAGCACTATATAAATGCTAGATATTATTATTGACAATAATAATAAACACCATCTTATTAGTTCAGTCTAATGCTGTAGTTTGTCAAGATCTGTTTAGATCCTGACTTTATTATCCAACATGTTTGCTATCTGACCTCCCCAGCTTGGTGTCATCTGTAAATCTAGTAAGGGGTTCTCTTTGCTTTATTCAAGTCTCTGATAATAACAGAGGGCCAAGTATGGATCCCCAGGGTATACCATTGGAAACACCCTTCCAAGCAATCTTATCACTTACTATCACTCATTATTCTGAGTCAGGCCAGTCTTGAAAGCATCTCATTTTACCCTGTAGCCCATATCTCTCCATACTTTTCTCAAGAGTAGCATGGAGTACTTTGTGAAATGCTTTCCTAAAATCTAGATAACCTTTCCCCTCCCTTTCTTTGGGGGTATATTCTTTGAGGGAGGACTTTGGTTGAAGAATGTTGCATATGTGGTCACTGAGTTGGTTGTTTTGGCTTATGGGTTTTGGGGGGTTTTTTGTTACAAGGAAAATTTCACTAGGTAGGGGAAGAATCTATGTAGAAATGACCTTGATGTAAAAATTAAAAGTGGCGATTATACTCTTCCTGATAAAATAAAATCAAATCTCTTATAAAGGTGAATGTTGAAAACTATCTTGACACATAATTGGAAAAAATAAAATAAAATCTAGGTAAACTATAGCCTTCTCATGGTCTACTAGTTTAGTGACACTGTCAAAAAAAGGATGGAAGATTAGTCTGACATGACCTGTCCTTGATGAAACCATGATAATTCTTTGGGATCACTGCTTCCTTCATTAGATGATCACTAACCATTTCTTTAACAATACAAGGGTTTGGGACACCCTGTACATTCTAGAATCTTGACAGAAATTGAATTAGAGCCCACTGGCCTGGTGTTTGCACATTCTATTCTCTTCCCTTTGTCAAAAATTGGAGCATTTGTCTTTATCCAGTTCCATGATTCCTCTCTCATTCTATATAATCTTCCAAATACCACTGGTATTGGCCCCACTATTATATGTGCAGCTTTTTTTCAGTAGCAGAAAATTTTGTTCATCTAGGATAAGTGACTTGGAGAGGAGTTAGGTACTTTCTATGTCATTATTTGGGGGTATCACCCCCTATATAGTCAGCTTTGTGCTATTCTTTTCCTAAATCTAAAGATCCTTTTCATTGGCAGAGGAATCAGAAACACAGAAAAAGAGAACTGAGCAATCCCACCTTCTTACTATCATCACTTACCATTGTCCCATCTGTCCTAAGAAGTGATCCCATCCTTTCTTTGACGCTCTGCTAGTTCTCAAAAATATAAATAAATAATATATAATAATAAATAAAATATCCCTCATGTTGTCCTTGGATTTCTTTGCCAGCCTCATCATTGTTTTAGGTCAATACTAAACTTGTGTATTCATTTGTTGTTACTCATTCTTTGGTTCTGTTTTCTCATTTGTAAAATGAGAATGATAGTGCCTCTCATGGAGCTACTTGCAAGACTAAAATGAGAGAATATATGTCGAAGTATTTTGCAAACCTTAAAGGGCTATATAACTTGGGGCTATTTTTATTCTCATTTTTAAAAAAATCTACATGGGTTGATGAGTTCCCCATGTATCCATATAGGGTCTGTCCAGGCAACCTTTCTTTTTTCCCCCTCATTGGGATTATTTTTCTGCTTTATGTATTCAGAGTTTCATTTCTGAGAGCTTCCCATTCCTTCTAGATTGATTTTCCCTGTAAGAGATATAAATGATTTGAGATTTTTTTCAATACGAGGAATTTCTGGGGTGGGAATTCCTTCCCTCTGAAGCAGATAACAAGCTATTTATAACTTAGTTGATAACTTCTAGGAAGTTGCTTGAGGTTCAGAGAGTGACTTGACCATGGCAACCACTGTTCCATGCTGTTTCTAATAAATGTCAGAAGGGATATGAACCCATGTTTTCCTGCTTCAAATCCAAAACCACATCATAGACTCTACAGAAGGAAATACCAAATGGGAGGCTGGAAATGATGAGACTTGAGGCAGAGTAAAGCACTTATGAGCAGGATGCAAACTTGTATGCCTAGTCCAGCCAGGGGATGAATACTAACGATGATCGTAATAGCAGCTAATGTTTCTACTTCCATCACATGCCAGGCACTGTGCCAAGCACTTTACAATGATTATCTCTTTTGATTCCCATGACAACCCTCCAAGGTAGGTGCTATTACTATTCTTATCACACATTGATGAAACTGAGGCAAACACAGGTCAAATTACTTGCCCAAGGTCATGTACCAACTAAATGTTTGAGCCCAGATTTTAATTTGGGTCTTCCTGCCTCTGGTCCCAGCATTCTATTCACTATTCTATCTGGCTTCCTTGACAACTAGCATTTATGCATCAGTCACTGTGCTAAATGTTTTACAAATATTATCTTATTTTATCCTCCTAAATCTGTGAGGTAGATGCTATTATCTTCATGTTGTAGTTGAGTAAACTGAGGCAGACAGCAGTTAAATGACTTACCCAGGGTCACATTGCTAATAGGTACCTGGGGCTAGATTTGAACTTAGGTCTTCCCGACTCTATGTCCAGCACTCTATTCACTGTGCTACCTAGACTCAATGTCCTTTTTTAAATGTAAGTGATTTTTCCAGTCTTCTCCAGGTTCAGAACTCTTTATATCATCTTATATAGAAGGGCTATAATATCTAAATACTCTACCCACATTCATCTCATATTTGACATCCTGATCATCCATCAGGGATGCCAAATAGACAGAGGAGATTCCTCCACTGGGTGGGAGGCTGGAGCATAGTAAATGACTATATTAAGATCCTTTTTTACCATCAACATTCTATGATGTTACCCATATTCTATGATTCTGATTCTCTCTCCTTATAACTTGCTCTTATCTTCCAATCATAGACTCAGTTGTGTCCATCTCATTACTATTATTCCTCTAGGGCTGTAATCATAACTGATGCATTTGGAAAATTCCCCCCCTCCCCCACTCCGGTTAATAATAAAATGGTAGAAACACTGGCTAGCAGTCTATCATAGATTCAGTAGTATCTGATGCTTCTCAGAGTCTGGCAGACATCTTGTAACTCTTAAACATACTTAGGACCTTGTTATACTGAATAAACAAAGTTGAGGATAAGGTGGATTGATCCATGGTTTCCCATGTTATAATATCCACTGTTACTATCTGGTTGAACTTTTAGTTACAATCAGGTGAGTGATCTGGGGTGTAGCAACTATCAATGGCTGGACTGACATTAATGGAGAGGGTAGCCAACCAGTGCCTATAGTAAAAAGGAGATTGAATAGTTTCTCCCCCCTAGTATAAGTTCTAGTTTGGGGACAGCTTTCATGGGGAAAAATTTTTGTTTAAAAGGTTTATTTTTTTTAATTAAAATTGTATCTTGCCAGCTACAAAGATGGCTCTTTGCCCATTCAATAGTTTCTTGTTATTCTAACTGAATTGGTTTTGGTTTTTAGAAGTTTTAAAATTTTATTCCATCAAAATTGTTCAATTTCTCTTTTATGGATATCTCGACCCCCTGTTTAGATAATAATTCTCCCCCTAACCAGTTGTAAAAGGTCCATTCCTCTAGAATCTTCTATTTTTTTAAATGATGTAACCCTTTATACTTAGATTGTGTAACCATCTGGAGCTTATTGTGGTATATGGTGTAAGTTACTAGTCTATATCTAATTTCTACCAAATGGTAAATATGGCTCTTTCAGGCAAAGAGATTTTATCTGGTCTTTTCCCTTGACACTATGAAACACAGATCTGCCCTTGATGAGAGATGCCAAGACTATAATCATCTGTGCTTGTTTCTTGAAGGGAGAAAAATAGGACAAAACCTTTCAAGAACTAGAGGATGAAGTATGCCAAGTATGTAGGCCAAGACAAAGGTTAGAATTCAACACTAGAGTCAAAGGAAAAACATGGGAAAAAAACTACAGTACATAGATGAAGGGTCATATTACTCTTCCTCATATTTGAACCCAAAAAATGGCCTTCATTTAGATGTATGATTGCTTAGGGAATGTGAGGTACACTTTTCCAAATGCAATTTGGAGATCCTGTTTGCAGTAGCTGTGATATTTCTATGTGCAGATTCATTTTTTTGGATGAGGAAGCAATTACACCTCAGCAGTTAGACACCTTTCATGTGGTGTAAACAAGATTGCCCGGTAAGAGGAAGCTCCAGTAGTGGAGAGTCCTGTTTTCACCACTAAACAATGCCTGGTTGAATAAGGACGGTTATTTAAAATGCCCTCAAGCATGCTGTTCCCATACAGAGATGTGTTTTGAAATGTTTACAAAATACTAGCTGAGTTCACAGAGACCTTGGGTGTATCCATAGCCACATGTAAAGTGTGACTACTTATCCCCTATGCAGCAGCAGAGGCAGCGGCATCGTAGGCAAGCAGGCAGGAATAACAGGAAGAAAAGGCTTGTCCTACTTGTTCATAAGAGAGTATGCACAAACACAACCGACATTGATTCATCCCTTTAAAAGTGCATTAAAGGTGCATTGGTCCTGCTCTCCAAGCAAAAATACCACAGCCTTCTGATGCCTCGAAGGGTGGTAGGCATTCCTCCCTTCAAAGCAGTCTAAGGGCCTGGTATTTTCCAATTATTGTCTATTTTGATGGCTTAGTAAGAGTAAATCCTCCTTTTCTAGGAAACAGAGGATGTTATCTTCAGGTAGGACATGCATCCTTCCCTGAGTATATGTGCATGCTCCAATTCACTTCAGATCATAGTTAAGTTTGTCACTCTTCAGGATTTTCAAGTAATCTTCTTAGTCCTGTAATAAATATGAATGGTAAGCCTCTACAGATTGGAAGATCCCACACCAATGGGAAAATTTAATGTGGTAACCTAGGCTATTGTTATCTTTTATTTTTTTTCCTAAAAAAAGAGAATCACTAATTTTTCAGGACATGAACCTATATTAGAATTTAATTCTTGTATGTTGTTCTAAGCCCCTGTAACAGAGGATACATTCACTAGTACAGAAAGGGCAAAGGGAAACTTAAAAGCCTTCTCTGGGCAAGAAGTATATGTATGTTAAGGAACATTGTTCTTAAGAAAAAACACCCCGGGGCGGCTAGGTGGCGCAGTGAATAGAGCACCAGCCCTGGAGTCAGAAGAACCTGAGTTCGGAGCCGGCCTCCGACACTTAATCCACACAAACAAAAAAAAAACCTAGCCGTGTAACCTTGGGCAAGTTACTTAACCCCAATTGCCCTAAAGGGGCGGCTAGGTGGCGCAGTGAGTAAGAGCGCCGGCCTCGGAGTTGGGATGACCCGAGATCAGATCCGGCCTCAGAAAATGAGCACCCACACATAAATAATGACTAGCCGTGTAACCTTGAGCAAGTTACTTAACCCCAATTGCTTTAAAAAAAAAAAAAAGAAAAGAAAAAACACCCCAATAAACCTGTTAGTGATAACCAAACCAGTGTTTCATTCTTCTGAAAATAGGTTTTCTTGTGGTAAGCATTTATGAGAGAAAGGGAAGAAGGTGGGCAGTGTATCATCCATCCCTTCTGGAATTGGCACCTTTGGACTCAATGGAAGCTGTGTCTGAATGAATGAATGAATGAATGAATGAATGAATGAATGAATTGAAAGGTACTTATTAAGTGCTTACTATGTCTCCAGAACTGGCCAAGCACTGGGTCATATGAACAGAAAGTTGGAGACAATCCCTACTCTCAAGAACTCACACTCTAGTTGGGAGAGACAATGTTTAAAGCAGAAAATTCAGCTGTAGGGTAAATGGAAGGGCCCAGGAATGCTAAGTATGCAGTGATAGAAGTCCTTAAATAGCTCAGATGAGAGTGTCAGAGGACTGCAGAGGTCAGAGGCAAGGCAGATGGCAATATCTGGAGGACCTTAGAAGGCAGTGGCATGTGGTACACCCTGGTGATCCTCCACCACACTGGAAGGAATGAAGTTGATTGACTCCTGATTCATCCAAGTTCTCTGAGAAGTCAGGTAATGGGTTGGGGGGAGGCAAGGAATGAAAGGTTAAAAGGGAAAAGGAGGAAGGATGCCTCAAATATGGTGGATATTCCTACCATCCAGGCATCCTAAAGGGATTCTGAAACTGCCCAGGGGCAAGGGATCATTGCCTTCTGAGGCCACTCTCGGGAGAATGCCAGTGAAGACTAATACATAATTATTTCCTAATCATATAGGCAATTTCAAAATCTGTCATGGTGAGCTACCACATAATTAATACCTATGCTAAATTACTTAATAGTTAAAACCTCACACCAAGTTCAGGTGTCAATCTCTTCATATGGTTGGTTCTGTGATCATTTCTCTAGATGACCCCCAACAGACCTCTCAGTAGAAACAGATATGGGGATGAAGCCCCCAGGAAGAACCCCATTCTTCTAGCTAATGATAAAACTGTCCAAAGTTGGTGACAATTGCCTGGAAAGAAAGGAGCCAAACATTGACTTGCTGGGAAAAAGGAAAATGGCAGGAGGGGAGGGCACCCATAACTACTATCACTACAGTCTATGCTAGAGTAACCCAGCTGTCCAAGGACCCCTCCCAGCTCTCAATCTATAACCCTATGGGTCTATGCTCAAGCTGGAGGATGATCTCAGCAGGGCGATAACCAGCAACGAGGGAAACCTGCCAGTTATTTATAGCACTGGCTGTCACTTTGATCTCCCTAAGTGAGGAGCAGCATTTCATACAGTCTGCTTACCAGGGCACATCTGCCACATGCCACACCCAAAGCATTAGATGCCAGGCTGTTGACAATGGCAACCCAGGAGTCAAGGTGACTGGGGTGTTAATATAGGGAAAATGATGAAAACAACTGTCATCTTCACGTGACCTTTCCTACACACACCATGATACCCATACTGTACTTGAAGAGTCCGAGTTCAAAACCTGGCTCACTACCACTTTGTAATATATGTGGAACACTTAACCCCCACCCCCAGGCCTGTGACCTCATCTCTAAAATAAGAAATGAGCCTAGATGACCCCTAAGGATCATTCCAGCTCTGAATCTATGATTCCAAGTTACGAGGATCTTCAACCTCAGTCTCTCCCTTGCTTCAGCATACTCCAAATGAGATCCCTTCTTCCCCAGGTTCAAAACTCCCTATTCATCTCCCCAAATCATAAGATCTCAGAGTTAAAAAAAGGGCTGCAGAGGTCTCATGTAGTAGAACCTCTAATTTGAATTAATAATGCCTTCAGAAACAGCCTTGATAAGTGATCATGACCACCTCTTTGAAGACTTACAGTGATGTGGCAGCCTAGTCAAGGTAATTTGGGGGGCCTCTTCCATTTTCTGAATGTTCTCATTGTTAAGAAGTTTTTCTTTACGGAAGAGTTTAACTTTGCTTCTCTAAAACTCTGACCCACTGTTCCCAGTCCCGCCCTCTGAGGGCAAGAGGAATAAATCTAATCCTTCTTCCCTTCTCAAATATTTGTTTAAAAAAAAAAAGGCACATAGCACAGTGCTTGGCATACAGTAGGTACTCAATAAATGCTTATTCCCTCTTCCTTATATTAACCTTCCAAACACATGAAGACAGCTAGCATGGCCATCTGAAGTCTTCTCTTCTCCAGGTATTTTGTAAATAACTCAATTTTTCAACCTGTCTTCATATAGCACAAGGCCAATGCCTCTACAAGTTTATCATATGCTTCCATAAAATTTCAGCTCTCCTCAAGGTTTCCAACCTCTGAGTCATTTTTAATTTCTCCCATTCCTTCACTTTCTCATAACCAATTGGTTGCCAAGTCTTACTGATTCTTTGTTGTTGTTCATTCAAGTCCAACTCTCTGTAACCCCATTTGGAGTTTCTTGGCAAACATACTGGAGTGGTTTGCCATTTCCTTCTCCAACTCATTTTACAGATGAGACAAACAGGGTTAAGTGACTTGCCCAGGGTCATACAGCTTACTGATTCTACCTACACCAACATCAATCCTCTTCTCTTCACTCCCACGGGTATAGTAGGAGTTCAGGCCCTTATCAGCTCTCTCCTGGATTATTTCAACAGTCTTCTAATAGAACTCCCAGCTTTTAGTCTCACTGATCCATCCTTCTCACAGCTATTAAGATAGTCCTCCTAAAATTCAAGTCTGACCATGTAAACCATGTGCTCAAAAACCTTCTAGGAAAAAAAACAAAAACAAAAACAAACTCTTCAAGTAACTTTAAAGCACATCACAATCCAGTTTCAGCTTTCCCATCCAGGATTATTTCACATTATTCCTCTTTATGCACTCTACATTCCAATACAAAGAACCTATTTGCTTTCCCCCCAACTTTAATATTCTTCCTCCTGTCCAAGAGTTTGGATTTTATCCTGTGGTTCTATACAGGCACCTGAGACATGAGATCCTTTCCTACTTATCTACATCTCTTAGAATCTCCAGATTGCTTCAAAACTTAGCTCCTGGGCCACCTCTTCCGGGAAGCCTTTCTGATGTTCCTAATTGTTAATGTTTTCTCCCTCCTCAAATGATCAAGTATATACTAAGGGTTAGAGTTTGAGTTAGAGTCAGAGGCATTTAGGGTTACATATTGTATCCCCCATCCACACCCTAATATTATATATGTTTCTTGAGGGCAGGGGCTGTTTTTCATTTGCATCTTTAGCACTTAGCATAGTGCCTTGAACAGAGTAGACACTCTAGACATTTATTAAGATGTTTACTGGATTAGACTGGAAGGTCCAGAGTACCCCACTCCTTCCTTCCTCAAGGTCATGCAATGCCCTACTCAGAAGGTACAGACTGAGGGTAGAGATGAAGGGCCCACCTAGGGAAAGCATTCTGGTTCCCACATACTACTCTTCTACTTTTATCAGTTGACCCTGCCCTGGCCCCTGGAACCATTTACTTTATTTTCTCCTAGATTCTAGTCCTGGGATAAAGAAGCTTGTTCTTTCTCATCCCTACTCCCAGACACAAATAAGCCCTTAGCAAATGTTAGCTATTGGGATAAAGGACAGATACCTTGCAACTACCAAACCTTCTTAGGTATTGCAGTCTGTGGATTAAAAATCTACTAAAGAAAATTAAACTATCAGAGCCTGCAATGAGTGATTACCCTGGGAGTATTTGTTGTTTCTTAGCAATCATGTTATAAGAATTCAACTGCAAATTACAGGAACTGGCAAAAATCTGGGAACAGCACAAGATGAGGCCAATATACAAAATGATGTTTGATTTTGAAAGAACAAGAGGTCAATCTGACCCAGATACTCCATTGTACTGAAGAGACCCAGAAAACAGACAGGCTTGGGGGAAAAAAAAGAAAAAGAAAACAAACAAAAAAAATAAACCAAGTATTGGCAAGTAGCCAGGTATTTCAAAGCTGTGAAAGGCTTGAAAATATCAAAAAATCAGACAGTGGATAGTCAAGAAGTGGGCTGGGAAGATTTTGAAAATGTATCTATTTACTTATCACTCTTTCACACAAACACATACATATATGTATATGTAATATATAATACATGTAAAATATATACTAATATACATGATATATGCATACACTGAAGCAAAATCACACTTGCCTTCAGAAAGGTCTTATTTTGTTATACTTAACTCTCTGAGCCTTAGTTTCTTCATTTGTAAAATTAAGGATTTGAATTAAATTATCTCCAAGGTCCCTTCTGACTCTATGAACTATAAGACAAGTACATAATGGCTAGACAGACTTAAGAGAAATAAAAGCCACTTAAGTCTCCTCAGACCTGTTTTCTCATTTTTAAAATGAATAAGTTGGACTAGATAGCCTCTGAAGTCCATTCCAACTTTAGATCTATGCTAAGAACCCTTCTAGGCCAGGGCGGGTTCTTAACTTTTTTCTTGTCATGGATCATTGTTACTAGTCTTGTAAAGCCTATGGACCCTTTCTTAGAATATTTTTTTTTAATCTATGATGGAAAGAAATGCTAAATTTCAGTTAGAGATTAGTGAAAATAAAGATGTAATTTTTTCCCCACTATTCAAGTTCATAGACCCTTATCTATTGGACATGGATCCATGAATCCCAGGTTAAGAACTCCTCTTGCTCTAGGCTAACCTCATTTTATAGATGAGGACCTGAGACTCAGAAAAGGAAATTATTTGCCTGAGGTCACACAGCCAGTAAGTGGCTGTGTAAGATGCATATGTAAGTAAGATGCATGTGCATCTGAAAATGGCTTTCATTTAGATGTATTACTCAGTTTTGGAGTGTGAAATACATCAAAACTCAGGAGCCTACAATTAGAAATAAGATAAATTCAAGACCTCTAACTGAAGGAAAGTCAGACTAAGGAAGATACAACTCAGAAACAGAACCCAAGTGTGAAATACAAGGCATTCAAAAATCCACTTTGGGGTCAGAGAATAGGCATCTACTAGGAACAAGTCCACCTGAGTCCATCCCAAAGAGCACCTTAGACTGATAGGCCTTTCCATTCCCACATGAAGTAAGGCAGTCAAACCACAAAGTCCTCTCAAGAGCTTCAGGAAACTCTATTTTTTTTTTTTTTGGAGGCAGGGTGGTCATTTGAGGTAAGTGTCTTTTGATTAGGAATTACTCTTTTGTATTCTAGGTCCCAGTGCAAACCAACCAGACCACTGTTCAAACCCTTCCTGTATATCAATGCACAAAGGAAATTCAAATCTGCCTTCAGACTGACCCAATAACCTCTTTTTGTGTTAACATCTTACAACCAGTCATGGTTGTCAAGTAGTGGGAGATCTCATAGGGTTGAGTCACCCATTCTAATAAACCCTTCCTCTTCAGAGCCTACCTCCTCCAGAATCTCTTCTGATTAAGAACTTAAAGGGGTAGAATAGAATCTTGACTGTTAAAAGGCCTAGCTGCTGTATCTACAAGGAGATTTCTTGAGCATGTTTACCCCCAAATGGGTACGAAGATGGTTCTTTCTGCTAGCTCCTGCTAATCAGATGGTGTGAAATGATTAGTGCTTTAATTAATGCTTACTCCACTCCCTTCCATTAGTACTCAAATTTTGCTGTTAATTATTGGCAAGGACCTCAGGACTCTCAGTCCTAGCAGGTCACCCTACTCAAGCAGAGTCTAACTGTTTTTCCTCACCCTCTTCAAGCCAGCCAATTTTCCTTATCTATGGCTGGTGAGAGTCAGATATCACTTGAGAGATGAGAATGCTTACAGCTCAAGGAAGCCGCTTATCAGGCTGTCTGGCTCTGGTGGAGGCACTTATCAGACTCCTAGCTTGAGTTCACCGCTAGACCCAGCAAGGAGGGAGGTCAAAAGCTTTTTGCAGACAGCAATAATTTTTAAAGGTATAAACAATAGCAACCTCTCTGCAACTGTTGCAAGCACTAACCTTTCCCATTGCCATTAGCATTTTCCCTGAAAATTGTGGCATTTGATAGGGGGTTTCAAATCTATTTCCTTTGACTCTGGAAAGGTCAAGCACATTTATCTGAGTTAATATTCTGTAATTGCTATTCAATTCCTCCCTAGAAAAGTTACCTCTCAAAACGTGATCAGCACTCATAAGAAATACCATCGATTCTGTCCCCCTCCAACTCTTAACACACACGGCTTATATTCTCCCTTCCAAACTACTGTGTTTTGGACCAGGCTGTTTATTCCACCCCCACCCCCCCACACACACACACACAATAGACATCTCCTTCCTATCAAGGTCTTTCTTGTGAATCTTGTTGCTTGTGAGGGTAATCTCAATGATAACCCACATTTGCATTTGATGCTGCCAACACCCCAGTGAGATAGCCACTTTATCCCCATTTTACAGGTAAGAAAAATGAGGCTTCAGTTAATGATTTGCCCAGAGTCATATAATTACTAACCAGAGAAGGCAGACTTTGAACTCAGGTCTTTCTAACTCTAAATCTGGCACTCTACTACATCAACTTGGTTGCCTCAGGACCTTGATCCCCCATCAGTGCAAAGACAATATTTGGGAACCCCCTGGGACCACCTCTACAGCATTTTAAGTACTCTAATCATGTGATGAATAGTGCTTATCTGACACCAGAAGCCCTGTGATATTTGAACCCCTTCCCCGCTGCCTTATCACCTGTGTGAACAGGGAGGCCTAAACTCTCTGAGTCCTAGGTCCCAATCTGTAAAATGAGGGGTTGGATTGGATGATCTCTAAATCCATTTTTAGCTAGAAATGTATGGCTTTATGATTCCCCCTTTTGTTAGATCCAAGATTATATCTTAAAATGACAATCTCAAAATTTTTTCTTTTTTTTATAAGGGAGATGTTGAATGCCACTTCCTTGACTTCCCGTATGGTGGAGGGTTTTTAACTTAGGGTATGTGAACTTAAAAAAAATTGTCTTTATAACTATACTTTGACATAAATGGTTTCGTTGTAATCCTATGTATGTTATTTAAATACATTATTCTAAGAAGGGGTCCACAATACACACAAAAAAAGATTAAGAACCCCTAGGTCAAAGGATTTGGTAAAATGTTCATCTCCCTGGCAAATGAAGGATGCAGTGCTTCCATAGGAGCAATGCGATGGACTTCCTAATTCTGGAAAACTGCACAGGTTTTTGAACCAAAGTAAAAAAATCCTGCTCCTTCTTGTAGGATTTTGGGGACGTCCAATAACAAACATTTATAAAGGTTTCATTCTTTCACAGTCCCTGGAAGGTATCAAAGCAAAAGTGGAAGGAACCCTGAAAAGAGCCTTCTTAAGCAAGACTGGGCTAAGAAAGAATGAGGGAGTCTACCTCTAGCAACCTAAGTTTTTATTTGAAATATTTACCTAGTTAACAAGTTCACTGCCAAGAAAAGGGAGCTGGATTGTGCCCCCACCCCCACCCCATTCTGTCTGGGTGGCAAGAGTACCAAAAGTCTATTCCAAAGGTTACCAAAAACACCTTCCCCTAGTGGGGAGGGGCAGGAGAGACAGCCCACAAATATTGTGGTCGGAACCTACATCAGGCTGTAACTCCTGACCAGCTCTGGCTACATACAAGAGAGGAATGATGGGTGGGGGCAGTTCTTCCCTGCTGACAAAGTAGCCCAGGATCTCATGGTTCTTTGTCATTTCCTTATCAGACCCTATTTTGCATTATATTTATCTGAGTGCAGTTTTTATAACCAGACTGTAACCTCCTGGACAGCAGAAACCCTGATTTCTTTATTTGTCCATCTCCCAGAGAAACTATTACAGTCCCTCAATTATAGCAGAGGCTCGTTATATCCATCCATTCAATCAATATCTAGAGTTAATTCAATGTGTTTGCTGACTTCTCCATAGTAATTTATAGGGAAGCAGGGGAATGAGAGAGAGAGTGGGAGAGGCAACACTTCAGCAAGTATGACACCAGAGAATGGACTCTCAGAAAGGGAGTTTCAGGCTTCCAATCTAACCACCACCCCACCTTGGTCGTGCCTCTAATTTCTACCCTCAACTTCTTGTCTGAAGATTAGGTGCTTTTTTCTCTCCCCTCAGATGAAGTCTTAGACCTGAGGCAAGCAGGCTGAGAAAGGAACTCTTGCTGAGGTGCCACGTTCAGAGAGGTGAGGAAGGCTGTTCGGAGAGGTAGAGCAAACAGTAGTCTGAAAGCTATCAAGCTTCAGATTTCAACTACGGAATTCAGTAACTCTGGGAAATCGTATAAAAATGCACATTTGTTTGAGGGATTGCAAAAGGCATTTCCCTTACAACTCTGTAAGACAAGCCCTGACGCATAGTTGAAGATACCCTAGCTCATAAGGCTTACTTTCTCACAGCCACACTAGAGGCACTGGTGCTGGAATTCAAACCCGAATCTCTTCTAATTCCATCCAGCACTGTCACCACACACTCCTTCTCCAAAGCACATGAACTTGGGAGTAGGAGCAGATGAGGCAGAAAACATATCAGGCCTAAGAGTATAACATCCTAAGTTTTAGAAGAAGCCTAAGAACTAGAAAGTGGAGGAGGGGAAATCATGGGGGCCCAAGTGCAGCTCCAAGTGGTTACCTATTAACCCCCTCAGGGTCTAAGGGATCCAGAATTTTCCAAGTCAGAACAGACACAGCTTTGGGGGCAAAGACATAGACACACAGACACACACAGAAAATGGGGCATAGCTTTTTTTTTTATTTTGTCTTCTCCACAAGGAAGGTACTAGGACAGCATGGCCCTCCCTTACCCTCCCACATTTCAAAACCACTTGTTACACCCGAGGAGATGTCATGTGGCTATTCTGGTCCTGAGTGGCCTGTAGATGGCCTGCTGTATCTTGCCCACAGTCCTCCTTGGAGGCCTGACCCTTCTTCCATTGGCTTTCCTCCAACCCAGCCAAGGCAGGCTCCCCATGATAGTCCTCATACCCATTCTCATTCATTTCCAGAGAAGCTCCTTCCCCAGGCTCTTCTCGCTCCACCTCTTCTGCTTCCTCTGGGTCTCTCACTTTGTGAACAATGAAGAGGTGTCGGTTGAGGGAGCTTGATGAGGTGTAACATAAGCCACAGAGCAGACACTGGGCTGTGGAGCTGTCTGCCTGGTGCTGAGGTATGTGGCTCTGAAATTCTGGCCCCGAGTCTGTGGCAAAACTGCACTTTGCACACTGGTATAGGGCCTTGAGTCTTTTGGTGGTGGGGATAGCTGCTCCATTGGTGAAGCCTAGGGCACCTTCAACTTCAGCAGCCGGTCTCTTTAGAGCTTTCACCTAAAGAAAAGAAAAGAAAAGGCAAAATGAACAGAGTCCAGGGAAGAAGGTCACCATGGAATAACCCCAGTTATCACTGGGAGCCCTCCTAAGGGCACAGAATGAATTACTGCCTAAGCCAGGTCCACACGATTATCTCCCAAACCATGGAGCTAAAAGTAACTCTCAAGGCCTTCCAGACTGTCTCTTATCTCTGTGCAGCCTCCCACTTCAGTAAACAGGACCCCAGGTGTGTGTTGTGTGTGTGCTGGTGGGAGGGGACAGGAGAGGACAGGAAGGAGTTGTGATGGTGAATATGGAGCAGGGGATTATTATCCCTAAAGATAAGAACTGTGGCAATAAACCAAGGTATGGCCTTAGAACTTCTCTCCATTCCAAGAAGACAGTAACATCATGTATGAAGCTTCTGTTCTGCCCATATTCAGGTAGCTTTAAAGGCTTCCCATGTCTTCCAACAATCTCCATTAGCCTACATGGACCAATACTCAGTACAAAAAATCCATCCAGGAAGCTGTCACCAAAAAGAAAACTCACCTGGAAGGACTCTCCAGCAGGAGGTCTGGCTTTGGACATCTGGCTCAAGTCTAGATTTTTGATGCCATGCATAAGGCTGACATGGTTCTCCAGCAGGGAGAGCTGAGGGAAGCTGGGCCTGTCCTCTGTGCAATACCTTCAAAAACCATGCCAAGAGAGAAGAATCAGAGCCTCTAGAATCCAATGGTGAGTGAAAAAGGAGATGCAAACAGAAGCAACTCCCAGTTCAAGGGTTTGCCACTAGTGTTTAATACAGAGAGGCACTAAGAAAGCCCTAAAGAGATCAAAGTGATTCCCCCAAAGCATTACAGCAACATACAACCAGGCTAACAAACTTAGTCTCAGAGCTGAGACAATAATGTCAAGACTAATGGAACTACACACTTAAGAGTGGGTCTTGGGGCGGGTTAGGTGGCACAGTGAGTAGAGCGTCAGCCCTGGAGTCAGAAGGACCTGAATTTGGATCTGGCCTCAGACACTTAACACACATAAACAAAAACCTGGCCGTGTGACCTTGGGCAAGTTACTTAACCCCAATTGCCCTCCAAAAGGAAAAAAAAGAGTGGGTCTTGTTCTTCTCCAGGTTCCTGCTGCTCCTGGCTATTGGATGCCCAGGAGTAGAGGTAATGGTCATCAGGAAAAGAAAAAACCAGGGATGCCCTGAGAGCTAACAGAATATTCAAGTGTGTCACTTTGAGGGAGCAAGAGATTTCATAAGAACTAACACCCAAACCTCCAATGCCAGACTTAAAAAAAAAAATATTATTTCTAGAGCTTAGGAGCTATGGACCATACTGGGGAAAAGAACAGAGAAGCCCCACTCTCTTTTATGGCATAGTCAGGAAGTTTCTTCTCTTACCTTTCTAAGGTGCCTTGAACCACTGAGTTCTCTCACAACAGGTCCCCATATTCATCAACATAGTGCTTCCAACTCCTGGAATCCACTAACCATGACCTCTAGCCAAGAGCTACCTAACAGGGAACTCACCAACAAGTATAAACCTTCTTGGTTGTATCATGGTTGTTCCGGCTATGTCGTCGAAGGTTAATGGCGGTATGGAAGGAGCATTCACATTGCCGACATGGAAAGCGCTTCACTATCTGAATAGAGGAAACAGGACACAAAGCATCAGACCCCAGAGAGCTGAGAAAGATGTTTTTCAAGAGAGGAAGGAGAAGGAAAGAGGAATAGTGTGTTTCTTCTAGACCCAGTGACCCCTGTATATTCTAAGACCCTGATATATGTGAGGACCCAACCCAACCCAAAAGGTGAGGACTCATCCATGGAACATGAAGTTGACACTGTAAAGGATTTGAAGGGGCTCTGACTATACAGAAAGAAACTGCAAAATTAACTCAGGTATATCTATTGCTATGCAGCTATACTTCAGCACAGCCAAGACCTAATCACACTTCTCTCTTCCCCTTCACTTCCCAAGGTCCCCAAACCTAGCTGCAGGACACTTACCCGGCCATGACTTTTCTTCATATGAGACACATAGCTCTCACGATCAGGGAGCCACTCATGGCAATCTTGGCAAGTCCAGCCAGTGCTCTTCAATTTGGGCCTCATCTCAGTCTTGTTCTGGGCTTCAGCACGGCGTTCTGCAGGCCTACCCCAGCGGACCGAAGTCTGGGCACCACTCTGCCCAGCAGTACTAGTGGCTGATGGCTCAGCAGGGCTCCCAGGGCCTGGACGGCCAGAGGGTGTCTCAGTTGTAGACCGTAGGCTGGGCAGCTCTTCCACATTTCGTGGGACACCATGGACATTCTAGGGATGGGGATGGCGATTACTGACTGAGCAAGGAGATGGATATAGGGTACCATGCTTGCACTGGCTTTCTGGGAACCTCCCCACCCAGGTCTCCTGACCCACCTTGACATGTTGCATCAGCAGCTGCTTCTGCATGAACACAAGCTGACACTCAGGGCACTTGAAAACTCCCACCAGCAATTTGTTGGTGTTCTGATAAAAGTGCTGCTGCATCAGCTTCTTTTTGTTAAAGACAGTTTCACAAGAACACTTATAGATCAGTCTAGGGGAATGAGAACAAAACCAGGATTACATCTCTCTATGTAAAGGACTGCAGGATCCCAAAAGGCCTACAGGCATAAAACATGAACTACTTATTTTGAAGGAAAGAAGGCACAACAGCTGCTAGAATTTAGGTACAGGGTACCTCAGGGGCCACATGAGAACCAGAAGGAAATTTGGGGATAAAAATCTCTTCCCTCTAAATTCATTTCATACCTGCAAATGCCCCTGGACCCTAAGTGGCTCTCCCCATCCTCTCCCAAGGCTCTAAACACTTCCATCCAGACTGGCACCCTGTCCCACACAGCACTTTGGCCATCCCTCCCCCCACCAGGGATATGCACTTACTGAGAGGCTTTGTGTGGCTGGGCAGGGTGCTGGGCAGCACTGTGGGCAGCAGTGCCACTAGCAGATTTGAAGGCCATAGGGCAAAATGCACACTTGTGGAAAACCTGGCAGTGCCGCTCTTGGATGTGCCTCTTCAGCAAGGCTAAGGTCACAAAGACAACTCCACAGTGGATGCATCTGGGTAGCAAAGACAAGGGCAGTCAGGCATAGGGCATGTGTAGAGGTAGAGATAAGAACAGACATAGAACTTCACTGAAAACCTTCTCCTCCATCCCCTAACTAAAGCACTGAAAGCATGAGATCTCCAGCCACTGGCCATATTCACAATGAAATTATAACATCAAAGGGCAAGGTCAAGAACAGTCATCAGTAGGCCACAGTCCTTAATTCCCAGCTCTCTACACTTAATCCAAATGCTTCTTCAGAAGTAGGTTAGGAAGTGTGTCCACACTGGGTGGGGAGGTGGGGGGCGGCAGATCAGGCACTGGCAATGGGAAGATACCACAGAACAATGAACTTGGTAGAAATCAGAAAAAAAATGTAAAAATACTCCCAGAGACTGATAAGTGTCAGTAGCATGTGGCTTACTCTGTCCCTCAGGCCTCCACTGGCTTCATGTGGTCTATTCTGCACAACAACATGATACCTCACACTGAAGTTATTTGCGTACACATCCTATCTCCTTCGCCAGGCAACAGAGCTGTGTTCTCAAAAAACATCACAGCTATAGTCATAACTGTCAAAGTTATAGTCAAAGGTGCAGTAGTAGTAGTGGTGGTGGTGGTGACCACAACAGTAACTGTAGCAGACACACACGTGTACATCACTTTAAGGTTTGTAAATGGCTTTGCACATACTTCACAACAACCCTAGGAGGTAGGTGCTACTATGATCTCCATTTTACTAGTAATAGTTTGGGGCTGGATTTGAACTCAGCTCTTCCTGACTCATAGTCCAGCATCCAGCACTTTATCAACTTAACTCAACTGGATGCAGCAGGCACTCTGTAAGTATTTGTTAATGAAAAAGAGTTTATGTGGTAATTCCTTGACCACAGCTCATAAAACAAAGACAAATATAATATTACCATCAATCCTGTGCATTATGCTATTGCAGCACCAGTAATAGAATGGTGAAAGAGAAGGAACACAGTGTTAAGAATCACATATTTTAAACCACTGATGAGAATTCTAAATGTGATACTCTTGTTCACTGAACAAAGAATAAACACTCTTAGAAGGATTAAATGTATCAATACTAACATTTTCAATATAAATGAAACCAAAAGAAAAAAGGAAAACAAAGATAGAAGGATGGCTCATGGTTCTTCCTTGAAGAGGCAAATAAAAGTGCTGGCGAACTGGTTTTATTACATGTTTGAAAGCAACAACAAACACAATTTCATGAGATGCTTGATAATTATGGTATTCATTATTAGAATTTATAAAAGACTTTCCCTCCTTCTGTTGCAGAAGAGATATAGATATTCTTCAAAATATTTCATAAAGTCTCCAAACTAAATCAACAATGCACAGAAAAGGATGGGGAAGAAATATTGGACTATGTGGCTCAAGATTTAGAAATAACTAAATGTTAGTTTATACATAAAGTTTGGTAAGAGAACCAATTAAGCCAGATCACCGAAAAGCAATTAATGATAACTTATAAGGACAACATATTAAAAATGGAAAAGATTATCTGATTCCTGTACAATAAATCAATCAACAAATATTTATTAAACACCTGCTATGTGGCTGGCATTGTCCTCAGTATTAGGTATTCAAAAACAAAAACTCAGCAGTTTTCTTACATCATTTGCTCTACTAATGAAAATAGAGCTTGCCATGTATGGATTCTTAATATTTCAGCTTGGTGGTACAGTGGATAGAGTGCTGGGCCTGGAGTCAGGAAGACCTGAATTAAAAACTGACATCAGACACTTACTAGCTGGGTGACTCTGGGCAAGTCATTTCACCCTATATGCTTCAGTTTCCTCATCTGGAAAATGAGCTGGAGAAGGAAATGACAAACCACTACAGAATTTTTTCCAAGAAAACCCCAAATATGTTCAGAGATGGCTAAAAAGCAACTGAACAACAAACAACATGACTTATGGACGCAAAGGAGGTCCTTGGAGGGAGGTGTCACAATTTTCAGGGTGTAAGGGATCAACTCTCAACTATCTCAAAGAAGGGATAATACCTTTTTTTCAAATTGGCAATTTAACTGGAAAAAAAAAGGCTACTGGCAAATAAGAAAAGATCAATAACTATCAAACAACATGCCTACTCTACTTTGCCATTTCTATAAAAATTTTATGAGAATAATCTTTACCCATATTGAAGGCTTGAAGTAATTAGAAAAGAACAGGTGGGTTTTCAAAAGCAACATGCTACAAAGGACATCTTTATAAACACACAAGTGAATGAAATGTGAAGAAAATATAAGATTTCACTCAGCTTATTGCTTGTTAACTATAAAAAACTGATTTGGTATAGCAAAATGCTACCTTAAAGGTTCTCCTTCAATAAAGGGAATGTCATGCATGAAGCAAAAGGAAAATCAAACAAGATTCCATGGTCTAAACAAACTTTGGAGCTACAGAACCCACAAAATGACAGGGAGGAGCTAACTTCCCACTGAAAACAGTCTGGCAGGCCCGCAGGAGGGATCCATTGAAGCACGCTGGGAGCCAAGCCCAGCCTGCCTGAGCCAAGGTTTTAGCCTCAGGGTGGCTACAACCAGCCCCAGGCTGGAGGGACTTCAGATCACCTTCCAGAATTATCAACTGATAGATGTTAAGGACAAAGAGAAAGGTCAGTGCACTGTGGACTTGGGAACTGGGAGTTCAGGAGTGCAGTCCACCTTTAACCCCTGGAGGGAGAAGCTGCTGAGGCACTGCTTCAGAGCTCCTGGACTGCAGACTGTAGAGGGACCAAGTGACCAGTCTGAGGAGTAATTGCTCTTGCATTAACCTGCTTGGATCTGGATTGCTGTCTAGGGTGGAGGTCCTGGGGTGTGTGACCAGTTTGCCAGAACATGTGGAGGCTTCAGAAAGGGCACCCAACTAATAGTTCCAGAATCTGATAAAACCCCAGCGATTGGGACAAAGCTCTCCTCTCTGGTAACAGAGTTCTACTGTGGCAAAAAGCTCAAAAGTCAAGTAATAGAGTGGCAACATGAGCAGGCAAAGGAACCAAAGCAAACAGAGAAAACCAACTTTACACTTACCTTTTTGTCCCCTATTTTGGGGACAAAAAGGATCAAAGCATGGAACAGGAAGAAGATAGTGAAGTCAGAACTCCTGCACCAAAAGCTTCCAAGAAAAATACAAGCTGGTTACAGGCCATAGAGGAGCTTAAGAAGGATTCTGAAAACCAAATAAGAGAAGTGGAGGAAAAATTGGGAAGAGAAATGAGAATGATGCAAGAAAATTATGAAATGAGAGTCAACAACCTGACTGAAGAAAACAGACTAAAAAACAGACTAACTCAAATGGCAAAAGAGGCTCAAAAAGGCAACAAGGAGAAGAATGCCTTAAAAAGCTGAATTTGCCAGATGGAAAAAGAATCTCAAAAGCTCACTGAAGGGAATCATTCCTTCAGAATTAAGACTGGAGCAAATGGAAGCTAGTGACTTTATGAGAAATAAAGATATTATTAAACAGATCCAAACAAATGAAAAAATAGAAGGCAATGTAAAATATTTCACTGGAAAAACCACTGACCTGGAAAACAGACCCAGGAGAGATAATTTAAAAATTACTGGACTATCTGAAAGCCATGGTCAAAAAAAGAACCTAGAAACCATCCTTCAAGAAATTCTCAAGGAAAACTGCCCTGATGTTTTAGAACCAAAGGGCAAAATAGAGGCTGAAAGAATCCACCAATCACCTCCTAAAAAAGATCCCAAAAAGAAAACTCCTAGGAATATTATAGTCAGGTACTGGAGTTCCCAGATCAAGGAGAAAATATTACAAGTAGCCAGGAAGAAATACTTTGAATACTGTGGAAAAACAATCAGGATAACACAAGATCTGGCAGCTTCTACATTGAGGGACTGAAGGGCTTGGAATATGATATTCTGGAGGTCAAAGGAGCTGGGATTAAAACCAAGAATCACCTACCCAGCAAAACTGAGTATCATGTTTCAGGGGAAAATATGGTCATACAATGGAATCGAGGACTTTCAAGCATTTCTGATGAAAAAACCAGAAATGAATAGAAAATTTGACATTCAGATACAAGAAGCAAGAGAAGCATGAGAAGGTAAACAGGGAAAAGAAATCAAAATGAACTTATCAAAGTTGAACTATTTACATTCCTACATGGAAAAATGATAATTGTAACTTATGAAACTTTTCTCATATGAGAATAGTTGAAGGGAATAGAAATGTGTGTGCGTACATATATATGTATAGACACATATATATGTCTATATAGGAGGGTTGTGAGTGTGTGTATATATATGTGTTCAGGTATACACAGACAGAGGGTACAGGACCAATTTAATAGGAAGGGATGATACCTAAAAGGTGAAATTAAAAGGTGAGAGAGGAATATAATGAGAGGACATGGGGAGAGACAGAATGGGGTAAACTATCTCATATAGAAGAGGCAAGGAAAAACTATTAAAATGGAGGCGAAGCACAGGAAGGCAAAAGGGAATGAGCCAACCTTATTCCCATTGAATCTAGATTAGGGAGGGAATGACATACACACTAAATAGGGTATCTCACCCTACAGGAGAGTAGCGGGGAAGGGGATGAGAGGGGTGATGATGGAAGGGAGGGCAGGCTGGGGGGGGAGGGAAGTTGGAAGCACCCACTTTTGAAAAGGGACAGGATCAAAGTAGAGAATAGAACAAGTGGGGGGGTGGAATAGGATGGAAGGAAATATAGTCAGTCTTTCACAATATATCCACTATGGAAATGTTTTGCATAGTTACATATGTACAACCTATATTGAATTGCTTATCTTCCCAGTAAGGGTGGATGACATGGGAGGAAGGGAAAGAATCTGGAATTCAAAGTTTTAAAATCCACTGTTTAAATATATATAGTATTATTATTATTTTATATGTAACTGGGAAATAAGATATACAGGCACAGGGGCATAGAGATCCACCATGCCCTACTGGAAAATCAGATGTGGGATGGGGGAAGATATGGGAGAGAGCAGATTGGGGGAGGGGATATTCAGTGGGATCACTGTTTTGGGGTGGTAGGTAGGGGACAAATGGGGAGAAAATTTGTAACTCAATCTTGTGGAAATAAATAATGTAAACTAAAAACATTTTAGAAAGAGAGATTAAAAAAAGAGAGAAAAACAAGATTTCACGAAAGATGGACAACAAGCAACAATTGTTTGATGACTGATTATAAATAGCAAAGCTTAAGAGGAGATGACAGTATTTACCATAAGTCAAAGGGTATTTAAAGAAAAGTCCAAATAGAAGAGGGATTCTCTTTTGATTCTGAAGACCTCCAGACATTCCTGTTTGCAGATGGCATTGTGCAACACTGCAAAATTTCCTAAATGTGATGTGGAATCACTCAAAAGAACTTGGCCTACTTAGCCTCACAAGAAAAATCAAGGAGGTAAAGAATATCTATTGCTAGACTATGACATGCAATTGGATGGCCAGTCTGTAGAATCAGACCACCAGTACACATAATTTAAGGATACATAGTGCATGGACGCTAAAATGAGCTCAGAATGGAAGAGGAGGGAAAGATAGCCTGGGCGGGGTTAGGAAGAAGAGCACCCACTCCATCTCAGAATCTGTGGTAAAGGAGATTTCATTGGGCCATCCAGGTCCCGGCAGTCCTTTAACAGAAAAATCCAGACACGGCATGACCTGAGATTTTAGGAAAGCAACTTTTTAGGATTTAGGGAAAGCAGAAGCAGGATCCTTTGAACTAAAATTCTATCAGAGAAATAATCCCAGGAGAGATGAAAAGCCCTCAAGAATGAAATTCTAAAGATATAAAGAGAAACAATTCTAGAGGAGAGGGAAAAAGGTAGTTGTTTATGTGGCCTAGGGCACCCACTAACCAATCCAAGTTTTTTAAAGTCACACACAGAAGATGAAAGCGGGGATAGGTAATAGCAAACGAATACATATAGCATGGCATGGTCCTGCAAAAATCAAGTCAGAAGTCCTGAAGCTTAGAATAAGCTAGTTAGACTGGAACAAAAGGACTTAAAAACAAATCTCTTCTGAGAAGAGGAGGATCAACAAAGGAGCAAGGCATCTGTGCAGTGCAGGCAGTATGATGATAAATGCTGATGGAGAGAAGGCAGAGTTGCTTCTGCTGCTTCTGTTTTCTCAGACAAGGAAAACAATCTTTGGATTGGAAAGAAGAAAAAAAAGGGATGAATGTAGTTATAATGAAACGCTAGTAGGAAGGAATGGCATAAAAAGTAAACCAAGGCTAGAAGAGGAGGTAGGCTGGTTATTTACTAAGAGTAATGGATCAGAGAGACAACCTCAGGTCACTATTTGTATCCACCCAATGTCAAGAGATCTAGGAGATGGTTTCTGACATATCAGTACACTGAATGGACTTCTCATGGAGAAAATCTGGTAGGATATGGATAACAGTTGTACAAAGATTGTGATTTGTATCCCTGGAAGAGATATGTGGATGGCTAAGCTCTATTTTGAAGCCTCAAAGCATGCAAAGGCAGTTCGGGACAATGGGTCATACACCAGGCTCAGAACTTGCACCTTGTGTGTTGACTTGATGAGTCCCTCCTGAGACCTCTATCTTCCTCCAGAAGCTGTAAAAAGGACTAAAGGAATAAGAAATGGAGCTCCAGATGGCTATATCTTAAGCAAATAAGGTGAAGGGACTAGTATTCTCAAAGCAGAGCAGAAAGTCATAATACTAAGTGAAGTACACAGAACAATTTATATAATAACAATATTACTGTAAAGAACAGACAACTGTGAATGATTTAGAAACTCTGACCAACACAATGGAACCAACAGTTCTAGAGAACTCATAATGAAAACAGTCTATCCACCTCCAAATAGAGAGGCGATGAATTCAAGAGTACATACTGAATATTGGGGGGGGACACCACATCCCTAATTTGGATATTTGTTTTGCTTAATTATACATACTTGTAATGGGGTTTAGTTTTCCTGCTTCCCCAATAGCTGAGAAACAGAGGAGTGAAGGAGAGAATACAGAACTGAAAATAAGATAAAATTGAATTTTTTAAAAAAAGATACATATTGATACCTATTTTAGATATCAATTTCCTCAGCTGGAAAATGGGTTTTCCTTCCTCACAACTCCAAAACATTTTGAACTTCTACGCACACTTTACGTTCTAACTTATATTGTAGTTTTATAGACATATGATCTCTACCAATAAGTTGCTTGTTCCTTATATGAACTATCTCATTTCTCTTTTTATTTTCCCTAGTGCCTATCACAATGTTTTACAAACAGTAAATTTTTTGATAAATGTTTACTGAACTCAATTATCTATGCCATTCATCTGAAGCCTACTATATTGCTATGTTTTGATGTGTACCATATCTAGTCTTCCCAAAGAGACCATAAGCTTGAGAATAAGAACTATTTATTCAATTTTTTTTTCATGATCTCCACAGAAGGTCAGCACTGAGGGCATGTAGAACCCAGGACCATACTAAGTTGACAGCCCCACCCCAATCACCAACACTCCATCAGCCTTGAGGAGTGAGAATCTTTAGGGGTGTGAAAGAGTTCTTTCATTCCTATGTCTCACTTTTGGGGAAGAGTGCTGAAGTTTGTGTGCCTGGGAACCACTTTCGATCTTTTATTTGACAGCTGGCAATATCACCTCTTTAAATAACTGTTCCCTCCAATCACTGCTAAGCTACCAATAGAGAATGGGATTCTATAAAATAGCTGGTCACAGCAATCTTGCCAATTTTCCATACACTAGACATAGCTCTATCACCAAAATAAAACATGGAGCTGTAGAAAAAAATGGGTGCTCAATAAATATTTGTTAGTTGTTGTTTGTTGACTGATAATATATATACCTGTGTCTTATTTATGAGTAAAGGAATGCAGATAGCAATAATTATGTTCATACTATAATTTGATCTCGTTCCTATTTAGAACACAAACACAAAGCAGAAGTGCAATAAATGCTTGCTGCTTGATTCGATTCACTCAGTAAATCAACTGATATTTAGTATAAATAATTGACACTGTGAAATTCCCTTTAACTTAGGAGGTATATGCAATAGCGGCTTACGGACAGTCAGCCCATGGGTATTTGAGATCTCTGGAGACAAACGCCTTCTTAGAGGCAGTATGGCATAGTGAAAAGGGTACTGACTTTAGTGTATAACAGAGTATCTGGATTTAAACCCTATTTGAGCCATTAACTAGCTTTGTATAACTTCTGCCAGGTTTCTACAGCTCCAAGTTCAGCTAGTACTTGCCCTGCCAACTTCACAAGGCTGCTGAGAGCTTCAACCTTGTCTTGACCGGCGACTGCCTAACTTGTCTGCTGTTGCTATTTCACAACAGGCTCCATTCTTGCCCCACTTCCCTCCCCCTACTCAACTCACTGGACTTCTCTGCTGAAAGCTGCCTTGACCTCTTGTGCATACCCTCCCCCATTCCCTTTCCAGTTCCCCTTAAGGTTTTGTTTTCTTACTTTAGAATGTAAGCTTCCTGGGACAGGCCTGCATAGGGGCAAAGGCTGGCTGGCTTGTGCTGGTATTCCTAGGGCTGAGCACAGTGCCTGACACACAAGAACCCCTTAGTAAATGCTCTGGGCTAGCTAGCTATACCAAGGTAAAGTGTTCGAGTTCTTAGTTACCCAGGCGGTCTGGAGGCACGGGGGCAGTAAAGGATAGCGAAACAGAGAACTTGCTTCAATTATTTCAATTCCAGAGATTCCAGTTACAGTCTTGGGAACCTAGAATAGGCTTTACTTCAAGAGTGGTTCAAGCTATCATCATTCTTTGGATGACAGCCTGTCAGACTGAATCAGCATCAGGTCAATAATTAACTGTACTATTAAAAAAAAACAATGTTAAAATATAGTATCAAATCAATTAAATTCCTGTACTGTTTGTCGTCAGTCTACAAAAATAACTCAAATAATGACACCTGAAATAGTACTTTAAGATTTCTGAAATGCTTTACACATATTACCCTCATAAGAACCTTGTAAGATAGATATATATTTGGGGGTGGGGTGGGGAGGTTTGGATCTGTAGTTTTATTAGAATGAGGAACTCCATGGTGTGCAAACTTCCTTCACCAAAGGCGGCTAGTAATTTTTGTTTTCTGCCTGTGCAAGTCACATGGTCACATCACTCATATATGTTCAATGCAGGACATGCTTGGTGACAAGCAGATTCCTTACTTCAAGGTGAATCCTTGATCCACACTCTCATGCTGCTTTCCCTAAGTAAGCATGTACCACAGGTGTATGCTCAAAGAGTAAATGGCTCATCCATAATCACAACTATTAAGTACTGGAAGTGGGATTCCAACCCAGGCTTTTCCTGTCTCTACATCTAGTACTCTTTGTACTATATCACATTACTTCACAACACAATATTAATTTTACCTCCAGAGAAATAGACATTTTAAAGAAAGGGAATGTGTATTCAGTAATTTTTTTCTTTCATTGTTTCCTCTGGTAATCTTTTGATCTAGGGGCTAGGGAATATGTTTCTGTCCTCCTAACTAGGCCTAAAAGTACAAAGGGTATAGTTTAAACCTTGTGGTTGTTTAGTCAAGTCCAACTCTTCATGACCCCATGGATCACAGCACATCAGTAATGTCCATGGCATTTTCTTGACAAAAATACTGGAGTGGTTTATCATTTCCTTCTCCAGTGAATTAAAGCAAACAGAGGTTAAGTGATTTGCCCAGGGTCACACAGCTAGTAAGTGTGTGGGGTCAAATCTGAACTCAGGTTTTTCTGACTTCAGGTCCAGCACTCTAGCCACAATCAAGCTGCTTCATAAAGCAAACTAACACAATTTAAGACTGATAAATCCACAATTTTATCATCCTCTTAATCTCTCTATGTACCAAAGTAGTGTTTGTTTTCTATTGTGCTCTGCAACTAGCCTACCTCCTTTTCCTATCAAATAGATACATACAGCCTCATAAAGCTCACAGAATGCTAGACCTGGAAGGGCACTTACAGATGAAGCAGCTAAGGTCCTCAATGATATCTTTTAAGCCATTTATCCTGGGTAATATGTCTTTTCTTTGCTTTTTTGGAATACTTTTCACTCTGATTCTTCCAGGATCGTGCATTCCATTATTCAGCAATATGCATCCCTGAGAGAATAACAGGTGTTAAAGAGAAGACTTCGCTACAATGAGAAGTCTGGATCATTAAGAGCAGTGTAAAATTCCCCAAATGCCTTCCTTTCCTAGCGATTTCCAGGTCCAATTCAGTGCCCATCTGCAGCGCTTGTCCAAGATTTTATATACATACAAATGCACATATGTACTCTCTTCTCTCTATTTCTCTCAACAGTGCCCACCCAACTGTATGTCATAGTCTGGGCAACAGGCATTTTTTATCCATCATTTTGCAGTATAGATGGCTAAAATGATCTATTTCACATTACAATGTGAAGGTATTATAGAGTTCCAGGGTTTAATGTAACTGGCATGGGGCCATTATGTTAGTCAGTCCATTTAGATAATCTTGCCATCCATAGGAATCCATTCCTTTGTTTGGTTTCTGTGCAGGATATCTACTATGAAACTGACAAAAAACTTGGGTGAGCACATTCCCCCTGTTTTACATTGGTTTTTATTTCAATACTTGACGAATCAGTGAACAAAATCACCACAACGGTACATGTATATAAACTAAACCTAGATATGAAAACCATTATACAGAGACTCTCTACTTTGTGTTAGACAAATGCTTTTCAAAAAAATAAATGACTATAGGTTTATACTTCTCAGAAAGTTATATGAAACTAAAAAGTAGTTCCTTACATTGATGTGATTTTCTAAAGCTGGCAAAGGGTTGTCCTCACCAGTGCCCATGTTACAGAAAAGCAAGCTAATCCTCCTCTTGGGTTAAGCAGTTTGACAGGACAGCAAACAGATGCCTGAGGTGAGATCTGAATACAACTCTGAGGATCATAGGATCATCGATTCAGAGCTCTAAGTGAACTCAGAATTCAACAAGTCTAATGCCCATTTGTTACAGAGGAGGAAACAGAGGCTAAAGGAGGAAGTCAGGACAACATGTCCAAAAAATGACCACTACTCTATGCAGCTTCTTAAAATGTGTGCTCTACTACAGAAAATTACCTATGAAAACTTGTTTGTCTTATGTTCTCAAGGACACTCTTGATACATGCATAAACTATTTAGCATAAGTATTTTAGAGAAACGAGACAGATATATGAGTTGGAAGTTGCTAGCGTCATCTTGCTTGAGATTTTTCAGGAGAACCACCAGCTATGATTTTTTCCCTTTCTTTTATAATCTTCTCCAGTCTGAGATACTTTGCACCCTCCATGTCTTTAAAATGATGTCACCTCTAGCAAGGATCACGTCTACATATCACACTCCTGCTTCTTCTTCTTAAATACTTTTGATGCTTCCTTACAAAAGTATATAAGGTAGTCTGTTGTTGGGTGCAGATATACAAACTTGGTCATAATCAGTGAAAAGAGATTGCTTTTAAAAATCTAGGATGTCCTTTTGTACTTTTGGTTGCCCTTCCATTGGTATATACAAATGTTCTCTGAACATTCTGGTTTGGCAAGATAATCAAATATCCCATGAAATAAAGGTTCTTGTTGCCTTTGGGCAGAAAATGAAACCAACCCCGCCAACTTCTTAATTCCTTCAAGGAGAACTGTTAACATGTCCTTCCATTTAGCTGTCATTATCACAGAAATCTCAGAACTGGAATGGGTCCCCAAGTTCATCAAATCCAACCCATCCCTGAAAAAGACTCCTCCTTTATGACACACCTCACAAAAAATCATCCAAGTCTTCGTTTGAAAATTTCCAATGAAGTTAAGGTGCACTACCTTCAAAGACAATATATTCTACCTTTAAACACTGCAATTTGTTAGAAAGTTTTCTTTTATATCAAAACAGAATTTGCTTCTTTGCAAATGCCATCCGTTGTTCTTAGCTCTTGCCTGAGAGGTCAGAGTCCTTCTTCCATGTAATAATGGGACTCCAAATATTTGAAGTTCTCCACACTCCACATTTCTCTACACTCCTAATTCTTCCCTTTCCCAAGTAAAATATTCCTGGTTCCTTCCATCAAATAACAGAAATCAAGGCCTTTCAACATCTCTGGATATTAGTCTTCTCTAGCATGTTAATAATTAAGCTAAAAGGTAAAATCCAGAACTGAACATGATGCTCCAAATGTGTTAGGACAAGGGTAAGTAAAGCAAGACTACTGGATAATGCACTTCTCCATGCAGATTGCATTAGCTTTCTTCTGTCTGTCGTATTAGGCTGTTGGTTAAATATGGAACTTACTAAAACATCTAAAATTTTATTTATATCAAATTGTTGCTTAGCTAAGCCTCCTTCATCTTGTACTTGTGAAGTTCAACTTTTTAAAAATACCGGTGTAAAACTTTATATTTATCCCTATTATATTTCACTCTATTAGTTTCAGCCCAATGTTCTAGTCTGCCAAGATCTTTTTGAATCCTGACCCTTTGATCGATCTTGGTATCACCAGCAAATCAGATAGGCATGCAATCTCTACCTTTATCCAAGTCATTTATTAATCAAAATGTAAGCAAGGTTTGGGGTGGCTAGCTGGCACAGTGAGTAGAGCGCTGGCCCTGGAGTCAGAAAGACCTGAGTTCGGATCCGGCCTCAGACACTTTACACACACAAACAAAAACCTAGCCGTGTGACCTTGGGCAAGTTACTTAACCCCAATTGCCCTCCAAAAAGCAAAAAAAAAAAAAAATGTAAGCAAGGTGCCCAAAGCCAAGCCCAACTTTTTTTTTGGGGGGGGGTGGGTGATGGAAAGAAAATTCCATGTATAGCTTCCTTCTACACTGACACTGAAACACTAATGATTATCATTTATGTCTTCCCATTAACCAATTCAGAATTCACCTAACTGTACCACTGTGTAGTTCACTTTTCCACATCTTCTCCAGAAGAGAAGCTTAAGAGACTCCTGACAAATGCATTGCTAAAATCTAGATAAACTAAATTTAAAGCATTTCTCTCATCTACCACTCTAGCAAACCTGTCAAAAGAGAAAATAAGGTTAAAGATACAGTTCAAATGGATATATAACTAAAACATCATAAAGAAATTACTGTAGTAAGGTAGAAGGGAGACATCATAAAGAAATTACTGTAGTAAGGTAGAAATTGCCTTGCAGATGGATGAATAGAGGAAGAGTTCATGAGGAACAGAGAGCATCATAGAAAATAAAACAGAAAATTCTGATGATGTAAAATTTAAAAGTTTTTGCACAAATAAAATCAATGTAGCTAAAACTAAAATGAGAAGGTAACAGTTAACTAGGGAAAAAAATCCCTACCGCAAATTTCTCTGATAAAGGACTCATTTCCCAGATATATAAGGAGTTGATTCAAACTTATAAGAATAAGAGTCATTCCCAATGAATAAATGGCCAAAAGATATTAATGGGCAGTTTTCTAAGAAAGTTATCTAAGCTATCCATAGCCATATAAAAAAGTGCTTCAGATTACCAATAATTTGAGAAATGAAAATTAAAGTAACTCTGAAGGTCTACGTCATACTTAACAGATTAGTAAAGCTGACAAAAAAAGGAAAATGACAAGTGTTGGAGGGGCTGAAGGAAAACAGGCATATTAGTGTACCATTGGTAAAGTTGTATATTGGTCTAGTTTTTCTGGAAATCAATTTGGAACTCTGCCCCCAAAATTACTAAACCATCTATGATACTTTTTGATTCAGCAATACCACCACTAGGTAGGTCTATACCCAAAAGAAAGGAAAGGTAAAAGAAACTGACAAGTATGAACAGAAAAACTTATAGCAGCTCTTTTTATGATGGCAAAGAACTGAAAACCAAGGGAGTGCCTATTAATTGGGGAACAGCTGATCAAATGATGGCATATGAAAGGTAATAGAATACTACTGAACTCTTAAGAAATGGTGAAAGGCTTCAAGAAATTCTAGGAAGACATATGAACTGATGCAGAATTAAGTGAGAAGAATCAGAAAAATGCACACAATAACTAAAACACTACAAAGGCAAACAATTTTGAAAGACTTTAAGAACTCTACTCAATGCAATGACTAATAATGAGGCATACTACCTATCTCCTGACAGAGAGCTGATGCACTAAGGTGAGAGTGACATTTTTTCAGACTTAGCCAATGAAGAAATTTGTTTACAAGGCTAAACATATTTGTTACAAGGGTTTTGTTTTCCTTTGTTTTCAATGGGGTAGAAGGGAGATGAGGGGAAGAGAAAATGTTTTTGTTAATTGAAAAAAAAATTTTTTTAAGATATGGTTAATTTGACAGGACGTGTTTTCAATGAGGCCATGCCCACTCTTTGTGATCACTTTGTGGTCATTGTTTTCTAGATGTTCACTAGCCATCCCCTGAAATACATTCTAAAACTTTTTGGGAATTTAAGTCATATTCATGGACATATAGCTTACAGACTCCATCCATTTCCTTCATCTGAAAATCAGAACAAAAATCCTTCTGTCCCTAATCCTATTCTCCATAAAGAACTTTGTATTTATTTTGTATACACTTAAATCTCAGAAGTACATGTTTTCTCCCAAAGACAATGTCATTTTTGTCGTTCTATCTTCAGTACTTGGCACAGTAGGAAGTATACAATAAGCACTTAACAGATGCCTGCTGTTGATGATACTCCACAATCTTTTAAAGATCACTGACAATGGTTTAGAATCACATCCAAAGTTTCTTTCAGTAGCCTCAAATGCAGTTGATTTCAGCCTGCTGATCTGAACTCATCAGGGAAAGCAAGGAGCTCTTTAACTATCTCCTTACTTATCTTGGATATAAATTCCTTTCTAATCACTTTTGTTCTGTTCTTTCCAGTTCAAAGACCATACTTTCCTTGGTAAATAAAATATAAGACAAAAAAAGAGTTGTGCAGCTCTGACTTCTTTAGATTTATCATCATTCAATCTATATCAAGCATCCCTCCTAACTTTTCTCATTCTCCCTGATGTAGCTTTTAAGGAAAAAAGACCAACTAATTTTGTTATGCTATTAACAAACAATTTATAGAATTTATATATAGCCTTAAGGTTTGCAAAGTGCTTTAAAAATATTGTCTCACTTTATCTTCACAACAACTCTGAGATATGGGTGTTCTCTCCACTTTATAGATGCGAAAACTGAGGCACACAGATAAATGACTTGCCCAGGGTTACACAGCTAGTAAGTATCTGAGGCTGGATATGAACTCAGGTCTTCCAGATTTCAGGTCCAGAGGTCTATCCACTGCATCATCTAGCTTCCTCACTAGCCTCAGCTCATTCTGAGGTTTAACAAGCTATTCTAAAAGGCCTGTGATATACTGTTGCATGTGTCTTCTTTCCTTTATGAAAGACCATTATCAACATATTAGAAAACAGAATTTAAAAACCAAGACAGTTTTGTTTTATCAGAGAATGTGGATTTTCTTCTACTGAGGATTTTGCTCACTTCTGATAAAGTGGCAAAAACCAAGACTAGAGTCCTTAGCACTCTGTAGCTTATAGTTCATTTGTTAAGAAAAAAAATTAAAAACATTTAAAAGTGGGTTATATTAATAGACTTATGATTATCATTAGAATCATTATTACTGTACAATGAATTGCTACTATAAAAGGCTATCTAGGAATGCAGCACAACCTACTGGAAGGAACACTGCGCTTGGAATTAGAAGACCTAGCAGAGCTCTGATACATGTCAAACATAATTTTATAAGCAAACTAAGTTGTACACAACACATCAACATAAAGCAACAAGCTGACTTTAGGTATCTAAGAGCAATTTAAAAAGTATTGCAAGTAGGGGCAGCTAGATGGTGCAGTGAAATAGAATACGACCCTGGAGTCAGGAGGACCCGAGTTCACATCTGATCTCAGACACTTAACACTTACTGGCTGTGTGACCTTGGGCAAGTCTAATCCCAACTGCCCTGCCCTCCCGCCCTCCAAAAAGCAACAACAACAACAACAAAAAAGTATTGCAAATATTTCAATATTCCCAACAAATATCCTTTAAAATTTTAAAAAGGCTAAAATATTTCCATAGATGCCCATCTCCCTCCTTTTTCTTTTTCTTCCTCCTCTTGAGAAAATAAAAATGTCTTACCATTGCAGAGTATGCCCAGTCCAGAGGAGGATTCTTAAAGTTAGAGTCTTAGGTAATTACATCAGTCATATGTAGAAACCTCATTTTCCAGTATAAGTGTCTGCACATCCCCACTACACTGGGCAGAATAGCTCCCTCACAACCACCCTCTCTTCCAAGAAATAGATCTGTTCCTAGCTCCAGATCCCTCACTCCCATCAGACATCATTCATCAACCAAATGTGAGGGTACCTGCAATGCAATGTCTCTAGAGTCAGACTCTCAAATCTAGGTCCCAGAAAGCAGTGAAGGGTGGCCCAGGCTCAGAAAGAAGCTACAGCAGAAAAGGGAAGGAGATATAAAAGTCCAGTAACACCTACCGGAAGCCTACTTTTCGGGCATAGTGCAGACAGTTCTCTTTCACGTGGGTCTGGAAATAGGCCAAGCGACAGAGTGCTCCACATTCTGGGCAGCAGTAAGGAGACTTGTGTGCATGGATGCGCTGGTGGGCACAGAAACTACACTGGTTGGGCAGCATCATCTGACACACTTGACAAGTCTGGAAAGAAAAGAGAAGCAAGCACAAAAGTCAGTCATCTGTAAAGAGTTTGTGTTCCAGTTTGAATAAGTGGACTTCGATACCATCTGAGATAAAATAACAAAGCAGTAAGCCAGTTGGCCTGGATTAGCCACTCTTAAACCAAGCTCAAAATTTCTTCTTTTATCTTTTGTGTCCCTCCCTGACTTACTGATGGGGAACAAAACTAGACTGTACTTCCCTTAAGAACAGTTGAATAAAGATAATGTAAAAACAAAAAGTACATACCAATAAAATTAATTTTTAAAAATGTAAAGAGTAGCCTGGCCTTCTGCAGAGCAAGATTATCTTCCCACTTAGCACAGGGAAAAGCCATTCCTAAACTGCTTTTTTTTTCCTGCTGGCTTTCAGCTCTGAGGCACTGAGAACTGAAGACCTAGCTGAGCCACTTTAGAGATACACTAAACTAATAGATCAAGAGAATATTGTGGATATTTTAGCTAAGCACTTGATAAAATATCTCATCCTATTCTTACGAGAAAGATGATGATATATGTGCTAAATGACAGTACAATTAGACAGATTTGGAACTGGTTCAATGTCTGGACTCAAACAGTGGTCATTAATCAGAGCAGCCTGGGAGTAGGTTAACAATATAGTGTACCAGAGATTTGTATTTTTTAAAAGCATTTTTAGCAGTGTCTTCAACAAAGGCATGGATAGTAAATTTATCAGATACCTAACACACTGGACAACAGAGTAAGGATAAAAAAAAAAAAAACTATTACAGTCTAGGACACTGGGCTGAATCTGGGAGAAGAGCTTCAAAAGAATCAAATGTAAGGTCTCAAATTGATTTCAAAAGCACCAAGATGAGGAAGCCATGGTCAGACAGCAATTTGTCAGAAAAAAAAGGTTAAGAGTTTTTAGCAGACAGCAATATAGGCAGTTAAGTGATACAGTAGAAAAAGCAGTAGGCTTAGAATCAAGGAGACCTGAGTTGAAATCCTGAGTTCAGACACTAGCTGTGGGATCTTAGGCAAGTCACTTAACATCTGTCTGCCTCAGTTTCTTCATCTGACAAAGGGGAATAATAACGGTACCTACCTCCCTGGGTTGTTTTAAGGATCAAAAGAGAAAATATTTGTAAAGCCTTTAGCACAATCCCTGGTACATAGTAAACACTATGAAAATGTTAGCAATCATTACTATTATTATTCAATAAGTCAACTGTGTGCTGTGCCAAACCAAAAAGCTATTTCAATCTAAGACTGTACTGAAAGGCATAAGAAAAAGAAAATGAAAGTTCCAGAGCATTCTGCCCAGGTCATCCAGTATCTACAGCAGAGGGCTCAAACACCAGGCCCACAACATGCCCAAGGGGCCCTAACTAGGTTAAAATGTAGTTGTAAAATGTTTAACAAATTAAAAATGCAACAAGGCATAGATAATGTTAACTTGCTAAACTATATATGAAGTGCAGCAACTGGAATACTGAAGAAACTCAATTCCATGTCACTTGAGGAATAGCTGAGGGAAATGGGGATATTTCGCCCAGAGAAAAAAAGACTCTAGGAGGACGTGCTAGCTGGCTTTAAGGTCAGGAAAGACCCATGTGTTATAGGAACGTAACTTCTCCTTGGCTTCAGAATTCCCCAGAACCAAGCACAAAGAGGCAAATATAGGTCTGATGTCAGGGAAAAGTTTTCTAACAATTAGAACACCTCAAAGTCAAATAGGCTGTGGTTTGGAAGTTTTCAACAAAGACTGGAGGACAACTTGTTCAATGTGTTGTACTGGGCACTTTTTTCTTAGATATGGTTTGGATGATATAGCTACTAAGATGCCTTCCAACTATGAACTCTGTGATCTCCCTACTTAAAGGAAGAATGATTCTTTAGACCTTAGTGTCCTCATGTTCCATCCCCAAACTCCTGATCTGGCCTGACCTTCAGGGCAGATGTCCATAATACCTCACACACAGTAGATAATCAATATATTTACTGCTTGACTTATTCCCTTTCTTCAGACTTCTCTATTAGCTTCTTATAAATCCCAGGGCCTTTCTTATTTCCATTGTTTGAACATCATTTCTCCCCTGAAGGTTCCCTGGATCTGATTTCCTCATACAAGCCTGAAGAAAATCAGAATGTCTAGAAGCTAAACAATTCAACCACAAAGACCTACAGACAACTCATTGAAGCTGTGTTGGGGCCGGTGCAATCATCCTGCTCTCTGTTCTTCCAGGTAGAAGAACTGGCATAGGTATGACCTAGCCAAAGAACCACCTAAGAGAAACTGTAGTCGGACCAGGGAAGGATCAACTATTCCTAGTATACAAGAAGACAATTAGGGAAACTAATTTACTAACATCCCTGTCCCACATAGGTGCCTTTGAGTTTTAGGGAAAATATAAAAACAGCAGAGATCACTTATGGATTCATTTTAGGAAGAGTTACCTTATGATTTTTATAAGCCCCGAGAATGGAAAAAAGAAGTACCAACCCATTCCTGCCTCTAATGCTGGGCCTGAATCCCTACTTAAGTACTCTGAACTAACCATCTGATCTGGAACTGGGATACTCTCTCATAAAACAAAAAGCTAATAGCTATCAGCTTTAGCCTTCAGTTCCTAAAATGGAATCTTCCCTTCCTTTAAATACAGAAAGGTCAATAATGTGTAGAGAAGGGAGAGAATATACAGTTAAGTACCCAGTTGGAAAAAGTCTTTTGCAGGGATTTCCTGGGGGCATTCACACAAACTATTCCTCACAGCTGGAATGAATTCCTGAACATCCACCTCTCCCTTCAAGGTTCCATTTGGGTGTCCCTTCTATAGGGCTTACCCAGATCTCCCTAGTTACTACTCTCACTCCCACCTACATTTTCTTTATAATATGCGTATCATATATGGGCTGTAATTCCCTACTGTAAACTCCTTGAGTGCAGGAACTGTTTTATATCTGTCTCTGTATGCAATGTGCCAGGGACTTAAATGAATAGTAAATGAATATTTGTTGTTAAAGTGGAAGACCAGAAATATGTCTGCTAAATATCTGGGAGATGAAAAAAATAGAAGAAATAAAAAAGCTCTAGGGATAAGATCAATATGGCTTTACTATAATTACTTGTCTGCCCTCCCCACCTACATACACACTCTGTACTGGCTGTCCCAGGAACCTTTGGTTCCACTAGAAAAACCATGGAAATTTAACTAACAATTTGGAACAGATTGCTACGGGATGAAGAAGAAACAGCTTTATCTCATCTTTGCTCCTGGGATACATGAACTTCAGCTCTGAATGTAAGGTGAATCCTAGCTAAGGAATGGAGGGGAACCATACCCTAGTGAGAAGGGATAAAAGAAAAAAAAATGCAAATGGCTGATTATCTAAGACACACAATGATACACATTCATCAAGTGCCCTCAGATGGTCAATCCAGAACCCTGCTTCACAGGGATGCCTGTGATAGGATATCACAGTAATGAATTCATTGTCATTCAAAGAGCTTCTTTCCTAGATCAAGAACAACTAAGAATATGAAAAAGATGACAGAGCATTGCTTCCATGGATGACAAGGAAAGATAATTTGCTCAGACCACAGTGAAGAATAGCAGCCTAAAAAAGCCTTTGCCTCAGAACTCAAAAGACAAAAGAATTACACAAATTCTATGAGCATTCATATTAGACTAAGGTGCTCCCTTCTCTGAAAAAATAGGCATGTCCACTACAAAGCTGGAAGACAAAAGGATGAAATTTTCATTATTATACTGAAGGATTATTACAATTATGGGTTGGGGGGGGGGGGACAGAGGGTGGGGAATGCAGTGAATGCAGCTGAAGTGAGATGGGTGGTCCCTACAGCAAAGATGCTCCATGCTGGTTCTTGGTTAGTGAGGCAGTCAGTACCCAAGATACCATCTCTGTCACATCAAAAACTGTCCTGGGGTGGAGCAGAACTACTAATCTTAATTAAGTAGGATAGAAACAGTCAACCAATCTGTATTTGTAATTTACTCTAGGAATGTTCCTCAATCACACAGAGGTGACTCTTCCCACAAAAAGTCAACCACATCAAGGACCTGTCATTCAAAAGCCTTAGTGTTCTCCCCAAGGGTTCAAAATCCAAGATTACATGCCCATTTGCTTGTTACTACAGACTTTATTCACACCCTCATTGCAGATGAGCCAGGAAGCCTAATTTGCAGAGTTCACTTACCAGCCCCTCAGTCTCCTCCGCTGTCCTCTGGTAATGAGAAGCCAGGGCTATATAATCCTGTACTTGCTTGTTACATTCAAGACACTTAACCCCATACCGGACAAGTCTTAGCGGGTCTGGGTAGAGCGGCATCGCAGGGGCAGCAGGGTTGATGTTCCCAGGAACTGGACTGGCTTTAGGAGAGGCAGGGGGAGGCTGGGGTGCTGGTGCTGGGGAGTTTGCAGGGGGCTGTGAAAACATTTGGTCTGCAGAGATAGGTTTCATAAGCAGCTGGGAACACTGCATAACAAGTCCCTTGCTCTTATGGTCACGGGCATGTTTTAACAGGCTGCACCTGTTGTAGAAGAGCAGGGTCTTAGAGCATTGGGTACACAGAACCTCAATGTGGACACTCCGCCGGCCATAATGCTGGCTCAGGCTCTTCTCTAAGGCAAAAGCATCCCCACACTCCAGGCAGGAATAACCACTGGATGGCAAACGTATCTTGCTATCAGCAGGGGGGCTGAGGTTTGGGGCATATATGGGCACAGGATTGGCACCGTGGAGAACTTTATTAAAGACCTCCACCACCACAGGAGCAGCCTTTTTCACCTGGTGGACAAGAGAAACTGACATCTGTGTTAGCTGAGATTGGCTCCGCCTCTGCACAGAGGACTTGGCGGCAACAGATGCAGCAACACTATGGGGGACCAAGTTCAGGTTCGCCAGATGCACAGCTTTGGGGAGGAGGTTGGCAGGGGCCACAGGAGATGCTGGCACTGTCAGGTTTTGCTGCTGTTGCTTCTTGCTTGGCTGGGGGACCACGGGTATCACCTTTGTAACTCTGTTACTGGAGTTGAGACAAGGTGATGAAGTTTCGTTGGGCTTGCTCATGCTTTCATCTCCTTTCCCATCATCCTGGGGGCTCTTTACATCCACGACAGACCCTGAAAAAAGGTCATCTGCAGTCTGGGTAGAGATACTACAGGTCTCACACTCTGGCAAGTCCCTTGGTGCCACTAAGGGAGAGAATCTAACACTGGTCTCCTCTGCAGTGGCACTGCCCATAGGGGACCCAACTGGAGACTTACTCAGATCATCTGGATCTGGCAAGATGCTTGTGACAGTTCTCTTAATTTCCCCCGATGATGTCTTAATGGTTTTGATTCTCACTTTGGGAATTGCTGGTGGGGAGCTGGCTGCCACAGATGGGGATCCTTTGCCACTGCTGTCACTGCAGATACTCCGAGGGCTATCTGGAGGCTTGATGCTTTTTTTTATGGTCTCTGTTGGGCTTCTGGGACTCTTTGGTGATTTAGGCATTTTGGGGCTACCCTTAGAACCTTCTCTAATGGGCCCTAAATGCTCTTTTGTAATACTAGCCTTATCGTCCTTTGAAATACCAGCCACTTTTTTGGCCTGAAGGGCCACCAAAGCTGCAACACAAGAGGACAACTTAGAATGAGCTGGTTTAAGGCGCTGTCGTGGAGGAACTGATGAGCAAACACTTAGCTCAGGGGCAAGACCTCTGGAGTCCCCAGTTTTACTGCCAGGGACATTGTTGAATGCCAGAGCATCTCCAAAGAACTCCTCTTCATCCACCAATTCCTTCTTACATTCTACCACTCTCTCAATGGTCTGATCACATTCCTTCTCACTACCAGCCAGATCACTTTCCTGGTGGTCCTGGAGTTCCATCTTTTCTTCTTTCTTGCAATAATGATCAAACATACTCAGTTCTGGAACAGGAAACTTCCCAAGCACCTCCAGGGCTGAGGTCCCGGTGGAAATGTATACAGATGGCGGGGGGAAATAAGGGCTTTCAGAATGCTTCTGTTTCTCTCCAAACCCATTGTCTTTGAGAGCATCATCTGGCTCTGGACTGGAGATTGGGCTGAACTGGCTAAATGTTGGTAAAGGCTCTGACTTGGGTGGGTCCAACTTGTCAGAGTAACTCCTACCATTATCTCCATTCATAAAACTAGAATCAAATTTCCCATAGTTGTGTCCCAGGCCATGGGGATCGGGGGGAAGTTCAGGGCCCCGGAATCCATTATGTAAAAGGCTAGGGCTAACATGGCCTTTCTCTGCTTCAAATGATTCTTGACGACTGGTGTTCTTAACGATGACACTCACAGCTGGGGCATCAGGAGCTGACCCTGAATGGGTCAAGGACACACTTTCATCCATACACATTCCGGCTGGTTTCAAAGGACTCTCATTCTCCTCACTGGTGGCCTGGATTGCCTCCTTGGCATCAAGGCTGGTTGGGTCTGGGATGTCAAAGGCAGCCAAAAGGTCATCAAAATCCGGGGTTTTCATGTCCCCCATGACTGGATGCTGGATGCCAGCTATAACACAAACAAATAATGAAGTTAGTGTTTGTTTCATCAGTTAGGATCACTCTAGATACTGACCCTAGAACATCTCTCTAGAAGAAACTAGCAAACAACCATTCAGCAAGATTGAGTAATAAAAGACAATAATTCCATTTTTATGAGCTTCTTAGGGAAAGAGGAACTGGTGGAAAATATATTTACTTTTAAAACAGATCCTGAATCCAAAAGGGAGGTTGTTAAACCTGAGACTAGACTGAAGGGCACTCATATTGTATTTTCCTGTTCTCTCAAGGAGACTCAAATTCCAATGTGAAATAAATAATTCACTCCAAAGACATACATGACTCCACCCTTAAGAAAATATATGATTTGGCACCTTCTTTTCTTAGGAAAATGTCTAATTCTTATTTTAAAACCTATTATTGCTATTATGTGATAATTTATTCTTATTAATTATATCAGTAGAAGTACAATGTGACATAGTGGATAAGAACTTGGCTTCAGGTCAGAATGGTTTGGGTTTAAAGTCCTGCCTCTGATTCACAGTGGCTGTAAGACCCATGCAAAGTAAGACCCACACTTCACTTTCCAAAACTACTACACTCTTCGACCGCAATTGCAGATTTGCATTGGAAGAGTATGCTTCCTTCAGAGGAACTCCAAATACCAATGAAATAAGAAAGAGGACCCAATCAGAAAAATTACATGGCTAATTACATTATCACCTCAGTTCTATACTAAAAGAATCTGTTTAATGTAATTTACTATTCTTATTCAACAAATTACCTTCACAGTAGCACATTCTGGGGTACTTTTTATACCACCAAGTAGAAATTCTCAATCCCTCTGGTTTCACTCAAAACATTTTGTAGGCAAAAGGCTACAGAAATAAGTAGCAAAATGGCTATATATGTAGATTTCTATATGTGTGTATACATACACACATATGAGATCTCTGGTTTTCAGGATTAATCAGAGCATACAGGTCTAGAAAAGACTTGAGGGACATCATAATATAAAAGAATACTATATTTGTAGTTAGATGTCCTAACTTCAAATCTCAGTCCTATTACCTATAACAAATCCCTGTCCTTCTAAACCTCGTTTTTCTAACCAGTAAAATGAAAGAATTAGATTAGATAATACCTTTCAATTCTAAATCTTTGATCCTAGACTGGTACTTTAAAAAACTTGTTCATGCTCAGTAGTCTAGTATTTTACAAACCCAAAGACCCCAGCTACTGGGTCTAAGAATTCAAATGCTGGGAAACAAAAGCTGGGAAAACTGGGAAGTAGGATGGCAGAAACTTGGCATAGACTAGCATCTCATACCTTATATCAAGATAAGTTCCAAAAAGATACATAATTTAGATCAAAAGGGTGACACCATAAACAAATTAAGGGGGCAATATAGAAATTGCATTTCAGATAAATGATGAGTTTATAACTAAACAGGAATGAAGAGCATCACAGAAAATAAAATGGAAAATTCTTTGATATAAAATTTAAGTTTTTGCACAAACAAAATCAATGTAGCTAAGCTAAAATTGGATGGGAAACCATTACCTGGAAAAAAAAATCTCTATACCAAATTTTTCTGATAAAAGGCTCATTTTCAAGATATATAAAGAACTGATTCAAAAATTTTTTTAACTTTTTTTTTTGAGGGGGGAGGAGAGGACAGTAGGGGTTGACTTGCCCAAAGTCACCTGGGTAGTTTTTGTGTTTAAGTGTCTGAGGCCGGATTTGAACTCACATCCTCCTGACTCCAGTGCTGGTGCTCTATTCACTTTGCTACCTAGGCCCCCAATTCAAAATTTTAAGATGCATTCCTCAATGGATAAATGCTAAAAGATATGAACAGGTATATTTCTAAGAAAAGGGGGCGGCTAGGTGGCGCAGTGAGTAAGAGCACCAGCCTCGGAGTTGGGATGACCCGAGATCGAATCTGTGACCTCAGAAAATGAGCACCCACACATAAATAATGACTAGCTGTGTAACCTTGAGCAAGTTACTTAACCCCAACTGCTTTAAAAAAAAAAAAAAGATTTCTAAGAAAGGAATCTAAGCTAACCATAGCTATGTGAAAAAGTACTTCAAATCACCTATAACTACAAAAATAAAAACTAAAGCAATTTTGAGAGTCCCCCTCACATGTAGTATTAGCAAAGCTGATGAAAGAGGAAAATTATAAATATTGGAGGAGCTACAGGAAAACAGGCACATTAGCACACTGTTGGTAGAGTTGTATTGGTCCAGCTTTTCTAGAAAGCAATTTAGAATTCTGACCCAAAAGTTACTTAACAATGTATCATACCCTATCACCAGACCTATACTCTATAAAGAGAACAAAGGAAATGGAAATTGACACACATGGACAAAATCATTTATGGCAGTTCTTTTTTGTGGTGGCAAAGAACTAAAACCAAAGGAGTGTCCATTAACTGGGGAATGGTTGAACAAATTTTGGTATATGAATATATAGAAGAATAGCATTGTACTCTAAGAAATAGCAAAACAGTTCAAAGAAACCTGGGAAGACTTGTGTATCAGTCATTAAACATTTATTAAGCACCTACTTTCTAATAATAATAATGGCAAGCATTTATATAATACCTACTATGCATCAGGCACTATGCTAAAAGCACATTACAAATATCTTATTTGATCTTCAAAACAACCCTAAGAGGTAGGTACTATTATTAGCCCCATTTTATAGATGAGAAAACTGAGGTTAAGTGACTTGCCCAAGGTCATACATACAGCTAATTAGTGCCTAAATCTAAATTTGAATCCACAACTTCCTGAAACCAGGCCTAGTATCTGTCCACTTTACTACCCAGAGGTTGAAATGTGCAGAACCAGAATAATGTATACAATGACAACAGTGCAAAGACAAATAATTTTTGAAACACTTAAGAATTCTCATCAAACCAATGACCAAGTATGATTCTTGAGGACCAGTGATGAAGCATGCTACTACCCCCCTCCTGACCCAGAGGTAATGGACTCAAGACACAGAATGACAAATTTATGGATACAGTCAATGAGGGAATTTGTTTTACTTGGCTCTGCATATTTGTGACATGAGTTTAGTTTTTACCTTTTTTTATTCAAGGTATGTGGGGGGGGAGAAGTGAAAGAAATTAAAATTAATTTTTGTTAAACGAAAAGAAACAAAATTAAGTTTTAGAAATCTCTCCACTGAAAGAAACTGTCTGTTTTAGCATTATTGTAAGAAGAAAAGTTATAAAATAACTGGAAATAAAGTGAATATCTGAATAAAGTAGCATATATGAACAGAATAGAATATTTTCATAATATAAAAAAGGACAAAACTTGGCAAGACCTACATGAACAGACGTAGAACTAAGAGAATGATTTATACAATGACCACAACAAAATAAGACAAAACACTGACAGACTTCAGAAGAGATTAGCACAGTAAGCAATCAGTTCTTTAGTGGAGGTCCTGTCTCTTGACAGCAAAGTGGTGAATTATGGGAAGAGAGTTTTCAGATATGACCTATATGTTTATTTGTTTTGCTTCATTGTACTTTTTTATTGTGGAGGAATGTTCTATTGGGTAAAGACGGAGGGGTCAGTAGGAAGTGACAGTGGTAAATTAAAAAAAAAACCATTAATGATAACATTAAAAATGAAAAACAGCCATGTAGCCATTCATATGGAGGGAACCTTTGTCTCAAGGGGGCAAATGACTATGTTCCACATTTACATTAACCACAAAGCCGGTTGGCTCAAAGCTGCAGTAGTTTAAAAAAAAAAGCCATCTCATTACTCGTCCTGTTTTTATTTTTTGTCTAAATTCATCTCAGCATTGTAAGCCCCTTATAAGTTCATATTTTTTAAGACCAAATTTCAGATGAAAAATCTACTTGAATTAGGGAGAATGAAGCAGAGCAGGGTCTATAAAATGAGTAAAGCCAAGGGAAGATTCATATGATGTCAATCCTGTGATACTAACAGATGTCTTTACCTTCAGGTTTTAAAGAACACATTTAAATTTAAAGACTAAGTAATTGCTTACTTAGGAGTTCTTACAGAATGTAGGAAAATCATCTTTCAACTGGGAAGCTCCAGAAGTACAACATGTAATAATGTTGGGAAAAAACCATCTTTGGGGAACCATGTACAAGTTAGGTATGTGCCTATTTTCTCCCCAATTTTCTCTAAGACACAAAAAAATGTAGGGCTACAGAGAAGAGCAAAACTGTACAGAGAAAGGCAACTTTCTTGCTGAAAAGATGATACAGAGACTTGAGATTCCTAGGATAAGCAGAAAACAATTAGAGATAATGATCAGTTACTAAGGAAATTAAAAGGAAGAGCAGGACAATCTTGGCTATTAAACAGTAGAAAGCATTGTAAGGATTTCTAATTGCAGAGCTGATACCTAGTATCCAGGGTATAAGCTTAGGCTGGACACAAACCCATGTTGCTTCAAATTCTAAGAAACAGATTCATTGTGACTGAAAATTTTCTACTTAGACCTACTAAGAAAAACCAGAGTTAAACTCAGCAGTGATTAATAGCAGTTGTGGATTTAAGCAAACAACATTACTTGCTTAATGTTTAAACTCTCTCTAAACATGTTTGAACTCTCTCTAAAGAGAATTACGTATCATGTTGTTTAAAAGTATAAACTAGAAATCAATATCTTTGCTATTTTAAATAAAGTTATATTTTTATTTTTTAAAACGTGTAATTAAGTAGATCTACGCTATACCTTTTTCCTTCCAGTTAAGCTTGTCTACTTAGAGTTAGCTGGTCTAGCTAACTCTAGACAAGTCACCCAAACTCGTGACAAACATTTGTAAGACTGAATTTGTAAATCTAAACTTTTAAAAATGAAAGCAAACAATGGAAGAACAAGAAATCTATCATGTAAGTTACTGAAGAAATGGCACAAAACTGCTAAACCAACTAAAACAAAGAAAGCAAATAACCCACTGAGAACTAGCCAACATATTTTTAAATACATTTCTCATAAAGGGAAGTAACAAGTCATGAAAATTGATGTAACCACTTAGTTGTGCAAAAGATACAATCAGAAATGAAAAGGAGGGGGGCAGCTAGGTGGAGCAGTGAATAGAGCACCTGCCCTGGAGTCAGAAGGACCTGTGTTCAAATCCAGCCTCAGACACTTACCACTTACTAGCTGTATGACCTTGGGCAAGTTACTTAACCCCAACTGCCCTGCCATCCCCCCTCCAAAAAGAAAAAAAAAAAAAGAAAGAAATGAAAAGGAGATACCAGGAACCAATTAATTCTTTAAAATAGTTCAGGAGCTAGTAATTTATATTTTTAAAGTGGCATAACATGGAGTCTTTATTTTTCTAGTTTATTTGTGAACAAGCAATGTTGATCACAGAACAGCTTTTGACTTTCTGTGGGCTGAACAAATTAGTATGAGTGCTCAACAATCAGCTCTTGTGTCTTGTCTATAATTATTCTCCTTTACAGATGTAGAAAGAAATGATCAGAAATCTTTTGTTGTTTGCCTAAGATCATACAGCTAGAAAGTGACAAAGTCTTCACTTGAACCTAGGTCTTTTCACTATATTATAGACACCCTTAATGAAGTAAAATTAAACCTGTGCTCTTAATCCCCAGCTTTACCACTTAACTCTGAGATCCTGGAAAAAATTATATCCTCTCTGTCTTGGATTCATTATCTTTAAGATAAAGGAAGCTGGACTAGATGTCTCTAAAGTTCCCTTCAGCCTTAAATTTCTTTAATTCTATAATCTTTAGATATACCAAATTTTGAAGAAATCCAGAGAAAGGGAACTAATATAAAATGATCAAGGAGATAAGAGATTTCCTTTTAAGAAAAACATAAAAAACAAAAACATAACCCTCTATACTTTAGAAGGGCCAAAAAGGAAAAAATCATAAACTTGTTCAACAAATTCAAAAACACTAGAAAAGGAAGACATTCTTAGAAGATGGAAATAAATTGTTTTTTAAAAGTACAATTTTGCAATCTTGGCAGCAAATTTATGGAGCTTGTTGCTCCAAGAAGATATAAAGACTAAAAATATAAATGTACTAATAACCCACTAACTTGAAATTAGAAGTAAATAAAAAGGGACTCTAAACAATAAGGGGGAAGAATCACAAAACCTACACATTTTTTAGAACTTGAGTCAAAGTCTACTGATTTTATTTATTTATTTATTTTTAATTTTTGCTTTTTTTTTAGAGGGGGTAAGGTAAGGCAGTTGGGGTTAAGTGACTTGCCCAAGGTCACACTGCTAGTTTTTTGTGTTAAGTGTCTGAGGTCAAATTTGAACTCAGGTCCTCCTGACTCCAGGACTGGTGCTCTATTTACTTCACCACCCAGCCACCCCAAAATCTACTGATTTTGAATTTTATGTAAATCTTAGCTTATTGGTTTAATAAGCCTGGGTGATCATCTGGTTTGTCTGGTAACATTTAGCTGTTTCTAATCTGAGCAAGAATAAATCTTAGGCCTGTGGAAAACCAACACACTAAGTGACAGATGATAAGAGTGAAGAAAAGAATCTCCATTAAAATAACACAAGCTAAGCCCTTCAATACTTCTGAAACTGGAACAGTGTAGGATCTTAAAAGTCACATATCCCCATATAATGAATATAGTCACATATAATGAATATAATGAACTTATATTCATTAATAATTAGCCTACATCAGTATTTTATGTTTGTTAAGGCAGGGGAGTAAGTAATTAATTTTAAAATTCAAGCACTATACAGCACAGTGTTAAGCAAAGAACACCTGCCTAGCAGTTGCAAGATCCTGGCCCTGACACCAACTTACTATGTGACCTTGGGCACAGTTTCTTCATCTGTAAAGTCAGAAGGTTATTTAGATTCTGGTTAAAGCCCCATCTAGTTCTACTGTCATATGCCCTTCAAGGTTTTTTCCAGCTCTAAAATTCTAAGATTCTAAACTATTTTTAAGGAAAATAAACAATAAAGGAAAATATTTTAAAGGAAAATAAAAAATAGACTAGACCAAAGCACAAACTCCATTAACAATGCATTTGCGTAACTATTTTTTAATAACCCCTCCTACGTCAGTGATTGCCAACTTTTATCACATTTGCTAATTTTCTGGGTGTAATTGCTGGGTGTAAAGTAAAACCTCAGAGCTGTTTTGATTTGCATTCTCCTTATTAATAACTACTAGCATTCTTTCACATATTAATACATTTTCAATTTTTTTTAGAATTGTTTGTTAAAAGAAAGACCTGATCCAAAGATTTTTCCCAGTTGAATGCTCCCCTTCTTTTTCTAATTGTATAGAGACAGAAGACAAAAGTATGTTGGGAACACCAAGAAAAGACCTGGTCTGGGAATGGAATAGATACAGTATATGGATAGAGATGTATCCAGATGAAGATACAAGATTTGTTTCCTAAGCTGGACAAAGCTGAACTAATTTCTAACCTTATAATATCAATAGCTAATTCCCTTCCTATATGGTCAGACCCCCAATTAAAATTTCCTTAGATTCAAACACACAGAGGCACTTTGTAGTGTAGTGTTTCAGGACTCAATTCACAAGATACAGTTTCACATTTCTATTGTATTTCAAGCATCTGAAACCTACACCAAGATGCCATTTTCCATGGTGTATAGTCAAGGAGTGATATAACAGGCTGTAGGCAAAATGCCTCCTAAAACGTTTGGTTACTTCCCATCAAGCTTTATGAACTTCTCTCTCCTCTACTAGTGTTCTTTCTCTAGTACCCAGAAACTCAACACCTTTGTACTGTCTTCTGATCTCAAACCTTCCACTACAAACAAGTCAGCAAACCTCTTAAGTGCTTCACACTCCAAAACTACCTCTCGACACTTTTTTCCTTCCTCCCAAATGTTACTACCCTAAACTCCCATTCCAGAAGAGCGTTTAGTTTCTGAACTTAACTACCCCATGGAGATATATGTATTTTTAAAATGTTTTCTGGTTTTTACTGATGCCTTTTATTTTAAGATCATATTCATTTCCAAATGTATTTCCTTTTCTTTCTGTAATTCCCTTTAAAATATGCATTTTAAATGAAATGAAGTATGTTAGCCAAACAAGTATCTAATTGGTACAATATGTATAGGACATATTTTTTAACAAGGGGCCTGCCCCTGAACTGAGTAATCAGGGTCTTCAAAAACTACTACTCTGACATTTCATATCAGGACTAAAATTCTTTGAGGGGACACAGGGTTCCTCTTGGGTCCCATTTTCCAAAGAGAAGAATCATTTCAAAGGGACATCCTTTACAATTAACCAAAACAAAGCAAAGATTGGTTTTTGTTTAAATGACTTGAACACTGCATTATTATAGTAATCAAGGAATTATAAACAGAAAGGGGCTTTTTTACTACCCCTGTAATGAAAAAGCAGTAGAGCCGGAGTCAGTAGAACAGTTTCATCCCAGATCTACCAACAATTAGTTGTGCATCCTAGGACAATAGATTCTCCTCCTCTGGTCTCTGTTTTCTATGACAAAATGAGGAGCTGGACATATTAGGATCTTTGACTCTTCCAGCTTAAACATTCTATGACCACAATCTCTCTCCATTCTATTCTCTTGGAGTAGGAAAATGCCACAGAGACTACCCAAGGTATCCTTCTACCTTTTGATACCCTTTCCCCCTACCCTCATCCTTTCTCCTAATACCCAGAAGATGCCCATAAATTACTGCCTGAGATCACACAGAACCACCACAGACCCAGTGCCTTCAGTTATGCCTTCAAGTGGCACCACATTTTTCTGCAAGATATCCTGCATGTAACTGAGTTTGACTGTAGTTTTTAATCCTTTTATATCATCCTACCCGTAAAGCAACCATTAATGATAAGTAGCCCGAGAAGATGCTGCTGTGGACAAAGTGCTACTGAGGAGGTGCAGGAGATAAGCAAAAGAGACATATTTCTAAGGCCAGAGTCTCAAGAGCTGTAGTAATCACAGCAAAGGGAATCTAGCCATTGCATGCTCCTAAACCTAGACTGATAGTCTACTAGCAATCTTCTCATAATACATTTCCTGCTACCATAATCAAAAGAAAGAAAACTAATATGAATGGCTCAGTGGTTTAACAGAATTTGGTACTATGTTATAATATTCTGCCTATAATTTCTTCCTTGGTCTTAATTTCTTCATCCTAGTAGACTTCCCCTTCTCTCCATTACTTTATTTATTCTCCCAATTTGCTATTCTCTGTAGCAACTAGCAGACAAAACACCTTTTTTCTGGTGACTACCACCAACTATAGCTCATAAGATATCAGGGAAATTTTAAACATCTAGAAATGGTACAGAATGAAAAGAGTTGCAAAATACTAGGGCAGAGGCTGAATGCAGGCAAAACTCAACAGAAGAATTCAACTGACCCAGGCTAAAAACAACAGTCTTTCCTTCCTGGGGCTCTAGAGTAACAAGAAAACTGTGGTGGGTAGCTGATAGCACTGTGAATAGAGAACCAGCCCTGGAGTCAGGAGGACCTGAATTCAAATCCGGCCTCAGACACTTAACGCAAAAGCTAGCCATGTGACCTCAGGCAAGTCACTTAACCCCAGTTGCCCTCCAAAAAGCAAAAAACCAAAAAACCATGGCAAGGCCCTGCCATTGCCGCTTTAACTCATTTGCAACACCTGTCCATCCCAAATTAAGGTTAGGAGAGCAAGGATATGTTAGCACTTTCTTAGTTAATCCTGAAAGTCTAATTTCCATTGGAAAGTCAAAACAATTAACAAAATATTTGTTTCAGAACCCAAGAATGTTTGGAGATAATAACAGATTTTCAAAGGGTGAGAAGAGAAAGCTTCCACTACAGTTTTGTATATCTCATTATATCACAGAGGTGACCCTAAGTTGTTGAAATATATGTGTAGGGGGCATAAGCTTTGATAGGTCCTATCCAGCTGGAAAGGCTTCCTATAATAAGCCAAATCTTCATTTATATCATTAACTCTGTTTGCTGCCCAAGCACCAGTTTACGAAGTTTGGAGAAGGCTTATCAATAAAAGGAAAAACACAAAATGACTAATTTTTTGGCCACAGCAACTCAGAAAGATTCTACTAAGCACAGAAGGGTAATGACATTCAACGGCAGAAAAAAAACACCCCTACCAAAGAAACCATAGGAGGAAAAAAAAAGGAAATCATGGAGATTATAAAATTATCCACAAGGTCAACAATTATATAGCTTCCATCTTTTTAGTGGCATGCCTCTTCCAATTGGGTTTGAGAGAAAAGAGAAGGGAGAATAGGAATAAGAATGACAAGTATTTAATTCTCTTCCATGCAAACATATATTTAATTAACAATATTACCAGTGTAAAACACAGGAATATCTAGTTAGTAGCCATTGTCCTTGCAGAAAATAATCGTTTGCAAAATTTGTCTGGCACAACGGACTCAAGTGGCTCAGACACCAGGGAGAAAGCAAAAGAGTGTTATGGGTATCTAGTCAGACAGATTAATAAGGAAGGAGGTCACAATTATGACTGAAACCGGTATTAATGCTAGGCTAAAAGAGAACCAAGTGAACATGACCAAAAACTTACCAACACAGCTCACAGAGGTTAAGGAACTTAGATATGCACCAACAGTTTGTCAGCTATTTCCTTTCACCAATGGTAGACAGGTTTGAACACTAACTTTGCATGCTGTTGGGGGAACAGTTAAGAAACAGAAGGGAATGAGGCGGCTAGGTGGCGCAGTAAGTAGAGTGCTGGCCTTGGAGTCAGAAGGACCTGAGTTCGGATCTGGCCTCAGATACTTAACACACACAGACAAAAAGTCTAGCTGTGTGACATTGGGCAAGTTACTTAACCCCAAATGCCCCTCAAAAAGCAAAAAGAACAGAGGGGAAGGGGCAGCTAGGTGGCACAGTGCGTAAGAGCACAGGCCCCAGCATCGAGATGATCTGGGATCCGTCTAAGCCTCAGAAAATGAACATCCACACATAAATAAGGACTGGCTCTATAACCTTGAACAAGTTACTTAACCCCAACTGCTTTAAAAAAGAAAAGAAACAGAATGGAAGATGTGCCCCATATACTTAAGAAATATGCTATAAAAGGGGGACACAACTTTTCTGGTTGCCTTGGGCCAGGGCATCAAAAGAACCCTTCCTGGTAGTCTAGAGAAGATTGCAAGAAAGGCAGCAGGGTGTAGAATGTATAGAGAGGTGCTCTTAAAGGCAAGATGCCCTGGGTTTAGGTCTTGCCTCATATCAACAGGTAATCACAACTTCATGAAACTTATGTGAAAACTAGGTTTATTATAAAAGAAATGAGCATGCGTGTGAAACCAAAAGAGTTCACAGGACTTTGCATCTTCATGCAAAAGTTTGTATTTTCAAAACACCAGGATAAAGGAAGGAGATACCAGAATCTCGGGTGTGGCATGTGAAGGGAAAGGTGCAGTGAAGGTGGGAAAGGGACAAAATCCCTCTAGAAGGGGAGAAGGAAGGCAACTGCAAAAGTCACATTCTTTTCCCTTGGAAACTAATAGACCATGAAGATATGATAGTCTCCTCATCTGCAAGGGTCCCAGCTGCACAGACCTAGTGCAGACTGTCTGGTGCTTGTCGTGACTCCCAAGAACATACAGGAAGTCCATTTTGGGATGCAAACAACAAATTATGTCAGCTGGCAAACAATTATGTCCTTGACTCATTCAAGGCTTCCTATATGCTCTGGGTCCAGTGTTTCTGGAAAATATGGCAACTAAAGAAAAAAAATAGTTCAAGGGACACCTTAACAGTCCCTAACACTCAGGCACATCTGTGTGACCAGGCCCATTCACTGAATCTCTGTGTCCCAGGACTAAATTCATAAACTGCACAGTTAGACATTTACATTGGTAGGAGTTTCCACACAGGTAGCTCCCTAACACCAATGAAGTAATTTATTAAACGCATATTATGTGCCAGGCATTGTGAAGGGCCATGGAGACTCAAAAGTTTAACACTTAAGGACTTTACATTCTATCATGGGAACCTGACAACATGTACACCAAAAATCTATACAAAACAGAATACAAAATAGAAACACAAACTTGTGGACAGAGTAACAGCAGCTGAGATCACGAATACCTTCCTGCAGAAGGTAGAAGATGGGTACAGCAGCTAAGTCTTGAAGGAGCCTAGGAACTCTTCTTTTTTTGGGGGGAGAGGAAGGGGGAGGTAGGGCAATCAGGGTTAAGTGACTTGCCCAAGGTCACAAGGCTAGTTTTTGTGTTAAGTGTCTGGGCCTGGATTTCAACTTAGGTCCTCCTGACTCCAGGGCCAGTGCTCTATTCACTGCCCTGAGCTTAGGGAATCTTAAGAAGGAGGAGGAGGGAATGTATTCCAGGCATGGAGAACAGGGAGGTGGGAAACAGGAATACCATTACAAGGAAAAGTAATGAGACCAGTCTGACTAGAGCATAGCCAAGGCTTAGCAAGGCTGGAAAGCCAAGTTAGGGACAGGCTATGAAGTCTTTAAAGGCCAAACAGGAATTTATATTTGATCCTAAATATAACAGGGAGCCCCTGGAGTTTATTGAGAAGAAATGACATGGTCAGAACAGACCTACAATTCAGATGGACTGGAGTGGGAAGAGACTTAAGTCTTAAGGAAAGGAAAGAAAATAAGGAAACTACTGCAATTGTTCAGGCAAGAATGAGGGCCTGAACTAGGGTAGTGGCTCTGTGATTGGAAAGAAATGGACAGATGAAAGAGATATTATGGAATTAGAAATAACAAGATATGGTAAAGGTATATGTGAGGTGAGAAGAATGATTAATCAAGATAATACTGAAGCTATCAATCTGGTTGGCAGGAAGGATGGCAGTGCCTTCAACAGAAATAAGCAAGCTCAAAAGATGAGTGGGTTTAGGCATAAAGGTGAGTCCTGTTAGACATGTTGGGTTTGAGATGCCTCTGAGGCTTCTAGTTTCATCCAACAGGCAGTTTAATGATATGAGCTTGGAGGAGTTCAAGATAGATCAGGTCTGGGAATCATAAGGCACCCTCTCTTCCTGAAACAAAGGCCAGCATTTTTAACATTAGTATTCCTCCAATACTGCTATGATTGCAAATCATGGAACACTATAATCTCTAATTAAGTAAAGCTGCAGGTCACCCAAAAGGCAACAGAGGTACGTGATGGTCAAGGGCTGCAACATTATCAACAACCAAAAAATGGACAAGTGGCATAAAGGATATTGTCAGAGTGATATGCAACCAAAAAAGGAGATAAGTCAACCATATTTTAGGAGCAAGGTACAACCTGTGAAGCCTGTAAGCTCCACTGGTATCCATTTAAGGATATATCTAGAGGAATACCTTCAACACATTGGATGGAACACCTATGGAAGATTTATAGTAGGGCAAGGACAAGAGGTACACCCAAGATGAGAAGTCACAAAGGAGTTGTGATCTGTAATATTTTCAGTGCCTAGCTACATCCCTGAGATTAGAGAACTCTCTCTAGTCAAGACAACTAATCCAGGAAGGTTCTAGAAGTAGAAATAAAAAGAAAGCTAAAACAAGTAGGCTGAAAGATAGAAAAGTATGACAACAGGCAAGCAACTGGTCTCAAAAAAGTCTGATGGTAGTCTGTAAGACAGTGGCAGAAGACAAATGCCCTCAAAGTAGTCTGGAAGCAGGCAATAGGCAGAAGTCCAGGAAGGCAAGCAATAAGCCTTATAGAGATCTGGCAGCAAAAAGTAAGGATTTCGCCATAGAGACTGTGGTTCAGGGCAGAGTGCTAGTCCCTTGGAAAACTGGCAGAAACAAAAAGGATCCCAGGCTGAGAAGACCTGGGGTCCAGAGCAAGATACTAAGATGGGCCTTAGGCACAGAGGAAAGAAATAGGGACTCAGTTACTAGGACTGGGATACAGAGCAAGAGGCTTGATCATATGGCCAAAGCTAGTAGTAGCTCAATTACTAAAGCTTCACATCACTGTAACAGGACAAGCATAGATGACTTTAATGCCAAGACACAGGAGCTAAGGATCAACCGGTTCAGCTGGAGCCAGATTAGCTTCAGGGCCTAGGATATTCAGGCAGATGAGAGAATGGTCAAAAGTGCCTTAGAGCAACCCAAGCAACAGTTCAATCACACTGCTTCTCTAAAACCTTTGATCAAAAGAATTATCTTTCGGACACACTTACTTTTTCGTTGTACTATTATAATTAGAAGCCAGAAAGGTAGTCTAATAGTCTTTTCAATATTCGATGGAAAGAGTAAGAAAAAGTTAAGGATAATCAGGCAAAAGTAAAAGGATCATAATTGTTGGCATATGGACATCACAAATGCAGAGAGAAGCCAAGCAGCCTAAGGCCTGCAGCAAATAAAGCTGCTGCTTCCCAGGAACTACAGAGATATGGAACAACAGTGAAGGAAAGGGGATAATTCTGGGTTGTGATCACTTCCCTGTCTTTGGTACATATACATCTGGTGACCTCACCCAGAAATAAGCTGGCCTCACTAATCACACATATGCTTTATTTGCCTCTCAGGGCAAGCAAATTAAAACCACAATGATTTCAATATCTAAAAAGTTTTTAGGGTATAAGGGAAATGTTAACCAATCTAAGGTTTCTCTTGAGTCATCAAAAGTCTCATAGCTGGCTATCAGAGATTAAATGTTCTTACCAGGGGTCTAAGCACTCTGTCACTGACTAAAAGAAATTTGAGAACTCATTATCTTTCCCCCTCAACCCTCCTACCTTCCATATTAGGATAGGGCAACTTTTATAGGGGCAATACCATCTTCCCAGGCCCTCAGGCTTAAAACCTACTGGTCATCCTTCCAGCACTCTTTCTCACCTCCCACCCCCATAGCCCAGCTATTTCCAAAATTTCTCAGAATATGCCCCATTCTCTCCCATGACACTGCCCCCACCCTGGTGCAAGTCCTCATCACATCACACCTGGTCCACTGCAACAGCTGAGTTGCATCAAGTCTCTACCTACTCCAATTCATCCTCCATTCTGCCACTGAAGTGATTTTCCTACAGTGTAGGTCAATCACATCATACACACAACCTCTACCCCCACCACACACACACACACACACACACACACTCTTTCTCTCTCTCTCTCTCTCTCTCTCTCTCTCTCTCTCTCTCTCTCTCTCTCTCTCTCTCTCTCTCTCTCTCTCTCTCTCTCTCTCTCTCTCTCTCAATAAACTGTGGTTCCCTATTGCCTCCAGGAGCAAATACAAAATGCTCTGTTTGGCATTCAAAGCCCTTCACAACCTGGTCTCCTCCTACCTCTCCAGTTTTCTCCCACCTTACTCTCAGATCCTACCTCTTCCAATACTGTGACAATGGCCTCCTGGCCATTATACAGAGAAGATGCTCCTGGCATTTTCTCGGGTTGCCCCCATGCCTGGAATCCCTTCACTCCTCTGTTCTGACTACTGACCTCCCTCACTTCTTTAAGCCTCAACTAAAATCCCATCTTCTATGGGAAGCCTTACCCAACCCCTCTTAATTCTAGTGCCTTCCGTCTGTTAATTACTTCCTATGTATTTTCTATATAGGTCATCGTAATACATATTTGCTTGTATGTTGTCTCCCCCATTAGACTGTAAGCTCCCTGGCAGCTGGGCCTGTCTTTTACCTCTTTTTGTATCCCCAGTGCTTAGAAAAGTGCCTAACACATAGTAGGCACTTCATAAATGCTTACTGACTGATTCTTACAGAAATAGCTTGGGCAGACAGTCAAATCTTGGTAGAGAGGAGGTCTATGATGAACTTTTAAAATGCAGTCAGAATAATCTCTGACAAGCAATAAGGACTCTGCAGCAATCTTTATCTGTGGATAAGTGTATGAGCCATAAGCAACTTATCAACAAGCATTTTTTTAAGTGCCAAACACTGTGTGAGGTCCTGGAAAAACAAAGACAAAAATAAAATAGTTCCTTCCCTGCAGAAGAGCATTATGTCAGCCGAATTACATAAAGATAGAGAGATATACAAGTTGTAGCCCTTAATAAAGTAAATGCAAGGAAATTTTGATAAAGGAGACACTAGGTATTATCAGGAAATCAGAACAGACCTCATGAAATGGGCAGTAGTTGAAGAAAGAGAGGGATTCTAAGAGTCAGAGGTGAGGAGAGAGTTCATTCTAAAGGTGGAAAATAACCTTTGCAAAGGCACAAAGATATGAGATAGAATGTCACACATGAGAAAAAACAAGGCCTGTTTGGCTACATCTTGGAGAGGACGGGAGGTTCCCCTGGAAAAGAAAGTTCTAAAGAACTCCAAAGGCATGTGCATTTGATCCTAGAATCGAAAGTAACTAGAATTTCTTGAACAAGGAGTGTCATGGTAAGAAAAGCACTTTAAGAATATTAATTTTGACAGCTACAAGAAGTATGGAAGAGGTTCTTAAATTTTTTTGACACACAGATCCCTTTGAGTCTGATGAGCACATAAGCCACTTCTAAGAAGGTTTTTAAATGAATAAAGCAAAATATATAAGATTACAAAGGAAACTAATTATATTGGAATAGAGTTTTTTAAAAAATGTTTCTAAGTTCCTAGACCTCAGTTTAAAAACTCCTGGTCTAGAGAATGAAGAGATCAAAGACCAAGTAGAAAACTGCAATAGTCCAGATGAGAGGTAATGAGGGACTATGTGGGTATAGAGAAAACAAATGTAAGAGATGTTGGGTAGCTAAAATCAACAAGAGTTGGTAATTCTGGGAGGGAATGGGGATGCACTAAGAGAGTGAAGCATCAAGGAAAACAGGTTACAAACACGGGTAATGGAATGGATGATGTGGATGATGTTATTATGGTCCGTGGGGTCAAGAAGAGTTGAATACAACTGAACAAATGAACAACAACATCCTTGACAGAAGGATTGACAGAAGTTTGGAAGAAAGAGGAGAGAGGAGGCTAGAAAGGGAGTCCTCTTTTGGACGTGCAGAGTTTGAAATGCCTACATCTCATGCAACTGGAAATGACCAAAGTTTCAAAAATGGTCATGGAGCTCAGGAAGGGAATAAGGCTGTGAATTTGAGAATTCTCTGCACTTGGATGGTTACTGAGGAAAAGCGCTTTGTCATCATGTGGATATATCACAATCTAAAAAACGTGAAAAACATCCAATCTTCTCATTTATAATTCTAATGATATTCAAAAAGGAATTTTTAAAAGATGATCCTAAAATGTTTATACAGTATTTTCCCTCAGACAATCCACAGCAAAAATGTGTACTCCTTGTTAGAGGTAGGGGTTTGGGGAAGTGATAGTGGAAAAGGACAGCCTGAACAAAGACACTTTTCAATACTATGAGTAAGTCACACTTTCTCTATACCAAGTTTCCCAACTGTATACAAGAGACTGATCCAAAAAGGCTATAAAATAGATCTCCACCAATGGCCCCCAGAGAACAGTACTATATAATCATACGTAGAACATTTGAATAACACAAGATGAAAAAGGGAATAGGTTCATTCTACCATCAAACTGGATTTCTTGGACAAGTACCAGACTCTAAGTCTGTCTACATAAAAAGGTTCCCAGGTAAATATAGGACCAGTTCATTTTAGTCCAAATATCATCTCTTAGTGAGACTCTCATAAGAGTAAGGGTTTAAGTGAGCATAGCTGGAGGTAGGAAGCAGCAAACCAAATGAAAATGTCTACCCAAGCACATCATCTAGTTTATAAATTCCCTTTCCTAGGGAAAAGAAAAAGAAAAAGATGTACTTTTAGCAAACCTGAAGGAGAAAAATGAAAGTGAGGGATGGAAAGGGTGTAGAGAAGAAATAGTAAAAATGTTCCAAGTACATGAAGAGCAATTCTTAAACAACAACAAAAAACTAAAGCAGGCTCCCAATGTGAGCAAAGACACACAGATTTATTATCTTCCACCCTTCTCTCTGTTGTTTTCTCCATTAGACTACCAATTCCAAAAAAAGTCAAGACTTAATTAGGAACAGCTCTCCTGTTTGGTGACTGACACATCAGTTTGCTGACTACTCAAATACCTATTTTCTAAAGGAAAAAAATTAAGGCAAAATGCATGGCAGACAGAAGACCACAAAGAACTTTAGTGATTCAAACTCTCAATACAACCATATTTCATCTTCTAATGTGATGGAAATACACTACATGCAGAGAAGATAAAGAGAAGACAGAAGATAGAAGGGAAGTCTGGCTTTAGAAGATGGATGACCTTGAATGTCAAGCTAAACATTTAAACACCCTTCTGTTCATACTGTTCCTTCTTCCTCAAATATACTCACCAATTCCCAACTCATTCCAACTGTATCTATCCCTTCACAGTTCAATTCTTTCACTGCCTTCCTTGGTCCTTCTCTCCCAGACAATTGGATTTGATCTCTCTAGCTTACAAACTGCCATACAACTGTATACCTCTTCTGATGTACTTCCCACATTCTGCTTTGTACTCTTTGTGTATTTGTCTTATTTCCTCTTATAAACTCCTTGATGGAAGGAATGTCATATCCAATCTGTTCACATCTCTCAAATTTGACCTCTTCTCTCACACAGTAACCACTTTAGCACAGGCATTCATCACCTCTCACCTAAATTATTCCATTAGCCTCCTAATTAGTCTCCCTGCCTCAAGTTCCTCCAACCTCTCCTACATTCTGCTGCCAAAGTAATTTTCCTTAAACACAGATCTAATTATGTGAGTTCTCTACTCAGTCGTTCCAGTGGCTTCCTAATGCCTCTAGGATAAAACACAAACTCCTCTGCTTTAAAAACTCTACACACACACACACACACACACACACACACACACACACACACACACACACACACACACACCCTAAACTATCTTTCCTAATTCACTCACATCATTCCTCCTCCCCACTCAGGTCAACCAAACTGGCCTCTCTCTTCCTTACACGTGATACCCTATCTCTCATCTTTACTCCTTTTCACTGGCCATCCTCCATAAATAGAATGCACTCCCTTACTTACCTCTGCCTCAGAGTCACTCTAAGCTAGTACTCAAGCACCATGTTCTGCATGAAGCTTTCCCCAGTTGCAAGTATCCTTCTTCCCAAGCCATCTTGTATTCAGCCCCTTTGTATATGTGTTTATATATTTAGTTGATATGTATATATTTAGCTATATGTACTCTTTGTCCTTCCTATTAAAATGTAAGGTCCTTGGGGGGTAAGAATTGTTCCTTTTTTTTTAAGTCCCCAGTACCTAGCCTAACATTAGAATACGGTAGGTGCTTAATAAATGCTTGATTCAAGGCAGCTAGATGGTGCAGTGGGTAAAGCATCGGCCCTGGAGTCAGAAGGACCTGAGTTCGGATCCGGCCTCAGACACTTAATGCACACACAGACAAAAACTTAGCCGTGTGACCTTGGGCAAGTTACTTAACCCCAATTGCCCTCCAAAAAGCACAAAAAATAAAATAAAATTAAAATAAAATAAATGCTTGATTCAATGATTGAGCTTTTCATCCCCTCTCCCCTCAATAATATCTTGCACATAGGAGGACTTTGAGAAATATTTGCTGCATTGAACTGAATTAAGCATCAGAGGGAAGTGGACTGGGAAGCAACCAAGAAGTGAGGATCAAGAATTCAAATCAAGGAAACCAAGATGGCCAAATGGTTAAAAAAAAAAAAAAAAGCAGGGCACCAAGATCCCCTCCACAAAATTCTTCCCAAAAAATCTAGAAAATGCACCAGACTGAATCTTGATAGGAAAATCCAGAAAAAGTCACAGTGGGTCCTTTGTCTAGCCCAGCTTGGTATAGAGAGTCAGAAAAGGTGGTCTGCAGACAGTGGAGACAGGTCAGGGCAGAAGTGCACCATGTGTAGAGGACTGCATTGTCAAGAGTGAGGCTGTGTACCTGGGCTAGAGGAGATCCCAGACTCATACAAAGCACTGCTAGACCCATACTGAGGCACTGCAACAAGGATAGGTGCCAACTGGCAACTTTGTCACCCATTACCCAATTCTAGGCCACAGATCCAGGATAGAGAAGGAGACCTGACCAGGGAGAGTAAAGTTCCCAGCTAGGGAAGTCTTAACTGCATACAAAAAAAGAAGGAAGTTCAGTAGTCAGCAACAGCAGCAGCAGCTGTGTAGCTCAGACCCCAAGCTCAGAGCAGGGTCTCATTTCCTGCATCTGGACTAATCTGCAAAGGAATAACCAGAGTAGGAATCCCTGATGAAAGAGGAGCCTATACTTCTGCTACTCTTAACCAATAGAGCTTTCCAGCTGGCTGATATGGGAAGAGTTTAGCAACTCTTGCTCGGACGCAAACTCAGGTCAGAAATAGCCTAAACCAGTGCCTAAGCAATCAGATTTTGCCCTGGATCAAACCACTTTGGGAGCACTGAAAGCTTGAAAGCTGTGAAATAACGCTATACTCAATACCCCAAGATAGACCTTCCCTCCAGAAGGGTTACAAAGCCCACACCTAATATCAAGTCTGAAGTCAGGAAGTACGATGAAGAACAAACAAAAAAAGAACCCCATTATAATGAGCTACTATAGTAGAAGGGAAGTTCAAGATGCAAACACAGAAAAAAAACAACTACTCCAAAACCAGAAACCATACTTCAAAGTAAAAACGCAGCTTGGGTTTAAAAGACTTGAATTGCTGGAAGAAATTAAGAAGAGTTTAAAATTTTTTTCTATTAATTTAATGACAATGCTTGAGGAAAAAACAAGAAATGAAATGAGTTACTGAACAATGATTTGGAAAGGGAATTAACAAGCTGGCACAAAACATACAAAACCTTGCCCAAGCAACAAAAACATTGAAAACTAAGATGGACCAAATAGAACGCAACAACTTCATAAGGCAACAATAAATATTAAGACAAAGTAAAGGGGCAGCTAGGTGGCACAGTGAGTAAGAGTGCTGGGCCCAGAGTTGGGATGACCCAGAATCGGTCCTGGCCTCAGAAAATGAGTACCCACACACATAAATAATGACTGGTCATGTAACCTTGAGCAAGTTACTTATCCCCAATTGCTTTAAAAAAACAAAAGACAAAGCAAAAAAAACTTAAAAAATAGAAGAAAATGTAAAGTATCTCACAGCAAAAACAACTGGCTTAGAAAACAAATGGAGGAGAAAAAATTTAAGAATTGGCCTATACTACTGCCATGATCAAAAAAGAACTTAGATATCATATTTCAAGCACTCTTAAAAGAAAACTGCCCAGATCTCTTAAGAGTCAGAGAGCAAAGCAGAAATAGAAAAAATCCTCTTGAAACAATCCCACAAATTAAAACTCCCAAGAAGATTATCACCCAAATCAGAACTTCCAGATTAAGGAAAATATTATAAGCAGGCAGAAAGAAAGAGCTGAAATATCGAAGAGCCACAGTCAGGATCACACATGATTTAGCAGCCATCACTATAAAGAATTTGGGAATTTTGAATATGATATTCTAGAAGGCAAGGGATATGGGCTTATAGCCAAGAATAACTTAACTAGCAAAACAGGGTATTATGCTACAGAGGGGTAAAAATGGACCTTTAATGATAAAGACGGAGGGGCGGCTAGGTGGCGCAGTGAATAGAGCACGGGCCCTGGAATCAGAAGGACCTGAGTTCGGAGCCGGCCTCCGACACTTAATCCGCACAAACAAAAACCTAGCCGTGTAACCTTGGGCAAGTTACTTAACCCCAATTGCCCCAAAGGGGCGGCTAGGTGGCGCAGTGAGTAAGAGCGCCGGCCTCAGAGTTTGGATGACCCGAGATCAGATCCGGCCTCAGAAAATGAGCACCCACGCATAAATCAAATGACTAGCCGTGTAACCTGGAGAAAGTTACTTAACCCCAATTGCTTTTTAAAAAAAAAAAATGATAAAGACGACTGCTAAGCAATCCTAACAAAAAGAACAGAACTGCAGAGAAACTTTGAAGTTCCAACACAGGAGTGAAAAGAAACATAAAAAGGGAAACAGAATGAATAATGATAAACTGCTTATGTTCAAATATGTGAAATGATACATGTCCCCTCTGAATCCTATCATCATCAGTGGTTATGTCTTGATGATCTTAAGAAAAGAATGAGGGGAGGCTAGGTGGTACAGTAAATAGAGTACTGGACCTGGAGTCAGGAGGACCAGAGTTCAAATGTGGCCTCATACACTTAACACTTACTAGCCATGTGACTTTGGGCAAGTCACTTGACCCCAATTGCCCTGCCTTCTCCCCTCCAAAAAGAAGAAAGGAAGGAAGGAAGGAAGGAAGGAAGGAAGGAAGGAAGGAAGGAAGGAAGGAAGGAAGGAAGGAAGGATGGCAAAAAAAAAGAAAAGAATGGAGAAAGAGGAATATACTGGAAGGGAAAGGAAGGTTTAAAGAACATTACTTAACAGAGTACACAAGAAGGGAGAAGTAGCTGATATTTGAACTTCACTCTCAACTGGCCAAAAGAAGAATACATAGACAGTTGGGTACAGAAATACATTTGACTCAACAGGGAAATAAGAGGTAAAGGGAAAATGGGAGTATGGGGAATCAGAAGGTAGATTAAGGGAGGGATCAGTCCTAAGCAAAAAAAAAAATTCTAAGAATGTGTAAAAAATATTTATAGCTGTTTATGAGGTGGCAAAAAATATGAATCTATCACCTTGCCCTAATGGCAAAGTCGAAGGGGGTATGGGAGAAGATATGGGAGAGAGAAGATTGGATGAGGGGATGTCTTGTGGGACTGCTATTCTGGGGTGGTAGCTAGGGAGAAAATGGGGAAAAATTGTAACTCAAAATCTGGCGGAAATGAATGATGTAAACCAGAAGTTAATAAAGCATTTGTTAAAAGAAAAAAAAAAGGGGGGGGCAGCTAGGTGGCACAGTGAGTAGAGCGCTGGCCCTGGAGTCAGAAGGACCTGAGCTCGGTTCCAGCCTCAAACACTTAACACACACAAACAAAAACCTAGCTGTGTGACCTTGGGCAAGTTACTTAACCCCAATTGCCCTCCAAAAAAAAAAAGAAAGAAAAGAAAGAAAAAAAGAAAAGAAAAATATGAATCTAAGGGGGTGTCCCTAAATTGGGGAATGGTTGAACAAGTTATGGGGTGTGGGGGGAGACAGAGAAGGAAGGGGGGAGGGAATATTATTGGGCTGAACCCTTAGTGTAATAACTAGCTAATAACTATTCCAGAGGATTAATGATGAAACATGCTACCCATCTCCTAATGGAAGTAAAGGACTCAGAATACAGAATGAGACAAATTTTTTTGGACATAGCCAATGTGGAAATTTGCTTTGATTCACTATACATTTTTGTATAGTTTTGTTTTTCTCATGTTCTCAACTGGAGATAGAAGATTGGGGTGAGAAGGTGAAAAAGCGAATCTTGGATGAGACTAAAAACAAATAAAATATTCTAAAAATAAGGGGCAGCTAGGTGGTGCGGTGAGTAAGAGCACAAGCCCCCGGAGTTGGGATGACCCGGGATCGGTTCCCACCTCAGAAAATGAGCACCTACACATAAATAACTAGCCATGTAACCTTGAGCAAGTTACTTAACCCCAACTGCTTTAAAAAAGAAAGAAAGAAAGAAAGAAAAGAAAAGGAATTTAAATCAAATGAGTTTAGGGGATCTAAGAGATGAGGGAGGAAAGTGGTGTGTATGACGTCAGGCAAGGGAAAAGAAAACAACCGCACTGAGAGAAAGGGACAGGAGCAAAAAATTAGAGGGAAGAATCTGCATTATCAGTCAACAGTCTATCAGCTATATGAACCCAAATGAGTCTGAGTGAATTCACTGTTCTTTTAGCTGATAAAAAGAGAATGGGGGGAGTGGGGGAAGGAGAGGAAGAAAGAGGGAAAGGAGAAAAAGGGAAGAAAGAAACAGAAAAGGGGCAACAGGAAGGAAGGAAAGGGAGAAAAGACAAGAGGAGGGGAGAGAGTGAAATGCAAGGAGGACAATAGCAATTCTTAGGGGAAAATTTATATTTCTAAAGGAACTCTTTCTTCAACAAAAGAGAAAAAGAACAAGTCAATGAACTGGACAGGAGACTTAAAACTTAAAACAGTAAATCAAAAACCTCCAACTAAGACACAAAGTAGAAATTCTAAAAATTAAGAGACTAATAAAACTGCAACAACAACAAAAAATACCCACCACCACATTGAATCGTTAAATAAAACTGTTTAACTAAAAGTTAGTTCATCTGCTTTCCAAAAAGAAGAAAACTATCACAGAATTCTTATTCCATAATCAGGGCCTAGTTGTATTTATCTATTTCTATAATTGGGCCAAAATAGTTTCTGATAATTTCCTTTTACTTATTTTTAATATGTTGTGTAATTTCCTTTTTCCCCCATTTTTATATGAACAATGGGGTTAATAATATAAATTTTTAAATGGTATGATCATATCAATAGATGCTGAAAAGGATTTTTTTAGTCTATCATCTATCTATGTTAAGAACTCTAGAAAGTATATAAATGGACTTTTCCTTAACACAGTAAATAATGTCTATATAAAACCAAGAACAAACATTATATGTAATGGAAAAACATTAGAGGCCATTCCAGTAAGATCATGGTTAAAGCAATGATGCTCATTATCACTAATACTAACACTATCACTAATACCAGTGCTAGAAATTGTATTGCAGCAGAAATAGTAGTAGTAGAATAAGAGAGTAGCATAAATGTAAATTGTAGCAATAATACGAGGGGGAAAAATCAAAGGAATAAACATAAATAAAGAGGATACAAAATTTTTGGTTTTTGCAAATGATTTACTGAGATGTCTAAAAAGTTAACTAAAAATTAAATTGAATAAAAAGTTTAGCAAAGTTGCAGGACATAAAATAAATCCACAGAAATCATCAGTATTTCTGTACATTACTAACAAAACTCAATAGGAAAAGCTAGAAAGAAAACTTCCATTCAGAGTAGCTAGAGAAACAATAAAATATTAGGATGTGTACCTATCAAAATACATTCAGAAATGATATTGATTTAACTATAAATACTCTTTGCAGAAGAACAGATCAAAATAACTGTGAAATATTAACTTCTTAGGGTGTAGAAGCAATTAAAAATGACAAAACAGATTATGTTAGCTTACTCAATGTCACAACAAACTACCAAAAGATTATTTTTATAGAACTAGAAAAAAATAATATAATTTATGGAGAGAAACAAAAAGTCAAGAATTGCAAAAGTAATAATGAAAAAAGTTAGAAAGGAAAGGTATCTATCTGTAATGTATATCTAACTATATAACAAAGTAATAATCTTTAAAAACAATTTGGTACTGTTTAAAAAAGAGGTCAATCAGTAGGAACAGATTAGGTACACAACATAAAGAAGCATGGTGTCTGAAAAACCCAAAGACTTCAGTAACTAGATAAAAAATGCTAGGAAAATTGGAAAGCTTTTTGGCAAAAGTTAAATATTGACCAATATTTCACACAGTATATCAAGATAAGCTCCAAATGGATACATGAGAGTGAATCATAAATTAAGGTGCAAGGAAGAAATTACCTTTCAGATCTATAAATAAGTGAAGAGTTGATGACCAAACAAGTGATAGACAGCATCACAAAAAAATAAACTGTTCAATTCTGATAATATAAAGTTGAAAAGTTTCTACACAAATAAATCTAATATAGTTAAAATCAGAAGGGAAACAGTTAAATGGGGGAAAAAATCTTTGCAAGTTTCTCTGACAAAGTCTTACATCCAAAAAAATATGCAGAACTGATTTAAATTTGTAAGAGTCATTCCCCAATGGACTAATGATCAAAGGATGGCACTTTTCAAAGAAATCAAAGAAAGCAGGCACTTTTCAAAAGAAATCCAAAAAAATCCAAAAACTATCGACAACTACATAAAAACATGTTCCAAATCACAATTAGAGAAATGAAATTAAAGCAACTTTAAAGCCCCCCCACACACACACCCATCAGATTGACAAAGATGACAAAAAAAGAAAACATGTACCGCTGGACAGGGTGGGGGGAAAACAGGCAAGTCAAATGCCCTGTTGGTAGAGCTATAAATTGGCCCAGTCATTCTGGAAAGGAATCTGGAACTATGCCCCCAAATTTCTTAAATTATGCATATCACTTGGTCCAGCTATATCTACTAGCAGACCTATCTCCCAAAGAGATAAATAAAAATAAAAAGCAAAAGGATCCACATGTACAAAAACATTTATATCAGTTCTTTTCATAGCAGCTAAAAACTTAAGGGGAGTACCCTCCATCTGGGGACTAGCTAAACAAAGTATGGTATATGAATTAATAAAATAGTATTGTGTTTTTAAAAAATGGAGTTAGGGCGGCTAGGTGGCGCAGTGAATAGAGCGCCAGCCCTGGAATCAGAAGGACCTGAGTTCGGAGCCGGCCTCCGACACCTAATCCGAACAAACAAAAACCTAGCCGTGTAACCTCGGGCAAGTTACTTAACCCCAATTGCCCTAAAGGGGCGGCTAGGTGGCGCAGTGAGTAAGAGCGCCGGCCTCGGAGTTGGGATGACCCGAGATCAGATCCGGCCTCAGAAAATGAGCACCCACACATAAATAATGACTAGCCGTGTAACCTTGAGCAAGTTACTTAACCCCAATTGCTTTAAAAAAAAAAAAATGGAGTTTCAGAAAAAATTGGGAAGATCTCTATGAACTTATACCAAGTGAAGTGAGCAGAACTGGATGAACAATTTAATAATGACATTATAGAGTAAAACAATTTTAAAATGACTTTAAAACTCTGATCAATACGGTGACAAACCAAAAGTCCAGAAAATTGAAGATGAAACACAGTGCCCACCTCCAGTCAGAAAGGCAATGGACTTAGAATGCAACATACAATTTTGGACATGGCCAACACAGAATTTTGATTTGCTGGACTATGACATATGTTATAAGGATTTTACTTTTCAGGGTTTTTTAAAAATAATTCAAGATATAAAATGTGTAAAAATATATAAAATATTTTAAAATTTTTTTAAATTAAAATTAGCTTGAACAATTTTATGACCCTCCTTGAGATAATATTTGCAAATGTAGGCTATCACAAAAAAAAGAAAGTTTGGAACCATTTTTGCTATCTAGTAGACAGACTTGGTAGTCTCTTGAATCTACAGAACACCACTATGAAGTTTAAGATTGCTGCAACCCCAGCTTAAGGAAAATCCTAGATGTCAGAGCTAGAAAAGAACCACAAATTTAGAGTCAGGAGGGTTTTTAGAGGCCATCTAGTCCAATTCCCTCAAATTACTGACTAGGCATTTGTTACTGTTAAATTACTGTTAAGGCATTTGTCACAGCCAGAGAAGTAGCAAATGGCAGGGCTGAGATTTGACAGTCCTTAATTCCAAATCCAGAGAGCCCTTTCCACTTCCTGTATGAACTTCAGTGTCATCTAGTCCAAACCTTGTGTTTTTACTGCAAAAGAGAAACCTGAGGCTCAGGTTAAATGACTTGCCAAGGTTAAGCTAAGTCTATTTAACCTAAGGGTGGAATTAGCCCAGTCCTAAACTGCCAACTCAATCGTCCTAACCAAGCTCTCTCCATAAAATAACCCTTAGTAATAGCATAAACAAATTATGAGAGCAAGGAATAGTTTACCTGTCAGATCTATGAAGAAGAGAAGAGAAGAGAAGAATGTATGACCAAATAAGAGAGAGAGATAAACTGTATTATGAAATATAAAATGAATAATTTCGATTACATTAAATTAAAAAGTTTTTACACATGGGGCAGCTAGATGTCGCAGTGAGTAGAGCATTCGCCCTGGAGTCAGAAGGACCTGAGTTCAGATCCGGCCTCAGACACTTAATGCACACACAAACAAAAACCTAGCTGTGTAACCTTGGGCAAGTTACTTAACCCCAATTGCCCTCCAAAAAAAAAAAAAAAAAGTTTTTTACACAAAGCTAATGCAACCAAGATTAGAAGGAAAACAGAAAGCTGGGAAACAATTTTTACTGTCAATGTTTCTGATAAAGGCCTCACTTCTAAAATATATAGAAATATATAGTCAAATTATAAGAATACAAGTCATTACCCAAATAAATGGTCAAAAGGTATGAACAGGCAGTTTTCAGATGAAGAAATTAAAGCTATCTATAATAATATGAAAAAATGCTCTAAATATAACTAGTGATTAGAGAAATGCAAATTAAAACAACTCTGAGGTACCACCTCATACCTATTGGTTAATTGGTTAATATGACAGAAAAGGAAAATGATAAATATTAGAGACGACATAGGAAAATTTTAGACACTAATGCATTGCTGGTGGAGTTGTGAACTGATCCAACCATTATAGAGAATAATTTGGAACTAAGCCCAAAAGGCAATAAACTGTACATACCCTTTGATCCAGTGATACCACTACTAGGTCTATATCCCAAAGATCACAAAAAAAGGGAAAAGCACCTACATGTACAAAAATATTTCTAGTAGTTCCTTTTGTGGTGGCAATGAACTGGAAATGAAAGGGATGCCCTTCAATTTGGGAATGGATGAACAAGTTGTTGCATATGAATGTAATGGAATACTACTGTATTATATGAAATGATGAGAAGGCAGATTTGAGAAAAACCTGGAAAGACTTACATGAACTGATGCTGAATGAAGTGAGAAGAACCAGAAGAACATTGTATACAGTAATAGCAACATTGTACAATGATCATCTATGACAGACTTAGCTCTTCTTGGCAATACAAATGATCTAAGAAAATTCCAAAAGAATCATGATGGAAAATGCTATCCACATCCAGAGGAAGAACTTTAAAGTCTGAATGCAGATTGAAGCACACTATTTTCTCCCTTTTTTGTTTCTTTCCTTTTCATGGGTTTTTCCCTTTTGTTCTGATTCTTCTTTCACAACATGACTAATGTTGTATGATTGTACATGTATAGCCTATATCAGATTGCTTGCTCTCTTGGGGAAGGAGGGAGGAAAAGAGGGAGAGAAAAAAATTTGGAACTCAAAATCTTATAAAAGTGAATGTTGAAAATTATCTTTACATGTAATTGGAAAAAATAAAATACTATTTTGTGGGGGAAATAAAATAAAATAACCCTTAGGGCAGAAATAAATCTGCTAAGGTAAAGACTTCATATTTGAGCATTCTAGTTCATACTTTTACTCCAGAGTTCAAATATGCACTAGGTGGCGCAGTGAGTAGAGCACCGGCCCTGGAGTCCGGAGGACCTGGGTTCAGATCTGGCCTCAGACACTTGACACAAAAATAAACTAGCCATGTGACCATGGGCAAGTCACAGTAGCCCTCCCCTCCCCTATCAAATATGCACTGCTCGAATGCAAACACATATCCACACATACAGCCTCCAAACATCATGTCAGTATTTAGTTCTTAGTATGTTTGTTAGTCTTCCATTCCCCCAACTAAGCTCCTTTTTGAAAGTAACCATTGCTTCTTTGTTTCCCCCACAGAATATAGCACAGTACAAGTTACAGTGGTGCTCAATATATATTTATCAACTGCTTTGGCCCTTTCCTTTTTATTCATATTAAGCAAAATGTTTTAATTAAGAAAAGCATGATAATATCAAGTAGGTGGCCCACAAAGTATAAACTATAGCAGACACAATATCCTTCTCAAGTTCAAGACTGGCACTAGAGCTTTGATTAAGGGAAAACAAAGCAGCAGCCAGGAGATGTAGCAAAAGCTACAGCAGACACAACATTCCTAAGGTCAGGACTGCCCCTGGACCAGGGAGGGAAGTTAGTCACCTTCTCATTGACTTCTCTCTCCCTGAATTTTCACTCAGATCACAAATCACTATCTCCCTATGTCCTGCTATGGAGACCAATCTCTATTCATTCTCCCTTCTCCTGAGCTGCTGAAGAAATGAGGGAGTTTAAAACTTCCATAAACCTTTTCTCTCTCAACACAGTGGAACAGGGCAGGGCAGTAGCAGCACAGAAACTCAGGGTACACTGAAGAAGTTTCAATGATTATCCTATGCACAATTACCAGGCAAATAAAACATTAGGACTGGCTCCTTCCAGCTGTTCTCCTCCATAGTCCCAGAAACCTCAGCTCTCCCCAGATTTCTAGGGAAAGAAGAATATTTCTCTCCTTTCAACCAGATACAAAGAAAAATTCAAAGAGATACTAGCTAAAGCATCCTAAAAAAAGTTGCTGACTATATCAAAGGCACTTCTCCAACTCCGTCTTGGCAAAAACCCCTTTTAAAACCAAGCTAATGAGACAGCAAGCACTGGAGAAAATATTTATTGTCAGTAAATCAAATTACAAAGATATGTGATGCTAAGGAACTTTGTTCTGTTGTAGATAAAATGATGGAAAAAGAAAAAGGATAAAATTCTATAAAGTGATCTCAAGCAAAAAGTCTCAGGTATAAGACTTGGTATGTTTCTATTCAAAAGAATTCCAGAGGGTACTGATAACTGTACAGAGTCACTCATATAGGGTAGGAAAAAACTCATTGCAGGTCAAGAAGAAAGTATCCCTGATTTAAGCTACTAACTATGGGATGTCACCTTGTTTGAAAGAGATTCAGAATGCTATATTTTTTTACAGTATGCTAAACAAAAGATTCATCGCCAAATACTGCTTATTTTAAAGGGTGTTACAAAGAAAACTACTTTAACCTTATGAAGCTGAAAAACAGACAGCTCCAACCACGCATTAAAAATAATAGAATTAAGGGAACATCATAGCACTAAGTTCTACTTGTTTTCCTTCTGAATGTTTCAGAGTGGCCTGTTGCTTACCTCACACCACTAGTAAAGAGTCTCTTAGAACATTTAGTTGGTACCACAATTTGGCAGCAACAAAATATATCATCTTCAAAATAAGATGGTACAGCCAGTGTAGGCCATAGGCAAAATTATTAAATAGGTAAAGTTTGTTTTGGGTGCCTCCTAACCTCCCCCAGTTAAAGCTACTTTCCTCTTTCCTGCCATCAAAACCACAACAGAAAGGAACTAGAGTGAGTCCCAAGCACATCCTTAGCTGGCTGTCAACTAATTCCTGGGGTGATTTCTGCCATGTCTTTCTGAGAGAACTACAAATCCCTTTTGGAGACTAGGAGACCAGCAGGATCATGAAACTATGCCAAATAAAGTAGAATAGGGGAAAATAAGGAAACTGCCTCAAACCTCAAAAGCTAAGGAGTGAAAGGAGGGGTTTGGTAGAAGGGGAATCAGGTATAAATTTATGGCTAGGTATTATGACTATCATCCCACTCACTCACTACATACCCCACCACACACACACACACACACACACACACACACACACACACACACACACACACATTCTCTCAGAAAAATGAAGAAAACCCTAGTTTAGCACTTAATTGCTCTCTAGCTTCTAAGAGTTAATTTTGTTTCCCCAAATAAGGTCCTTAAAGACAAGGGTCTTCATCCTATAAATAGCTTCTTTTTTCTAATACCTACCAGCACAAAGCTGGGCATCTATATATAGCAAATAAAATAAAATAACTGATGAACTGATTGATAAGTAGCAGTTCCAAGTAGTTGTGCTATGAGTGATTTTTAAAATAATTAAGGCTTCTAGCTAAGGATAACTATGATACTAATCACACATATTTTGGGGGCTTGAAGATTTATAGCATTAATGATGTATTTAGGCAATAAAACAATTTCAATGCCCAAACTTCTGGAAGGTATATATGGCAAGGTAAAAATGCAGTGTATCCCTAACCTGTTGCCTGGCCCTCCCAAAACTTCAAGAGGCTTTAAACTGAGATGTCTAAACATGAGCCAAAGTACTTCATATCGTTCCCATTTCCTTTTCTTCTTTAAAGATGTTCAAATCCTGTCCAGCAGTGCTCCCATGACTCAGCATGCATCCCAGGGAGGATGGTTTGCAGCTGATGATGCACCCTCTCTCTCAAACCTTAAAACCTGACTTTTGGCAGCAATCAACATCAACTAAGAAGAAAGGATTTCTAAGAGAGTACCTTCCGACAGAGCAGACAACAGTTGGATACTAGACTCTCAGCCATAAACTAGGAAGAGAAGGAAACAGGATCCCAGATCCACTTAACTGGTCCAGAAAAAACTTTGGCCTTGTATCCACACTCTGGTTGAAAAGCCTTATCTAGTTCAAGGGTATTCGGGTGCTAAGGGAACAAAGTATTATAAAATGGTGATTCCTTCCTAAAGAAACTTAATGTATCCTTCCCGATTAGTCACTAATCAAGGAAATCACAGAGAAAACTACATGGCCTTTGAATGGAAACCTTTATTTCGAAAAAAGACTCCCAAATTCACCAACTAAACAAACACCAGCTAAACAGAAACATCACAACAAAGTCACACATTCTAAAATTGTGGGCGTCTATGGGCATTCCCAAATATTGTAGCAGATTATTTCTTTAAGAGTCAGGGGGCATCCTTATTTCTAGCTTGTTTTAGGCAAGTAAGCTCTTATTCTATTTTTAAATCCCAAGCAACCGACATTCAAATGACAAATAAAACTGCCCCTATCTTTACATCTAGGAGATTATTAATAAGCCAAGACATGAAGAGTCAGGTGCTAATATGGAAGTATATCCTCTCTAACCACTATTTATGGTATTTTACTTATCTGCTCACAGCAACTCTGAAATCTATTTCCCCTGCCCCACCAACACTATTTCCCCATTCTCAAATAAAGCCAACACATGGCTGGGTGGTATTCCTGTTCTGCTGATAATATTCCTCAAAAGAAATTAGTTAATGAATATCACAAAATATGTATTTATTGCCAGCAGTATGGCAATACAATGGACAAGAAGTCCATTGAATAGAAACCCATACAGATCAAGTGACCTTCTCAAGTGCTGTAATTCATGTCACACACAATGAGAAACATCAGCATTCATGAATCTGTCAAAAATTGGTCTGCTGAGTTTTTCCTTTTGCTATTAAAAAAACACCACCACCAAACCCTAAATGACAAATGAGACACAGTGCCTATAACACAGAGGGCACTATTTTTTAATAAGGACATCATAATAGATCTAATCCAAAGAATCTAAAGGGAGGACAGGATCAAGCTCCAACACAAATAATACCCATAGTCAAAAGTTCTGAAAGCACACTTAAGAAGGCCAAATACTGCCAGTGTACATGCAAAAGAGGACTCTATTCAGCCAAAAAAAAAAAGATTTTTACTCTTAAGCAAGGTTCAGAACTTAGTAAGAATAAGACAGCTTTAGATCTGGAAAGGGACCTGAGAGATCATCTACACAGGAAGAAACAGATATAGAAAAGGAAACCAACATGTTCAGAATTATACAGCTATCCTGTGGCAGAGCTCAGAATAGTACCTGAGTCCTGAATCATGGCTTGTTGCTCTTTCCACTACACTACAGAGAAAGAGTAGGAAAGAATAATGAAGACACCTAGGAAAATAAGAGGAAGGCAAGAGATTTTTTTTAAATCCCCAAATAATGGCAAAGTACATGATTCTAAAATAACTATTTGCAATTTTGCAGATGAATATTACACATGAAAATTATCATAATGAATTATTTGTTAATATGAAAAACAAGGGAACTAATTTCATCTAGAGGGTTACAATGTTTAACTCATTTCAAAGAACATAAACTGACATTAACAAAATCTCTATCTAGAACTCACCCAGCTGCTATTGCTTCTCAGGCCCCATTCAAACCTAAGTTCTTTCTCTCCAGATCAGCTCCACCAGGTTTTCCAGACCTGTCAGATTCTGTCATCCACAGAATCCAATTCTTGCATCCTAATTTCAAGCTCCTCTATTAGGGTCTTGCCTTGGGCAGCTGCCAAGGGTGAGAAAAGATGCAGACTCATGTCACAGATTAGATTCTTCTAGTCTCTCCAGAAGGAAAATATTTTGTGCTTACTTATGCCTCCACTGTCTCACTATAACAATCTAGGTTCACCTCCACACCAGTGAGAAATCAAACCTCACGCCAGCAAAAAAAAGTTATGCCAGGTGTTACCAAACTGGAAAGGCTTCCAATATGGGGTTGGTGAGGAACGGTCAACCAAGGATGAGTGTAACTAAGAGGAATAGCTTATTACCAGATGTTTCGCTGCTGGTTATTTATTCCAGCCAAAGAAATTCATTTCTGAGCTGTAGTCTATAATACACTAAGGCATGAAAGAGTTATGCTTCTGCCATCGGTAGATCATCTATCTTCTGAAAGATTTATTTATGAAGCTACCTGCTCCAAACTAATCTGTTCTCCCCAAGTCCAGTTCTAAGTTTCTCCAGTTGTCCCCAAGGTCTCTGATCTCTGAACAACCTCTTTGAGTTGTACTCATAACCACTTAACCATTCACTTATTTCAGTCCCAAACAGTATCAGTTTGGTATAGAAAACAGAGTAGGAGCTAAAAATCTAGATGTCTGGATTTTTGGTCTCATCTCTATTTCTCATGACCTACATGCTAATGGAAAATGGCAATAATAGACTTGTTTGATGCAGGGTTGCCACACACTTTAAATTTAAAAAAAAAAAAACAACAAAAACAAAACCCTGAAATATCTGTGAAATGTAGTAAAGCAAAGTGCAAGAAAATGAAGTAATTTAGTACAGGCTAAAGTGAAGATAATCAAGAGAGGGGAAGGTACTGGTATTTTCCATTAGCATGTAGGTACTCTGTCACCTTTTGGTAATTCTCACAATATTTCAAACTTTTTCATTATTATTATATCTGTTATGGTGATATGTAATCAATAATCTTTGATATTACTTTGGTAATTGTTTTGGGGTACCACAAAGCATGCCCAAATAAGAAACAAACTTAATACATGTTGTGTGTGTGTTCTGACTTCTCCACCTACTGGCCATCCCTATCTCCCTCTTCTGGGGCCTCCCTTTTCCCCAAGACACAACAATATTGATATCAGACCAATTAATAACCCTACAATGGTCTCTAAGTGTTCAAGTGAAAGGAGTCAATTGAGGAAGCAAACTCTATTGTTTTCTTATTTTAAGAAATTGTCACAGTAACCCCAACTTCAGTCAGCTGTCATCAACAGGGAGGAAAGACTCTCCACAAGCAAAAATGGTCAGCATTTTTTAGTAATAAAGTATTTTTAAATTAAGGTAGGTACTTTTTTTAGACATACTACTATTACACATTTAGACCACTGCATAATGTAAACATAACTTTTATATGTACTGAGAAACCAAAATATCTGTGTGATTCGCTTTACTACAATGGTCTGGAACTGAATCTAAAATACCTCAGAGGTATGCCTATATCTTCTTTATACATATATGAGTATGTACGTAGAGTACCTGCAGAGTAGGGGCTGTTTTTTGCCTTTCTTTATATCTCCACCTCTGAGCATAATACCTGATACATTTACAGATACATATACATAATACCTGATACATTTACAGATACATATACATAATACCTGATACATTTACAGATACATATACATAATACCTGATACATTTACAGATACATATACATAATACCTGATACATTTACAGATACATATACATAATACCTGATACATTTACAGATACATATACATAATACCTGATACATATACAGATACTTAGAAATGTTTACTTATTGACTCAAGTGGAGAAAGGAAGACCAACCAAAAGGCTATCCTAGGTGTGAAGTAATAAGGACATGCACCAGAGTGGTAGTAGTTAGAAGAGAGAAGGGGGCACATAATAGAGATATAACAAAGATAAAATCAAAAGACTTAGAGGGGGAGGGAATAGGTTGAGAGTGAGAATGACACTTAGGTTGTGATCCTGGTGAATGGTAGGACAGTGGTGTCCTCGACAGTAACAGAAAAGTTCAGAAGATGTGAGAAAGACGGCTTGGAAGAAAAGAGGTCCAATTTAGACATGTTAAAGTTTAAGATGTCTACAGGATATCCAGTTCCAGAAGTCCAACAAAAAAGAGAGAAGGTCTGAGATGTAAGCTCAGATGTTATCAGGGAGGTTAGGGATGAACATGTAGATTTGTAGATTTGAGAGTCATTAGCATAGTGATGAAAATGGAATCCCCTGAAGCTAACAAGATCACCAAGTGAAATGGTATAAAGGGAGAAGAGAAGAGATCCCAGGACAGAGGCCTGGGTACACCTGCTGTGAACCAATAGGACCTAGACAAAGATCTAATAAAGGAAACTAAGAAAGGTCACCATAGACAGGTAGGAGAACCAGGATATGGGATCAGAGAAACCTATAAAGAATCACAGAAAGAAGTTACTGTTGCCAAAACGAATGAATTGCCTAGTTGTCAACTTTCTACTTATGAGTCTCTTCAGACTTAGCTAGACTGGTCCTTTAACTGTAGTATATCACCTAAATCACATTCCGAAACGAGTTTTCAAATATTTGCATCAACTCAATTTTATAGAGCCTTGCATACAAAAGCCTCCAAAAAATGTTTTTTGTTGGATTTATTTTAATAAAAGTCCAATCCCCTTATACATTTGCACTAATTACACTACCAAACCCTTAACAAATGTACCCCTCCAACCATTTTTTTCACATCCACTGGAGATCTGACTCCCAACAAGGGCCAAAAAAAGAAGAGAAATCAAATCTCCCTTCCCCCAACAAAAATATCTCCACAAAACCAAGATTCCCTATGTTTGTATAACTGGATGGCCCCCTTAAATTTTAACTCACTCAGTCACTGACCCAAGCTCTCTAAGCTCTAAATACCTCCTTTCAACACTGACCTGCACCTGCCTAGTCCAATCCCAACTAGAAGTCAATGGGCCTTAATGTCCACTAGCTCCTAGAAAGAGTCCTTGCTAAAATTCCCTAAACCTTGGCTGTCCTACTACAAGATCATGCTCTACTCCCCCAAATCCATGTATACTGCACATTGTCACCTTAGAGAGGGGCAATAAGACAATCCAAATAATCAGGTAAAAAAAACCCACTGAAGATTCGTATTCTACCAACAGAGTTTGGTTCCTAAGAGTTGGGTGAGGAAGCAAGTCCACAAGAGATAGAGGCAGCAGTCATTCATCTTACCTCTTCCAATCCAAGATGCTGCCATGAGCTTGCAGTTATGTCCATACATGGCCCACATTTTACAGACTTCGATACAATTCATCATCACCTCAAACTTCTACTTTCTGGGGAAAGGTTGTAAAGGTTTGTAATGAAACTCCAGCTATGGAGACACACTCCGGAATGGGTTTAAGTTGACTGACACGAGGATTAGGAAAAGGTACTCCTAGACCACAAGAGCCCCAAATGGAAGTGAATGCAAACCGGGACAAAAATCAAATCCCCACCGCCTGAAGACCATGACCTTCTGGCCCTAAGGAGGTTGGTCTGGTTCCCTTCCCTAGCTAGTTGGTGGAGGTTTCGGTTTTTTTGTCCAGAATTCTGGTGCCCCCTCTGGCCTACCCAAGAATTGTTCCAACCCCCAGAAGAAGCCCCAGAAACGGCTAAATCTGTGTGTGAAGAGGAGCCTTCCTCAGCAGCGATGACCTCCGTCAGGTCAGGCCGGGTCTGCAGCCAATACTACAAACAGAAAGAGTCCCCCCGCCCCGACAGACGGTCGAACAGACAGGCAGACAGACGTGCACCACCCCCTTCCTCCCTCCCCCCACCACTCACTTCCCCACTCCTGGGCCCACCCGGATCTGGGCAGCACTGGCATCTGGAACCAGGATGTGATTTACCTGACACTGCTTTGCCTTTGCCGAAGTCACCCTAAAGCGCAGTCTGTCTGTCGGTCTATCCCACATCTGGCAGAAGAGCGCCCGGAGGAGGTGACTTCCTCCCAGCCCAGCAGGCCTGTGCACCCCTCGGGGCCCCCCAATGCCCGCCTGCCCCGGACGCACACTGCCCGGCTGGGGGCCCCCCGGGGTCCATGTGGGCAGGGTCGGTCTGCGGGCGCTCCGTGCCGCCCTCAGGGCGCCCGCAGAGGTGCTGCAGGGGCTAAGGGATGGGCTGACCGGCGAGCATGCCCGCAGCGACGGCGCGCGGGCTCGGGGGCAGCGCGGGGCCTCCGCCGGACCTGGGGGGGCTAGGTCGGGCAGTCAGGCCCGCCGGCGGGGTAGACGGCCGAGTGGGATCGGTCCCGCTGGCGGGGCGGGCCGCGGCGCAGCGCCGCGCCTCGGTGGGCTCCCCGGCCGGGCAGGACCCAGAGAGGCGGTGACGGCGGCGGCATGCTCCTCTCCCCCTCCCCGCGCCCGGCCCCCCGGCCCGCGGCCACTTACCCTGGCGGCGGCGGCGGCGGCGGCGTCAGGCCCGGGCTCGGCCGCTCACTAAGTCCCCAGCGCCGGCAGCGGGAGCCACAACATGGCGACGGCGGTGGCGGGCGGGGCTGCGGCTCCGGGGGCGGAGCGGGGGCGGGAGCCGGACGGGCGGCGGGCCCTGGCTGGGGCGGCCCGGCGGGGAGGGACGTTGAGCGGGAGGAGGGGAGAGGAAGGGCAGCAGGGAGGCAGACCGGCGGGCGGGCGGGCCGCCCACTCCCGACCAGGGCTCCGGGCCGCCCGACGTCTGCTCGGCCGCACAGGGGCCGCCCCCGGCCTGGACCCCGGCCTCCCCATGCCGCGACCCGGCCCGGCCCGGCTCGGCCCTGCCCTGCCCGCTGGGGCCCGGCCACGCCGCGCTACACCGCACCGCGCCCTGCTCCGCCCGGCCCCAGCACCGGCCCGCAGCCGCCGCCGCCGCCGGGGACGCTGGGGAGCCAGGCCCGGCTGCGCACACTCCGACGGCCGCGCGCGCTCCCTCCCGGGCCGCGAGCCAGCCCCCCGCCCCTCCGGACACGGACCCAGGCACTCGTGCACACGCGCACACGGGCGCCCCCCGGGACCCTGCAGAGGCACCAACCTGCAGCTCCTCGGCACGCGACCTGCGCGCTTCCCCTTTAGGAGCCCGACACCCTGTTTCCCGAGTTCCCCGATTCCTCACCTCTGGGTCCCGGGGTCATTTTAACTAAGCCTAGCAAACTGGTTGGTGGAGAAGGTCGGGATTCAACCCCTCATTTGACAGCTGGGGAAACTGAGGGCCACGTTAGTGACTCTCAGAACCCCTGTCTCCCAGCCTCTATGCAGCTAAAAGGAGCAAAACTTCTTTCATTCATGTATCAAACGAATAAAGCATCTTAAAGGGATCAACTCTGGGAAGATAGAAAACTAAATTAGGATAGGTTCCTATCTTCTAGACGCCAGCAGCCAGGAGTGAGGGGTGGGGGCGAATAAACTATGCTAGTAAACTGAATACACTTTAAAACAAGCGCCCTTAACAGGCAAACTGGTACATTAACACAAGCATGCATAAAAGTGCCTAAGGGCATGCTTCCATTCCCCAAAAGCGGGACTGCCGGCTAGGTCCTAGTGCCCGAGAGGTCCTCGTATTTCTTGGGGTCAACCGGCTTTACTACTGGTCTCTGGTTGCACACCCCTCCCCCTTTCGAAAGGTTGTCGCAGTACGGGTGTGGCTCTGAAAAGCAAAAGCTATTCAGGCTAATTACGGTGTTTAACTGTGAGGACAAAAGGGCCAACATCCATGGAATCCTACCTATTTGTATTTTTATGATGGCTTGGGGCCGCTCTCCACCTCGGGTTAACTCTTATGAATGGATCTTTGAGAACCTTAAAAACAAATGTTTATTGAGCAGGGTCTTTTTTCCAGGGACTGTGGATGAAAACAATTAACTTATTTATTATACTTGCCCTCAAGGAGATTACAATCCATTTGGCCAACGAGGACATAGGAAAGTCAGGTAGCATGCAACACATGCCTAATGAGCATACAGTAAGCTCCATAGGAATTCACGGGAAGGACAGAGCACTGCAATCCTAAGTAATTAAATAAGGCTTCATGAAGGAGATAAGACCTGAACCGGGCCTAGGAAAATGGGATTTCCGAGAGAGCAGAAGGAAAGGACATTCCAAGTAGAGTAATCACAAAGGTAAAGAAAGATGCTGGAAGTAAGAATGCTCACGACTTGTCTGGGAGACTAGTCAAAATGTCAGTCAAACATTTTTAACTACCTACTGTGTTCGATGAGCTCCTAGTAGGAGCCTAGAGATTAGAGTGGAAGGTTAAAAAAAAATGGAAGAAGCATTTGAGGAATGCAAAGGGAACAATAGAGATAAACCTAGGGATTGCCCTGCTGCTTGGGGAAGTCAGTCCAAGTTACTAAGAAGAGTAAAATGTGCTTACCTGGGTTTGGAATCATCCCCCCTCTTCCCCTCCCCACGGAGTCCATCTATAATCTTTAAAATAGAAGTACTTTTAAAGCCAAGTTTGTACTTAGACCAGTAGATAAACTAGTGACTAGAGCACAGGATTTGGAGTTAGGAAGACCACGATTTTAATCCTATTAACTAGCTCCAAGACCCAGGGCAAGTCACTTTAATAGCTTTCAGCCTCAGGAACGTCCCCCATAAAATCAGAATGATAATAACAGCACCTCACTGGATATAAGTAAAGATGGAATGGGATCATATATGTGAAGCAATTTGCAAAACTTTAAAGGCAGTATAAATGGGTAGCAAGGATTGGGTTGTCCAGGTTGTTGTGTAGTTTTGGACTGGTTTTTTGTTTTTCTTTGCTTTCTATCCCCAGGGCTTAGCACAGTGCTGGTTACACAGTAATTGTTTAATAAATGCTGAGTGATGGATTATTAGCTATTATTCTTGGTCCCAGGACAGGGCTATACTTCATTCACTTCCCTTAACCCCAGTCATCCACACTACTGAGATAGTTAGCATTAGCAGACCTTTCCACCCCTATCGATAGCACTAGGAACCACTGACAAGTTTACAACAAGAACAAAGACCTGATCTCAGGAACATTTTGGAATCTAAAGTTAACCAGCAGAAGTCTACACAAGTGGAACTTGAGGTGATTGTGGGACTTTCAAGACACAGAAATCAAATAATTTACCCGAGATCAAATATGTGACTAACCTTGGGAATGTGAGTGACCTATAGCTGCAGATTGAAAGTCTTTTCATATGAATGAGCAAAAAAAGATAATGAATCAAGGAAGAAAAAAATTCAATAACTCAATACAGTAATGGAACTAAGAAAATTTTCTTGACTGTAACAATGAGATTATATCATTAAGGCAAAGTTATTTAACCTGAGGTCAGTGAACTTGGATGGGAAAAAAAAAACTACATCTTCATTTTTTACTAACCTCTAGCTGAAAGATGTATTTCCTTCCATTATGAAAGTAGGCAACAAACATTATTTTGAGAATTATAATGTGAGCTCCTTGAGGGCAGGGACTACACTTCTTTTTTTGTTGAGGTTTTTTTGGGGGGGGTCGTTTTTTGTATGTTCTCAGCACTTGGGGAAAAGAGAGGGGGTAAAGAGGTGGTTAGAGAAGGGATAAGCATTTATATAATGCCTACAGTATACCAGGCACTATACTAAACATTTTATTGTTATAACCCCCATTTTACAGTTGGGGAAACTGAAGCAGACCAAGGTTAAGAGATTTGCCCAGAGTCACACAGCTGGAACAAGTCTGAGACTGAATTTGAACTCAGGTCCTCCTGACTCCAGGCCCAGTGTTCAACCCATTGGACTACCTACCTAGTTGCCTCTAATATGTGCTTAGCATTTAGAAAACACTTAAGAAATGCTAATTGATTGACTGAGAAGGGGGTACACAGTTTTGTTTTGGTTTGGTTTGTTTTTTTACCAAAAGTTTCCAAGACACAAAAAATGTCAAGAACCCCTATATGACCAACATCATTAGTTTCGTGCATGGTGGGAGAAGGGCCTGTCCAGTCCCAAATGCTGTTCCAAGTGGTTGAAGCTCAACTCAGAGAAGGAGCAGATCAAGAAATTTATCCTGAAGGATTCCCATGGTGTGGCAAAAGTTGGCCCTGTTGGTCAGTCAATAAGCATTTGTTAAGTGCCTACTGTGTGCTAGGTATGAGCAGCTAGGTAGCAAAGTAGATAGAATGCCAGGCCTGGAGTCAGGGAGACTCATTTTCCTGAGTTTGAATCTGACCTCAGACATTTCATAGCTGTGTGACCTTGGGCAAGTCACTTTACCCTGTTTGCCTGTTTCCTTATCTGTAAAAATGAGCTGGAGAAGGAAATGGCAAACCACTCCAGTACCTTCATAAAGAAGACACCAAGAGGAAGAGTTGGACACAACTGAACAACAGCACTGGGAGATACAAGGCAAAAGACAGTGCCTGCCCACAAGGGGTTCACAGTCTAAGGGGATACAACAAGCAAACAATGACGTATCAACAAAATTACACAGGATAACCTAGAGATGATCAACACAAGGGAGTCCCTAGCATTAAAGAGGATGAAGAAAGCTCACCATAGAAAGTGAGATTTTAGCTGAGACTTGAAGGAAGCCAGGAAAGCCAAGAGATGGAGATGAGGAGGGAGAAAGTTCCAAGTATGGGAAACAGCTAGTAAAAATGCCCAGAGTTGGACAACCCAGTGTCTTGTTTGAGGAATAGCAAAGAGGCCAGTAGCTGAGGATATATTCTGAGTATGTAATGGGATGTTAGATACAAGAAGACTGGAAAGAGAAGGGCAAGTTATGTAAGGCTTTGAAAGCCCAAACAGAAGAAATTTAAATGTTGAGAGGAATTGAAAAGGAAAGGATTCTAAATTCCATCAGATTCAGAATCAAAGACTAATTCCCTGGTTAGCTTGGTCAGTTGGCCAACTTGGTACTGAAAAAGACCAAGAACCGGCTCTAGCCCAATTAGAAGTACAAATAAGCCTTCTGCCCTGGCTGCACAAATTTTGACTAACATTAAATAATAAAATAGTGCTTCCTTTTATTTGTTCTAAATTCACCTGGCTGAAGCTACAAAGGATGTCCCCTCATTCTGCCATTTAATGAACAAATTTTTTTCACCTTAATGATAATGGTCATGATTCAAGGGATTCATCATACTAAAGAGGACAGTGTTCTTTCTACTATACTGCCAAATATAGCACTATATTGTATGAATGATAGAATATTATATTTTATTGTAGTATATATCATGTTATATTATATTAAAACATTATATAATTGCTTCAAATTCTAGATTTTATCTAAAACTTTATGCTTTTTTTCTTTCCATTTACATAGAACAACAGAGCTGGGAGAGATCATCTAGTTTAGTCCCCTTATTTTACAGGGCAAGAAACTGAGGCCCAGAGAAGTAAGTGACTTCCTCAAGAAGATACAGTTCAATCAGTTATGGGTCAGAATGCCCATTTAACTGATTTCCCAAGCTCTATGGTTGCTTAATAAGTCAACCCTTGATAAAGAATACTAATGAAAGGGCCATTTTTTCTCAACATTTACTTATTAACCTCATATATAATAAGGATAGTTAATATTTGCATAGCACTTACTATGTGCTAGGCACTGTGCTAAGGTGGTCCTCACAACAACCATGGAAGATAGGTTCGATTTTTACCCTCATTTTACAGATAAGAAAACTAAGGCAAACAGTAGAAGTGACTTGCCCAGGGTCTGAAGTGTCTGAGACTGGATTTGAACTCAGGTTTTTCTGATTCAAGGACAGGTGTGTCACCTAGCTGCTGAAACCTTTCTTATCCATGTATATTCATTATTTCATAATGGGCAACTTCAAGACAGCTTATACTAAATTGAAAACATATTACCCTAACACTCTCAAGAATCCAAAATGACTTCCCAAGGACTTGGATCTTACCTTGCCTTACCTTACCTATCTAAACTATTTTCTTCTACTCCCCAACCTTTTTTCTCTTGACTCCTCCATATAGAGTGCTCATTCTTGCTTCTGTGACCTTCCTCCTTTCTGGCTTATCTAAACTTTACCTGTCTTTCAATCTATAAGGAAACCCCACCTCCACCTCAATATAACCTTTCCCAATATTTCTTTGAACAACTATTTATTCAGCATCTATTACCTGTGAAGGTAATATGCAAATATGTAACATGCAAATAAAAGGGGAGTGGGGAATTCAGGCAGCAGGGGTGCTAGTAAATGTTTACTCAAAACAGCTGACCCATGTCCTAAGCATCTAGAGCCAGCGTAGTTTCCATTGTACCACACATGCCATACATTTAAAAAAATTTTACTACCTTTTCCTCCAACAAAACTAATTATAAACAATGTAAAACAAACATTCCAAAGCCCCAAAACAAATAAGTGCAACCTTACCATAAAAAGGTTGCAACTGTATCCTTCTGCAATTTATTACTGAATAAAAATCACAGTGATTACACACATTAATGTTGTCCCTTGGATTTATTATCCCTTTTGCTACTGCTTGATATAGGCCTTTTTTTTGGACGTAGTTTAAATTAGTGTTGTACCCTAAATTTTGGCATTTCGTTACCGTGAGTCCAGTAAGTAATCACATACCTGGCATCCAGGTCTCAGAGGTTTGAATATGGAAGGAATTCTGGAGTCTTATGGTCCAAGGGTTTCCAACGTGGGAGGCGGTGGAATAAATCCAGAAGTGCCTGTATTGACACCGCCCCCAGGACTCTGTAATCAACCAATGAGAGGGTAGGAAGATGATTCAAATCCCAGCCTTCCCACACCTCGAAGAAGATATTGAGCTAGGCCCACACAACCACGCCATCCTCTTAAATAATTCCCCACTCCGCCCCCCTCCAACCACAGACATTCCTGGGTTCTTGGGGCGTGGGCTCCTTAGGGCTGTTATAATCTACCGTAGAGGCTGTGTCTAGGACCTTTTTGGCAGTCTGGTGAAGCCTATGGGCCTCTTCTCAGAACAAAGTTTTTAAATGCAAAAAATAAATGGGTTTACAAAGAAAACCAATTGTGTTGAAGCATATTTTCATATACATACATATATATTTTCCGATCAGGATAAGAACCCTTCAAATTTTAGTTCCAAGTCCTACCTTCTGCAAATATCCTTTCCCATGCACCTTAATTCAAGGTTTCTAATTAATCCTGTATCTTTTTTGCCCATAGGTGTTTTCGGGTTGTCTCTCCCATTTGACTGTGCACTTTTTGAGAGCAGGTACTGTCTTTTTTCTTTCTTGCTTTCGCTAGTGTTAAGTTCGAACCTAATAAATATTACTTGACTCACTGGTGATCTAAATACATACAACGGCAAGCAAAATTCCTCCACCTTCCCATGGTTCCCATACTTTGCCAGTCCCTCAAATTGGCACTTTGTGGCTGCAGCAGGCAGCCCTCAGCAGAGGACTCTTCCCTTCTGAGAGTGAGCCCTCTATTTCACTCTTTATGGCAGAGGTGAGCCATAAATTATCTTTCCCATTTCATTATCTTTTCCCCCCAAATACACCCCTCTTCTGAACTTCCCTGTGTCCTTTGAGGGCACTATTGTCCTTACAATTACACAGCCTTGTAATTATTCTGGATTCCTCTTTCTTCCTTACACCACACATCCAATGAATGGCCAAAACGTCTCTTGTAGCTCATCAGTATCTTAGTTTTGTCCTTCATCACCTCTCCTGTGGACCACTGCAATAAACTCTTCATTGATTTTCTTATGTTAAGTCTCATCTCTCCAACTCGTCCACAGATGCCAAAGCAATTTTCCTAAGGGGCAGATCTAATCATGTCACTCCCCTACTTATTAACTCTAGTGGCTTTAAAAAAATTTTAAGATGGATTTCCATACCCCATTGCCTGTATATCTTAATTCCTAGTTATATGTAAAAATAATTTTTCTTAACATTTGTTTTAAAACTTTGAGTTCCAGATTCTCTTTTCTTCTCTAGTGGCTCTTGAATCAAATGTTATTTCATCTTTATCTTATCCTCTTATAATGTCCATTTTTATGTTTTAAAATGTACCTACTTACTAGTTCTTTAGTTCATGTATGTGATTTATAAGTGATAAATATACACATTTTGGGAGGGGTGCTCATTTTTTTTTTACCAATAGCAGGGTCAATTTTAAAAAGTTAGGAGCGTACTTCTTTAGTCCCACCCTTTCCACAATTTACAAGTGAGGAAACAGACCCAGAGGAGAGATATAACATTTCATATTTTTACAGGGCTTGAAGGCTTGCAAAGTGTTGTGTTATAGATACATAAATATAAATTATACACACATTTATTATTCATTATTACTGATATATAAGTATAAATATGCATGAAATACATCTTAGTTGAGCCTCACCACAACCCTGTGAAGTGGATGCTCATATTACCATAATTATATAATCATATGTAATCATTTATTCTAGATTCTATTCTATATAAATATTGTTACAAATAATTAATTATATTATCATAATAATGACCCCTGTTTTACAGATGAGGAAACATTGAGAAAGGTTAAGTGACTTGACCAGAGTCACACATCTAGTCTATCTCTGAGAAGCAAGATTGAGAAACCAGGTCTTCCTGCTTCCCAGATCTTGCTGGTTCCAAGTCCCGCCCTCTGTTCTCGGCGCACCAACTCTGCCTATACAGAACTTGCTCTGGTAGGTCCATAAAGCTGAAGAGGCTGTGGCCACTGACTGGTGATGGACGCAAACTCCCAGCAGAGTTTAGGGGAGAGGCTCGTCACCATCTTGGCCGCAGGGGATGAACTTTTTGGCTACAGTTTCCCCTGGGAGACCATAAGCGATCTTCGTTTGCATTAGTGCAGAGGACAACTTCCACTCCTTGGAAATGATTAAACCCGGAGAGAGGGGTTTGCACCGCCTACTCGCACTGGCAGGGAAGCTGAGCCCAGTGTAAACTTGGGTAAAGTGCTTTCCAGACCTCAGTACTGCTTCTAAGCTCTTGTGTCGGCATATTCCCTCGCCTCAACTAGACTTCAGTCCCGTGAGCGCAGGAAACCACCCTTTATATACACCCTCCATCCTCACCCCGCCACCCCAAAGCCTGTCGGTGCTAACTTTAACCAGATTCTGCCAGGGTTACCTTGACCCAACCCTGGAGGTAAGGGACGAAGAATGTGTGGCCCCAGGCTGGGCGGGGAACGTCACACCCCTCAGCCAATCCGAGAAGAGCCGAGGTAAGAATGCGTCCTCCTAATTGGTGGAGCCGTAGGAGGTGGGGCAGACTTCCCGGCACCCAACTTTCCCCAGTCGGCTGCCTAGTAAGGGAAGGTGGGGCTGTGGGTTTGGGTCCAAGGAGGGCGTGGCCTGCGTAAGGCTAGGTCGCACGTTCTCTCCGTTTCCCTTTGTCTTCCTCCCTTGTCCGGTAGGGCGGGGTGGGGCCCCCGGCAGCCCGGAAGCGGAAGTGTGGGGCACCCGGGGGGCGGGGGGGGCGGTCCAGAGTGTGTACCGCCTACTCGCCGGTCCGGCCGCTGCTTTCGCTTCCGTCCCGCCCGCGCCATGCTGTCCCTGGACTTCTTGGACGATGTGCGGCGGATGAACAAGCGGCAGGTGAGGCCGGCCGGGTCCCACATCCCGGGGCCCGCCTTCCCCTTCTTCCCGCCCTCGTCTGCTCCAGCCGTGCCGTCTCTCCTCTCCCCGCGCTCTCCCTTCCCCTTGGGCTTCCCGGGGCCGGGCCGACCTTCGGCCTGGCCACCTGAGGGTGAGAGGCAGCCTGGAACCGTCCCCCCTACCCCCCCCCCCCCGAGACTGGGACAAGGATCGGGCTCTCCTCGGCCTGGCCCTGTCCTGCCTCGGGGTGGGGAAGGGAGGCCGCTCTCCGCCGCTTCCCAGCCCCCAGCACCTAGGATGTGGAATAGCGTCCCGAACATGGCAGCAGAGGACCCGGGTTCCGATCTTGGCTTTGCTCCTGTGTGACCTTGAGCAAGTCATTTTGCTTCTGTGGGTCTCAGTTTCCTCGTCCGTAAAATGAGAGGGCTGAATCAGGTGGCCTCTAGGGTTCCTCTGACATTGTACGATTCTGTTTTGTTTTCCGAGGACAGTTTATCCTACCCCAGACCCAACTTTCTCTGCTTGCTCAGGGCCTGTGAGGGTCAGTTCAGCCAGTAAAGTTTGAGTTGAGGTGGGCTGGCCAGAGACTCCTCCAAGTGGGTGGCGAGTGGCAGGATATGCCAGTCTGGACCGCCTCCAAATCCCCTTCCCAGGAGGACAGAAGGAGCTTCTAGTTATTTTGTCTTGTAGAGGCCTTTGGGGCTGCTGGCCCAAGACCAAATGCTTTGCAGCATCTCTTCTGCTGTGGTGTCAGCTGCAGGCCTCAGGGGGTGCCCCCTCTGTGTCCTGAGTGCAGCAAAAGCTGCAAACTTAAACCCTTGTCTCTGACAAAGTAGCAGACCTTTACCCCATGGTGGTCTGGTGGATACAGTATTTGGAATGCCATATAGTTATTTATACATGTATCTCAGCTGCTTTTAAGATTTAGAGTTGGAGCAGTATCACAGATATGACCTTGTATTCACTTAGAAGGTACAGCCCTTTAAAGAGTCCTTAGGGTCTGTGTTAGCTTCCAAGAATCTTGACCTTTGGTTTCTAAATTATAAGCTGTTCGTTTTTTGTCTAAATAATAATAAGACTTTACTCAGTGTTGGGTCTGGTAGACATGTGCTAGATGCAGCTATCAAAGACAGCTGTCTTAAGCTAGTGTCTTAAGCACACGGTCATAATGTAGACTCTTGTTCACTGCAAACCTATTTATATATCTCTAGATTGTGTTCTAGAGCTCAACATTGAGGTGCTCTGATTCATCACTATTCATGAAATCATTTCTGCTTTCTTGTTTCTACTACTACTACAATTTGTAGAATAGGAATACACCTTTCTTAATCTCCTTGGAATTGGGGAGTGGGGGGGGGGAAAGCTCATCTGGCTTGACCACAGATCTGTCTAGGAGAGATCCTGGTCCTATCTCCTGCTCTTTTCTCTGCCCTAACACTTCCAATTACTAGGTATCCAAGGCCTATTTTCAATCTTTCCTTCTCCCCACTGATCCCACCCCATGATTTGCCCTCTGTTACACCATAATGACTCTGTAGTTGTTTTCAGCCAGGCCATCCATAGGTTCCTAAAGTTTCAGTTGCACAAAGGGTCATTATGCCAAGGAACAGCTGATACTGCTAACTACTAAAGGTACCCCTTAAAAGGGGAAGGACATCATAGGGCAAGTAGCAAACAGCATCCTGATTACCAGGGTTGTATTCAGGACTTTTGAGTACTTGAAAAATGAAGACATTTTTATATGAAGTCAGAAGAAAGTGTTAACATAAACTCTGATGATAGATATTGAAGAACTAAATAAGAAGAGGAAAAACTCAAGAATTTTGTTTGGTTGTATTAATTACGTAAATTACATGGACAGTTTAACTTTTGCCTAATTACCCTGAATTATTTATGTATCATTAAATATAGGCACATTAACTAATGTAAGTTTTTTTTTGTTGTTGTTACAACACTACAGCTTTCACACTTTGCTTATATAACATGGTTGTCAGCTTATTACTTAAATAAAAAGAAAATATGGTTGTTAATCTGGTTGTAGTGCCAGTGTACGAGATAAGTTGATCTCCCATCACATCAGGGATGGGGGAGTAAGGAGTCTAATATTGGAGGCCTTCCAAAATATCTTCATACTCATTTTCTAGCTTTATCTGCTGTTAAATGAACCTTCTTTTATAGCCAAAACAGTATATTTATTATCACATCATCTCTTGTGCTTTCTCTGCTCTTTGCAGTTTCTTATGTGATAACCTCTGAGAAGCTTTCTCTGCCATTCTTCACTTAATATTTGAAGACTTTTGCACGACTACTTTAGCTTTAAATGGTCTTTTCTTCTAACACTTAACTATCTATGAGACTTGTTTATTTTTTACCATGTTATTTCATTAATTTTATCTCAGTCTAACTCCTTTAAAGGTAGAGATCAGATCTTCTACCTCTCTGAATTCAGTGTATTAAAAAGAATAGATGCTCAATAAATATTTGTTTTGTTCTTGTAAAGGAATCAGCTGAGATGAACTGAACAGAGGAGTATTTTGCTCACTTCTCTCCCAGACTTATTTTTCTTTTTTTCTGTAGTATACTCTCTACCTGATAATTTTACCCCTAAGAAGCTAGGTAAATCTTGGGTATTAATATCATGTGCTTTCATAGATAGTATCTATGATCACTTAAGTTCCTTCCAGTTTTAAATACTGTGATGTCAGGGGTGGCATAGTGAATAGAGCACCGGCCCTGGAGTCAGGAGGACCTGAGTTCAAATGTGGCATCAGACATGTAACACTTACTAGCTGTGTGACCTTGGGCGAGTCACCTAACCCCAATTGCCCTCCCAAAAAAAAGGCAAAAAAAAAAATACTGTGATGTCGTTTGGGGGAAAACTGGCCTGGAAATTCTCAGAAACTTAGGCGACATTTTAAAATCAGTATCGTAAGTATATTCAGAATTCTCTAGCCCATAATTTTTCCAGCCCTCTTTATTTACTCTAAATCACCTTTTTAAATACATGAGAAGCAGCTGTCTTATGAGATAGCCTCTATTTTCCCTATCCCCTAGTTACATGGACCATCTCTTACATACTCCCCTTTGTAACCATTTTTCAGTTGGCAGCAGGGAGTAGAGGGTGTGGTGGTTTGGGCAGTAGTTATTTCCCAACTCTGCAGTGGGTGATTAGTAATGCATAATGACAAAACGGAATGTCCTACAGAATTAAGCTCTCACTATACCCTTGGCACCACACCACTAAAAACTTTAAACATGTTTTAAAAACTACTCTTTGGTTTTTATTTGCTCTTGCCAGGTGGCTATGGACAATTTATTTTGAATTTCACTTACAAATTAATAAAACGAGATTCCAAAGATTGATTTTAATTGTGTTCTGTAATCTTTTTTATATACACAAAAGCAGTGACTTTACAGTTGCCCTGTTTTCTACAGGACGAATTGAAATACTGGTGAATTTTTTTCTCAATATATATGCTTTTGAGGACAAGATTTGCAGTTTCACCAGTTTAGAAGCTCTTACCCATGCAGATTAGTGACTACTTTGATTTACATAGTCTGAGAATTACCTAGGGCACTATTTAGGGTTAGGGGCTTAACCCTAAATGCCAGAGGTGGGCCTTATCCACTGTAACATGCTGATTTGTGACAATGTATATATGCTTTTAAAGTTTTGAATTTGAATGTTTGCCTATAATGAATACTGGGTTTGTTTCATATTTTCATAGATGATTTAAAAAATTCCTGTTGGTTATAAAGCAAAACATTTCCAAGGACACATTCTAGTGCTTTTGGGTGAAGAGTTTAAAGTAGTTTCTAATTAATGTATCACAGAATCTCTTAGAAGAGAGGGAATTTGGTGCTGCAGTAATTAGGGGGGCAAGTCTAAAATCCTTCCCAGCCTTGTGACCTACATGTCTGGAGGAAGTTTCCACACTGGGAGTTGCCTGTCCTGGCTCCAGACTCTGTCCATTCCTTCTACCAGTTCCCTGTGAAACAAGCCAGTGGCTATGTCTCTCTCTTCTGCAAGGAAATCTTACTTTAAAAAAAAAAAAAAGCTGCAGACCTATGTTCATTTAAACCTTTGTTGCATTTGGTTCTTCCTCCCTTTTCCCAAAGGATGCTTGGTAGGATTCCTTTAAAGTACAGGGATCCTCCACATACATTGATTAAACATATTGGAATAAAATAAGTTTAGTTAGGAAAATATTGTATTCTGATTTTTTCTTGTGCTTCAATAAGTAATATTTACCTCTTTAAGCACCAAAAGTTTGTTGTGTTTTTTAATTTTAAATTATCACCAAAAATAAAACTAATGAAAACTTGTGATGGATGGATATTTTTCAAAAATAATTTTATTGTTCATTAAATACGATACCTTTTTCTTGAAGTCTCAGACTCTCTTCATTATAAGCATTTAACTATTGTACATGGTGACTTGAGGACTTTCCAGGTTGGTAGAGCTGTTGGCTACTATGCCAAACAGCTACAGAAAACCATCTTGAGTTCATTTTCCTTGTTTGTTTAGTTTGTCTCTTTTGTTATATCTTCCCCTTTCCTACCCCTAATACTAAATTTGTCACTTCTAATCTATAATGGATGGGGAAACTAGATAATAATTTAAAATCCTGTTTTAAATAAGAGTAAAACTCTGAGTGAGGATCTTCTAGGAGTAAAATTCATGGACAGCTATTTTATTGGTGTTAGATTTACTTTTCATCCACTCCTAGGTTCACAGTGGTGGTAAACAACCTTGAGGTTGTTTCAAAGTTGCAACATCTGGATAATGTATTTCAGGTATCACTTGTGAACAGGAAATATGATCCTTTATTTAGTCAGTCAGTAAACATTTCTAAGGCTCTTACTATGTATCAGTCACTTTGCTAAGCACTGAGGATACAAAAAAGAAGCAAAAGACTGTATTTGACCTCAGGGAGCCCACAGTCTAATGGGAGAGACAGTAAAGAAACTACATACAGGATAAATAGGAAATAATTAGCAAATGGGAGGCATTAGAATTTAGAAGGGTTAAGAAAGGCTTCCTGTAGAAGACAGGGTTTTTATTTGGAAAACCAGGGTAGACAATAGGCAGAAATAAGTAAGAAGAGCATTCCAAGCATGGGAGATTGCCAAGAGAAAATGCCCAGAGCCAAGAGATGGAGTGTCTTGCTCATGAAATACCAAAGAGGCCATTGTCACTGAATTGAAGAGTGGGTGGCAGGAGGTAAGGTTTAAATATGTAGACTGGAGAGGTAGAGGGGAACTGGGTTATCAAGGGCTTTGAACATAAGCAGATTTTTGTATTTTGTATTTGATCCTAGAGGCATTAAGGAGCCACTGGATTGTGTTGAATTAAGAGAAGGGGTGGAATAGTCAGAACCTTAGCTTTGGCTGAATGAAGAATAGATTGGAGTGGGGAGAGACTTGATACAGGCAGACCCAGCAGTGGTCCAGGCACCAGAGTGGTGGCAGTATCACAGGAGAGAAGGGAGTGTATTTGAGAGATGTTCCAAAAGTGAAATCAACAGATTGGATTTAGGAGATGAGAACTAGTGAGTTGATGATGACACCTAGATTGCAAGCCTGAGGGACTGGGAAGATGACATTGCCCTCTGCTGTCATAGAAAGGGGGATGGGCAGTATTTGGGGGAAAGATAATTCAGTTTTGAACTTGTTGAGTTCAAGATGTCTATTGGACATTCAGTTGGAATAGTCTGAAAGATAATTGGAGATAGAAGTCTGGAGGTCAGCTGAGAGGTTAGGGCAGGATAGGTTGATTTAAGAATCAGTGGCATAGAGATAGTAATTAAATCCAGGGGAGCTGATGAGATCACCAAGTGAAATAATACAAAGAGAGAAAAGAGGGTCCAGGACAGAACTCTGTGGGACACAGACTGTTAGAGGCCACAGTCTGGAAGGGGATCCAGCAAAGGAGACAGAAGGAGCCATCAGATAGGTAGGAGCAGAACCAGGAGAGAGGGGTGTCCTGAAAATCTAGAGGGGAGAGATATCAAGGAGAAGAAGGGAATCAACCATGTCAAAGGCTGCAGAGAGGTCAGGGAGAATGAGGACTGAGAAAAGGCCATTGGATTTGGCCTTTTTACAGTAGATGAAACATGTAATGTGATTTTTTTCCATGTTACAGATATTTATATTGCAATTCTAAATTAGCATGAATAGTTTTAGTGCATGTTGATAAGACCTGTTAAGCCCAGGTTTGCATTATAAATATTTGTAGTAGGTTTGTCACTTATCAAATATGTGAAATATTCCATTCATGGTATTATTTGTTGTTCTACCCCAGGGCAAGGGATAGAAGGGGACAAAGAAAAATAACATACAGAAAAACCTGAAATGTACATTCCGAAGGAGCCTTGCAAAAATTTGTGTGGTAGCATTCTGTTTACTAGTGTGACAAACACATTCTTTTCTGGTACTTAGGAATGCTGCTTAGGCTGATCTGATATCAAGAAAGCACAAAGAAATACAATAAAATTGCTTCCATTCAACATTGTTATAGTTTGTATATTATTGCTTAGCTTATCCTTCAACAAAGGTCCCCTCTCTGGCCTTATCAGGGTAATAGGTAATAATAATAATTCAGAACCCTCAACACCAAGTTGACTGTATAATGCTTATGATCTGTGGAAGGAATACCCACCCCTACAAAATCAAATCAGATCCTTAAAGTACTTACATATTTAACAAAAACACTTTACCTCCACATTTTCATTTGATCCTCACAATAGCTTTAAGGAAGTAGGGCAAGTATTATCTCCATTTTACTGATGAGAAAACTAAGGCTTATAGAGGTTAAATGACTCATTTAAGGTCACACAGCTAATTTATAGTGAAATTGGTTCATTAGCTTAGACATCCTCTATTCTCAGTGCAGAGAGAACTGGTACATTGTAGTGAAAAGAAATTTAGGAGAGACTTGTTTAAACCCCACTGCTGATTCTTAGTTGTGTGACTGTAGGGAGTCTAGAATCCTGGATTTAGAACTGACTAGGGGGATCTCAGAGGCTGTCGAGTCTAGCCCTTCATGTCATAGGGGAGCTAATTGGAACCAGGGACCCAGTCTGAATTGCCCTGGGGTCAGAGAGCCAGAAAAGCAGCTAAGACTGGAGCTGCTGTTGTCTTCCAAATCTACTGTTCTCCACTGTCCCAAGCTGCAACTTGGCCTTCTTGATTACTAAGGTTCTTTAAGCCTCAGTTTCCTCATCAGGAAAATTGGGATGGTACTTCATTGCCTGCCTCCTGGAATATAAGTAATATATAGTGCTTCATAAACCTTAAAACTATGTAAATGTCAGTTCATATTTCACCACACCATGCTGCCTCTCTCATAAATTCTCTATCCTCAGTGCTTCCATGCTCTAATGATACCAAATTAAACTTTTAGCTGTTTGTGAAGGGCTACCCTCCCACTGCCCTAGCTCTTTTCCACTAACCCCAGGAATAGTAAATAAGACATCCCCCAGCATAATACAGATTGGTAAACATTGCTCATGTCATTATATGATGTGGCAACTGACTTGCCATGCTGATCCAGCCAGGAAGTAAGGACGGATGGTTGCTAAGTATATCTTTTATGATAGTAATGAAGAGAGAAAAGGGGGGAGAACTAGAACCATGACACTAGGACTCAAGTGCAGACTCTGATACTGATTTGCTATGTCTCCTTTCTGGGTCTCAGTTTCCTTATTTATAAGCTAAGAAGTTTAGATTAGATTATCTCTTAAGATGCCTTCTAGAATTAGAGTATCCTATGACTCCTTTGAGGAAAATGAAGAGAATATTAAGGAAGGAGGAAAAAGAAAGAGTTCTCATATTAAACCATTTAAAAAAGACTGGCTCATCAAGTTAATGTGTTTTGTTCTAGTTTTCAGTTCGGGTTATGGTTTGTATGCAACAAAATAAGTCACATTTGTAGAATACAGGGTTCCTGGGCTCTTAAAAATGGTTAGAGTCATCCTAGAGATAGAGAAATGACCCAGTTCTGTACTTTAAATGACTATAAAGTATACTATGTGGAATAATTTTTAATCTTCATTCTCTCCCTCCGTCTCTCTTCTTTCTTCCTTATTCCCTTTTCCTGTTCCCTTCCTCTCTCCCCTTCTTTCCTTCTCCCTCTTTCCCTGCATTCTGAATTTCCTTGAGAAAATTGCCCTTTCTCATGGACTCAACTTGAGCTACTTTTTATCCCAATCCTGATGACAAATATATAATAGAGTAATATATATACATATGTGTGTATACATGTATATGCATGCATGCATATATGTGTATGTGTTGTATATATCTACATAGATAAGTATATATATTATATATATATATATATATATATATATATATATATATATATATATATATATATATATATATATAAGCAGATAGATAGATAAATAGATAGTTCAGGGAAGACTAGCACCTCTGCTGTGAGGGCTTGCCTAGCCACTTTCAGGGCTGCTCATCCACCTTTGGTGTCCACCTGTTACCTGACTATGGCTCCAAGAAGCTGTAGCATGTGCAGCAGCCACGTCCCAGCAAAATTGTCTCAACAGACAGGCTAAACTAGGTGGAGAGTAACTGACAGGCCTCAGACCCATCAGTGTGTTAAGGGGGTGTCTACCCCAAGTACGTGAAGACTTCCTCTGGCAAAAATGGTCAAATGAGAAGAGTTTGCTCCAATAGTCATGAAGGCAACTGGAGCAGGTGATGTGGAGCGCTTAGAGCTTGGTCAGATATGGAAGATACCAAGGTCATCATCTACCACACCTGAGCCATCACCAGTCATCTTGACTTTTATCTTGTCACTGGACTTCAGTGACTCTGAAAGAGAGAGTGAGGCTCATGCCTTTGTGCAACTCTGCCTCACTTAAATCCAGTTCACAAGCAAGTCAAAACATCATTCTGTGATGTCATTGGTCCTCTTTGAAAACAAAGGATGAACAACAATACACACACATATTTACTCAACTAGGATCTCTTCAACTGAATGTCTCCTCCTTGACAAATAATGTTTTCTTTTGTCTTTGTATCCCAAGCTCTTAGTTTAATGACTGTCACATATTAGTCACTTAATATATGTTGAATGAACGAATAAACGAACTTGAGCTCTAGTTGCTTATCATGCTTTGCCACTCAAATGATTTGCTTTTCTTGTAAACTTAACATGTTCCTAATTGCATTTATTTGGCCTGTTCCCATCTGTGTCCATCTTAAATCAGATTTGTCCCTTCTCTTTCCAGTAGCCACCACCTCTGCCCAATCCCTCATCTTGTTACCCCTTGCATTACTAGGATTGTTTTTTAACCTGGTTTTCCTGCCTCTAATACCTTCCTGTTCAACTCTTTCCTTCCTATAACTGCCAGACTAATTATAAAAAGACATTTTCATTCTGTTATCACAGAATCAACAGTTTAGGGCAAAAAGGGGTCTGAAAAGCTTCCTAGTTCTCTAAGCCCCAGGTCAAATCCCAGCTCCCACTCTGATTACCCAACCTATGTTGATTTCTCCCTTTTCCAGATCTACGTGTGCTTAGTGACTGTACTATATCATTAGGTCTTTATAAGATCTCTTTTCCCTAATTATTTCATGATATATATCTGGTCTCCCCAACTAGTTTGTAAGCTCTTTGTGGGTAGACTGTCCTTTTTATGCATATTTTATATCTCTTAGTATGATAGGAGCTAATAAATACTTATTAATCAGTTTGACAGACTGCAAGTATAAGGCCTAGAAGATGTTCTGGGAATTCGTAAGTGGACTGGCCTGAAAGGCAAAGGAAAGTGGTCTGGGCCAAAAAGTGATCTAATATTAAATAATGGTAATCATTCAGATATTGCCTGACCTCCTTGCCACTTGTTGGCAGTTCTCATTATCATCATTCATTAAGCAAGTCCCTTAACTCATGGGTCTGTTTCTTCACCTGCAATCCAAGGAGTTTAGACAGATTTGTTCCTAAGGTTTCTTCTAGATCCTGAGCAGTGGAGCTCTAATACCACTGAATACAGGCTATGTTTGTGCTAATGTCATGTGCTACAGGAGGAGTTACAGAGAATGAAAATGCGTAGTCCCTGCCTGGCTCTGTGGTCCATTTGAGATTACACATACCTTCATGAAAAATTAAATTACAATAAAAGACAGTCATGCAAGAGATGTTATAAGAGGGTATCTGTGATTTTACAGGAGCTTTTTTTGAGAACCCCAACCTTAGCAAGTCAGGATTTTTTTTTAATTGGCAATATTATAAACTTGGGGTTTTTACATATTGTTCAGTTAATTTATTCAGCACCCCTTCATGAAAATAGTTGTGTTAGTAAAAACAGATGAAACTTACCTGGTGCTTTGTAATCATTAACATTTGTGGGAATACCAGTAATGTATGTGCCATCCATAACATATAATTAATAATCATCATTATAAACAGAGCACTTACTGCTGGGGCCTGTATAGTGCTTCCCCAGGCCTTGTAACCAGTCAGTCACTTGTGGTCCCTGTGCCTTCTAAACCTACAAAGTGGAAACAGTTATGTATGTGATGCAGCGAGTAAGGAAAAACCACACCCTGAAAGTCAGGATACTTGGGCTCTAGTTCAAGATCTACTACTAAAAAGCTTTGTGGACTGTGGACAAATTATATAACTTTGCCAGACCTCAGTTTCCTTATTTGTAAGGTTAAGGGAATTGGACAGGAACTAGTTATACAAGGGGATTAGATAATTGCTAAGATCCCTTAAGTTTAAAAGTGGTAGACATTAAATGACCAAGAGAAGAAAGGTCATTGGCCCAGGGTGTTCTGAAAAGGCTTCCTGGAAGTAGCTAATTGTTGTGAGACTCAAATGAGGTGATGCATCTGAGCATACCTAGGAAACTATAAAGAATTGTGAATTTGGGGCGGCTAGGTGGCACAGTGAGTAGAGCGCCGGCCCTGGAGTCAGAAGGACCTGAGTTCAGATCCGGCCTCAGACACTTAACCTACACAAACAAAAACCTAGCTGTGTGTCCTTGGGCAAGTTACTTAACCCCAGTTGCCTTAAAGGGGCGGCTAGGTGGCGCAGTGAGTAAGAGCTCCGGCCTCGGAGTTGGGATGACCTGAGATCAAATCCGGCCTCAGAAAATGAGCACCCACACATAAATAATGACTAGCCGTGTAACCTTGAGCAAGTTACTTAACCCCAATTGCTTTAAAAAAAAAAGAATTGTGAAAATGTCAAGTATTACGGACAGAAGCTGTATGGGACACAGGATACTCCAACTTTAGAGGATAATTGGCACACAGAGTTTGAGCTACATACTTGGGGAATGGCTACTCAATCTGCCTAAAGTAATAATAATAATAATAGCTAGCATTTTTAAAGCATTTTAAGGTTTACAAAACTTTACAAATATTCTTATTTTGTCCTCACAACAACTGAAGGAGTGAGGTGCTGTTGTTATCCCCATTATCCCAATATCTTACCCAGGATCACACATCTTGTACGTGTCTAAAGTTGGATTTGAAATCATGCCTTCCTCCTCTATGTTCAATGCCCGATCCACTGAGCCACCTAAAAAAAAAATCATAGAGAGTAGTAGTAGGAGATATAAAATTAAAATGGTAGAGTTCAGGAGAGTCATGAATGCTGAACTTTATACTTTGTCCTGAAATTCATCAGTTACCTGATGAAAATTTAATCTTGCAGGAAAGTTTTGGAATAAGCAAAGATTGAAAACAGACTGGGTTAGGAGGTTGCTGTTGTAAATGGATAATAAAAAGTGGAGGGGAGTGTATAGGACTAGAAAGAAGGAATCTTCTGGGAGAAAAACTATAGGCTAAAAAACACGTGGTAATAAACATTTTTAGGGAAATCTTTGAACTTCAATAGTCTACTAAAGGCAACTGCCTGGGAACTTTTTGAAGTTGTATCATAGATACTGGATAATCTTCCTTCATAGGCACAACTATGACTAATTTCATCTCTTGTTTTTACAGCTGTATTATCAAGTCCTCAACTTTGGGATGATTGTCTCCTCAGCTTTAATGATCTGGAAAGGACTCATGGTAGTAACTGGAAGTGAAAGCCCAATTGTAGTGGTACTCAGGTACAAGTTATTTTTCTTTCTTTTTTTTAAAGTCTGGAGTTGCATTAAAGTAATGGTCTTACTGGATAAAAAAAAACAAAAGTTTTAAATAACTTAACACATTTCACTCCTTTGGGAGCCTGCCTCTGTTTCTGCAGAGGGCCTACCTGAAAGTTAATAGCTAGTAATGACTTGTTAGAAATTGCAGCCTTGATAGCTGTCCTCTCCAGAGCCCCAGAGGTCCTGTGTGTCTTTTCTTTATATAGCCTGCTGCTTTGTTGCATTTTAAAGTAAGTCTTTAAGAATAGTCTCCAAGAGGCTATGTAGCAAAGGTGGGATTCTGAGGTGCCTCATAGTTTACTATTTCAAATTTATTCCTCTCTATTTTTAGTTACTGTCTCCTAAAAGTATTGTTTTTATGGAACTCTTAATTAAAATGTTTCATAGTGCTTTATTGTCAATAGACTATCTTCTTCCTATTTCCCTTATTTAAAAATTAATGTTATATCTGTCCCCAGCTCCCTCGGACTCTAATTGTTTGGACTAGGAAATCTTACTTAAATCTTTGTGAATTAAGAGCTTTTGGTCAGTCCGTTTCCATTTTCATTGATAATGATTTCAGTAATAATCCATGTTCTTTATTAAACCCAGCACTGCCTTGAAATGGTTATGTAGGAATCATAGGATGACAGATTTAGAATTGGAAGGTACCTTAGAAGTCATTTAGTTCAAACCCCTCATTTTAAAAATTAGAAAACTGAAATATACCTGGTCTCTCTGAGGTCACACAGGTAGTAAGTGGCAGAGGAGAGACTTGAACTTGCTTCTCCCTGCTCAAAATTTATTCCCCTTACTACTCTACATCACTGGGCATGGACCCAAGTCTGCTTATTTATTCAGAATTTTTCCTCTTGACTATTTCCTTTATGATCTTAAGCACACATCCTATGATAAGGCAATGTAAAAACAAAAGACACTACTAAAAATCTTCTGTGTGTATAACATGTTACTGATATCTTTTGTTTTTGTATTGCCTAAATTTTCCCCTATATCCTTCCTTCTAATTCCTACTAGGGAGCCAGTGCTTATAACAAAGAATTTTTTTTAAGGGGGGAAGAGGAGGGAAAAAATTCAACAAAACCAATTCTATATTGAAAAAAATCTCTACATTATATGCAATTATCCACACTGCCAAGATGGTAGTGAGGTTTGTCTCCTTATATCTCTTCTTTCGGGCAAAGCTTGTCCTTTGTAATTTTGAAATACTTAGTTTTGATTATTTTGTGGTGATTGTTCTTTCCATTTATATTGTTGCACTGTGGTGTGTACAGTATTGTTTTCCTGGCTCTACCTACTTCACTTTACATAAATTTGTGAAGTCTTTCTATACTTCTCTATATTCATCATATGTGTTGTTTCTTAGAGCACAGTAATATTCAGTTAGGTTCATGTCCCACACTTTGTTGAACCATTCCCCAGTTTATGGACTTCTGTTTCATTTCCAGTTCTTTGCTACCACAAAGAGTGCTACTATAAATATTTTGTTGTATGTGGAGTCTTTCTTTTGTCAGTGACCTCCTTAGGGTATGGAGGCAATATATATTTTTATAATGAAGTTTTTTATTTTGTCTGTGTTGTGTACTATAATTTTGGCCCTCATGGTTACTAGGAAGCAGAAGTTTCCAATAGATTCCTAGGTTCTTAGTTGTCCATTTGAGTTCTGCCTTCTTAGTTGTGACCTTTACTGATCTGAAGTAAAGTTGGATAGAATTATTAAAGGTTTCAGAATTTGTATGTAGATTTAACAAAAGGGAGAAAGAGAAGTGAATAAAATGGAAGGATTAAGTCTGTAAACAGTACATACTCTGGAAATGAGAAGAAAAAGGGGTGAAGGCACAGAAACTTCTTTGTAGAGAGGTAACAGATTTTGTGGCTTCTAGGACTATTTCAGTTGTGGTCCCTGCTGTGAAACCCTCACATCTTCCATTGTCTCTCCCTCCTTTCCAAATGTATGTTGCACTGAGAGTAATTCTTTTTAACTGACTTTGGACTAAATATTGTTTGTCAAGAGAATTAGGGAACAAACTAGTCAACAGAGACCAGAACACACAAACAGAAATGGAAAGAAGGAAGGTGTCTGAGACACTAGATCATACTGGTTTACTTTTTTTTATATTCCTGTCAAATTCTGTAGCAATGTTATTGTTACTTACAATTTTGCCTTTGAATATGTGGATAATCTGCCAGATTGCTTCAACTACTTCCTTTCTTTTTGGAGCCAAGTCAGAAAGTTGTCAATCAACAAGACTAACAGTTCTTTCTCCTATGGTATGTCCAAAACACAGTTCATCTTATGTATTCTTCTAGAACTATTTACTCCTCTATCCCTGCCTGATTGTGTGGAGGGCTTTCAATTATTCTCCCTTCCATTCCATCCTCCCAAGTTTTCAATCTCAAGAGCTATGGTTGACTCTTCCATCTCTCTCTATCCTAGTTAATTGCCGAGTTTGTTTATTCTACCTCCACAACATTTCAAATATCTTCCCAATGACACTATCCTAGTCCTGACCCTTATTATGTCTTATCTAGATTATTATAATAATAGTGTCCTAATTAGTCTCCCTGCTACTAGTTTCTCTCTTTTCTAATCTGTCCTTTGCAGAGCTGCCAGAATAGTCTTCATGAGGCACAGGTCTGACCATTACTACTCCCTACCTTGAGAAGACTTTAATGGCTCCCACATTGCCTCAACCAGAATTTTTTAAAATCCTTAACCTGGCATTTAAAATACTTAGAGTCTAACTCCAATCTGTCTTTGTAGACTTATTTCATATTACTTGTTTTTATATCCCTGCAAGACAATTAACAAATGCTTGTTGATTGGTTAACATTTTTCCTCTTCATTTACTCCACATTACCACCAAGCTAGCATACTAGCTGTTCCCCAACTCACAATTCCATCTCTCATTTCCATGATTTCCCTCAGGCCAACCCCCACCCCTGCCTTGGCTGATCTCCTCATCTCTGCCTCTTAGGATTCTTGTCTTCTATTGAGGTTCAGCAGAAATTATATCAATCTTCCATGATGCCCCCACTCGTTAGGGTTCTCCTTTCTCAGACTACCTTGTATTTATTCATATGTGTTTATGGTAGACCCAGTAGAATAGAAGTTTATTAGAAGCAGAGACTCTGTCATCTTTGGTTTTATATCTTTTTGCAGCACATATTGCACATAATAATATAAATACATATAGTACAGTTAATGTTTGTTGAGTTGAATTATAACAGTGGTGGACTGAGCTATATCTTAATTTTGTGTTCTGGACTTAAAATGGTCTTCTTGTCGTTAATGTACAGGAAATATAAAAATCTAGTTCCATAGCTAGTTTCCTTCCATTGTTGTTTTTAGAAATTATTTGGGGGAAACCTGTGATGATCCTATCCAACTTTTCTTCTTCTTTTTTTTTGTTTGTTTTTTTGCCTTTTGGAGGGCAGTTGGGGTTAAGTAACTTGCCCAAGGTCACACGGCTAGGTTTTTTGTTTGTGTGTGTGTTAAGTGTCTGAGGCCGGATCCGAACTCAGGTCCTTCTGACTCCAGGGCCGGCGCTCTACTCACTTTGCCACCTAGCCGCCCCTCCAACTTTTCTTCTAAGCTGGGTATAAGCCAGATTTGGAATGATTCCTACAAGTAGTTTAATCTGGCCTGTATCAGTGGTGTCAAACTCAAATGGAAATGGGGCTGCTAAACCATATATAGGGATCCCTGTGGGCCACATATGGACTTAGAAAAAACATGCATGTTTATTTCCTTTTTATTACTTTATCAACACATTAAAGTCATATAGGAGCTACATTTTAATCTGGTTTGGGACACATTTAGGAGTGTTGGAGACTGCATGCAGCTTGTGGGATACATGTCTGACACCTCCATTCTACAAGATCCTGAGCAAATGGTTATCCAGTCCCTGCTTAAACACTTCTGTGTGCAGGGCCCTGTCTACCTTATGAGGTAGCACATTCTGTTTTTGAACAATTCTTATTCTTAGGAAGTTCTTCCTTAGTCAATTAAGCTGAAATATGGCTCTGTAACGTCTACCTTAGGGTTCTATGTCTGCATTCTGAAACCATAGAGAATAATTTAATATTTCTTCCATTTTGTGGTCCTTCGGATATATTTCCCTGTTAAATTCTTTCCTCAAGTCAAACATCTTTATTTCTTTCACTCATCTGCCTTATATAGCATGGTTTTTGGTCCCCTTAAAATCTTGGTTATCTTCCACTGGACATATTATAGTTTGTCATTGTCCCTTATTTGATACTCAGAATTGAGCACATTATCCAGATATCATCTACTCAATATAAATGCTCTCTTGTTCTGGACATTATGCTTCTACTAATGTAGTCAGCCTAAGATCAAATCAGCTTTTTTTGGCAGATCTATCTCACTATTGCCTCTAATTTAGCATGGAGTCGATAAGAACTCCTAAGTCTTTTGGATGTGAACTGCTGTCTAGCCATATATTTTTGCAAATTGTTTTTAAATTTTAACTGCCAGGCTTTACATTTATCCTTATTAAATGAACTCTTGTTAGAGACAGTCTGTTAAGTCAGTTGAGTCTTTTATCTCCTGAATCTTTTGTCCCCCATATTAGCTGTCCCTTTCAGCTTTGTCATCTGTAACTTTGATCTGCATGCCAAATGGATCTTCCCAAGGCACTGCCAAAAATGTCAAACAAACAGAATGGAGCCAGACAGCTCTCACTTTTCCATTCTTTGAGTCCATTAATTCAACCTGTTATGATTCCATCTGACAGCATTGTCAACCAGCCCATGTTTCTCCATTTTTCCTATAAGGAGATCATAAGAGATGTTAAGTTGACTTGCTGAAATTTAAATCAACTGTGTCTTAACAGATTTTCCTGTTCTACCAGTCTAGTAACCCTGTCAAAAAGAGAAAGGAGGTTATGTTGACATTACTTGTTCTTAATATGAACCCTTTTATGTTTTCTTGTGACTACTTTACTTTTACCATTCAATTATGGAATTCTTCTGAGAATGAATATTAAGTTCACAAGCCTATAGTGTGCAAAATCTGTCTTCTAAACATTTTTGAAGATTGGAACATTTGTCCATCCCCTTTTTTCATCATTTGTTAGATTGCTAGTGTTGGCATGTGGATTATTTCTGCAGTTTTTTCAGCACCCTTTAATGTAATTCATCTCTGTTGTCTTACCTATCTTGAGCTTTAATTTCTTTTACAAATCAGAAGATCATTCTCCTTGGCAGAATATAGCAACAGAATAGGAGTAGAATTAGTTCTTTCTCATTGATGAATTGGACTTAGGCTTTCCTTGTTTTTTTCCTCCAGACATTGCTTTTACAAAGCCCTTTTTGTTCTTAACATTTTCTTAAGTCTTAACTCATTCTTGTCTTTAGTCTTCTTGACATTATTCAAGTGTGTTAACTTAGTGTCAATCATTTGTAGTTGTCCTTGGTTATGTAAATTGCTTCCATAATTTGTGTACATCCTTTTAAAATCAGGGCTCCAGGGAAGTCCCTGTGCAACCACATCTATATCCTTTACTTCCCTCCGTCCCCCATTCCTTCCTCTTTGGGAATCATGCCATCAGAGTTTTATTCTTATTAGTCTCCTTTTCCTATCCCCCTTGGCCAGCTGTTTTTTCTTTTAAAACTAGAGCTCTTCACCCGGGTTCCATGAAATAAATACACACACATACATGCCTCTATATATACACACATAACATATATACTTAAATCTATTGCTTTCTTTTGTAATCCTGTGTATTTCATTTTATGCTTTTGAAAGTGTTATTCTGAGAAGGAATTTCTTGGTTTCACCAGACTACCAAAAGTGTTAATGACATAAAAGGTTAAGAATTCCTGGGCGATTTTTCAAATTAATTAATTAATTAATTGCTAATTTTTAGTTTTCATCATTCACTTCCATAAGATTTTGAGTTCTAAATTTTCCTCCCCCCCCAAGACAGCATGCAATCTGATATAGGCTCTACATATGCATTCATATTAAACTTATTTTCTTATTAGTCATGTTGTAAAGAAGAATTAGGACCAATGGGAGGAGCTACAAGAAAGAAGAAACAAAAAAAGAGAGCAAATAGTATGCGTTGGTCTGCATTCAGACTACATAGTTCTTCTGGATATGGAGAGCATTTTCCATCATTAGTCTTTTGAAGTTGTCTTAAATCTTTATGTTGCTGAGAAGAGTTAAGCATATCAAAGTTCATCATTGCACAGTATTGTTACAATGTGTACAATATTTTCCTGGTTATGCTTACTTCACTCAGCATCAGTTCATGTAGGGCTTTCCAGATTTTTCTGAAATCTGCCTGCTTATCATTTCTTATGGAACAATAGTATTACATTTCATTCATATATAATAACTTGTTCAGCCATTCCTCGATTGATGGGCATCCCCTCAATTTCCAATTCTTGCCCATCACAAAAAGAGCTGGTATAAATATTTTTGTACTTATGGGTCCTTTTCCCATTTTTATGATCTTTTTGGGATACAGACCTAGAAATGATAAAGAATTCCAGTTTTAGAGTTAGGCCATTGTACCAGATCTCTTTTTGCCCTGAACTTTTTGAAATCTGCTTTCTTAAACTCTAAGGTATAATTTGGACTATGTCTGGAGCTCCTCTTCTTGGTAATCAGGGTTCTAACTCAACAAGGTCACTTTCTCTCTCAATTCCCCTTAATCCCCACAACCAACTAGTTCGTTATTGTAGGTAAGAATTAGACCCAATCAGCAGTTCTTGTTGTTGCAGTTTCTTTTGAAAAATGAAATTGTCAATAGAGAAGATCATCAGATAACTGAATAATCAGCTTTCATTAAATATCTAACGAATGAAAACCCTTAGGCCTGTATTTTGCATCCATCATGAATTGAGAACTCACCATCCATTTCTCCCTTGTGGTCATGAAGTTGGTAGTATATTCCTGTAGTTCTCATTTTACCTGCATTTAAATATCCTCCCCCCTTTCAGGTTCATAGATTTCCATCCAAGTATATGTATATATTTTTGACATATAATCCTACATTCATTTTTTTCTGTCAGATCTGTTTCTTTTCTTTTTCTTTTTCTTTTTTTTCTTTTTGGAGGGGAAGGCAGGGCAATTGGGGTTAAGTGACTAGCCCATGGTCACACGGCTAGTTAACTGTCTGAGTTCAGATTGAACTCAGGTCCTCCTGATTCCAGGGCTGGTGCTCTATTCACTGCGTGTTTCTTTTTAATAAGCTATGCTATTCCATTGTATGTCCTGGTTGTGAGTCTTATCCCCCATTAAGACTTAGTCATACGAGGTCATATTTTTCTGCTAGTGTTAAAATCTCCCATTTACTTTTTTACATTATCCATTTGCTCTGTTTTGATATATAGACATGTAAGGCCTTAAAGTTTACAATACACTTTGCATTTATTATCTCATTTGATCCTCATAACAATCCTGTAAGAGAGGTGCTGTTATTCCATTTTACCAGCAAGGGAACTGAGACTAACAAAGGTTAAAAGATTTGCCCAGTCACAAAGCTGCTAAGTTGCTAAGGCAGGATTTGAATTCAGATTTTCCTAATTCCAGTTCAGTACTTTATTCCATTTACCTTCTATAAATTATTGAGCATATTCTCTACCATTACTCTTTATTCTTTGTTATATCTGTTGCCATCCAATAGTTATAGCTATATAGAAGTATTTGCTTCTAAATATATAACAATTATAGAAAGAGATTTCTCTTTTTCTTCCTTTTTAGTTTAAGCCTTTCTTGATGAGATCAGTAGGTCTCCATCAAGTATCAGTTTCTTTGACCCTGGCCAAGATTCTATCACTCTGTTGTTTTAACACAGACAAGAGAATAAAATAAAAAAACAACTATTTGTTTCCAGTATCCTCCTTTTCCTTTCCAAAGAGAAAAGTTGATTAATGCTCCAATTCTGGTGCCCTCCTCCACCCCTACTTCCCGAGTTTTTTTACCCAGAACTTTATAATCCCTAAATATTCTTTCTAGCTTTCTGGTGCTATCCTCATTCCAATGTGTATTGAAGAAGTAGTGGTTGGCAGGTTTGATACATCTCAGTTACATCTAGGCTGTATCTTCTTAGAAGATGGCGTCTTTTGTTGTGTCATATATACATATGGCTACCTCTATACCCTGTAGCAGGCAAATATCACTTTCTCTTTGGGTTTCCTAAAATGTTCCACTACCAATTTCCTTTATGGTTCAGTCCTGGGTTTGTACCTCTTGGTTCCAGTGAATACTCCTTGTTGTTCTTTGGAGCATGGGATGCCTTTTCCTCAGAAGGTCCAGGTCCACCTTCTTTGGGAAAAATCTCATGACTTTATATAGTGGTAATCTTCAGGGTTTCAGGCTTTCTATCGTCCACATCGTTCCTCTGTGACACATTCTTCTATCATACAACTAAATGACATTGGTTTAATTTTCTTCTACCTCCTATCTAGGAATATCTTCCTGCTTTGTTGGGCTTTTTTTTAATTATTATTTCTTCCAGGCAGTCTAGAAATTTTTCATTTTTTTCTTTTAGGCAAGAATAAAGTGTCATGTTCAAACTCTTTTGCTTTTTCCTTTATCAAGCACACCAAAGTGCATTTAAAATACACATAGAGGTGGTAATTGTCTCCAGCAGGAAAACACATAGAGCACGATCACAACAAATGACCTGAAATAACACCCTCGGATAGGGGCCTGAGCCCAAGTTCTCTAGTGGACTCACATTCTCTGTGGATCTTCTAATGATGCCCCCATGATATGTGCTTGCTTCTCACAGCCTGCTCTTAAGGACAGCCTATTCCACCAGCCCTTCTCAGGTACTCTTATTATCTAGCTTCAGTTCAGCTTCCACATCCTGTAACACACTATATGCCAATGGTTTAATTCAGAAAACAGTAAGTGCTTACTTTGTACAAGGCATCCTACACTGTCTCTTTATCTATGAGGGGCTTATCTTCTATGGGAAAGACAACACCCCCCCCCCCCCTTCACCTCTCCCACAATCAAATCCAGAAATCATGTAGTGGAATATTTAATTAAAGCTGTCCATTTGCTTCCTCTTGAATTAACAGCCATGTAAGAATCCCTTAAGTATTTTAAATGCGTAATTTTTTAAAAGCTTTATAATCTAAAATGTTTTCATTTTTCAGATAAAAACAGTTATTTCCTCCTTCTTTTCTAATGTTTTTCCCCTTAAGTCTTTTTTAGCTCTAAGGGTTAGAAATAAGTGAAAACCAATTAAGCAGAACTAAAAGTCTCCAAGGTCTGCTCTAAAGGTGTGGACCATTCCATATCGGGAGTAAATTGTAGCTTGCCCAGAGCCTGATTAATGAGTCAGATAAACTGTAACAAACAAATTTAAAGAGACCATGATGTCCTAAGTTAAACCAAAGATTTATTTGATGGAGTGAATTAGTTTGTTCAGTGTTTACTTAACTGAGCTAGTATTCTGCAGGGAAGTTACTGCAGTGAAGGAAAAGGGGGACCAGATGGAAGTGAAAGGGGAAGTAGGGTGTCACATCTTCAAGAAGCAAAACCATTTTCCCCTTACATGGTAGTGTGGAAAGTTAATACATAGCAAATGAGGAGGCCAGGGCTTCTGTATGAGGGCATGTCAAACTTCCTCCTGAATTTGGTTCCCTTTCTCTCTACTTAATCCTCCCCCCTGGACAAATCTACTGCCACTTCAACTTTGACCTTTTGATACTAGAGGGAAGACTTAGGAACTTTAAAAAAAATTTGTTAATGGGATACCATTTCATAGGGTGGATCTAAAAGAGAATTTATTTATCATTACTGAAGAAAACTAAGGATATTGGACATTTTGCCTGGACATTTTAAGGTTAAGGAAATGGTGAACAAGCAGAAGTTCTCTTTATGGAATTGAATTCTGTTTATACCTAACACTGCCCTTTGAGGTACATTTGTAATGATCTGAAAATCCACTCCTGTTGCCATAATTCATAGGCAAATTCATAGAATGTCTTGAGTAACCGATAAAGAATTATTTGCATGGAATAACTGAAAATCCAGTTCCTTCTCTTATTAATCTGTTTTTTCCACCTTCTCTATTCTTCAGCTCCTATTCATTTCTGCCCACCTTTGTGCTTCTTTGCAAAACAGGGACAAAGAGATAATAAAGATGTTTCTTTATTATTTCTTAAGCAAGCTGCTCTTTTGCCTTGATGAGTACTTGAGTTAAACCCATAAGGTCATCTTAGCCATATCTTCCTAATTGGCAGTAAGAGATGATCCAGTGCTCATTTGAATACCAGAATATGTCTAGTGATTTTCAGATGTAATAAGGGCAGTGTTTTTAAAGTTCATTCTTTCTTTTCCTACTGTGTTATTCATTTGAAATTTTAAAAGGTTAAGAAATTAGTAACATTGTGCCATTTTCAAGATATAAGAAAGCTCCAAATAATAGTGCTTGAAATAGGCTAGTTTGAATGAGGACTAATAATGTAACAAACCTTTAGTGTAAAACTCATTAGATGGCAGCCAGAGGAAGCTATATTTTAAACCCAAGCCATGTTTAATCAAATGATTACATTTGTAATTATAGAGGATGAATATTCCAAAGATGTTCTGCTGAATTTCGTGTCATTTAATTTTGAAATATGTTTAAGCTCAACTAAGTATTTCTTTTTGCTAATGATGTTGCTCTTTTTTTCCCTAGTGGAAGCATGGAACCTGCATTTCACAGAGGGGATCTTCTCTTTTTAACCAATCGAATTGAAGATCCCATAAGAGTAGGAGAGATTGTTGTCTTTAAGATAGAAGGAAGGGAAATTCCAATTGTTCACCGGGTCTTGAAAATTCATGAAAGGTATGTGCTAAGCATGGGTGCTTGGGTTATTCAAGTATTTTCAGTGTCTTTCGTGGTATTGGATTTTATTTACCCAGAATCATAAAATTGGAAGGTACTACAAAGACCATCTCGTCAAACTTGAGCAAGAATCCATACTCTAACCCACTTTATCAGCTTTTCTCTTGAGGATTTTTCAGGAAGTCCACTCTCCATTCCCCTTTTGGATAGTGTTCATTGTTATATTTTTCCTTGCATTGAGCATTGTCCTGCCTTCCTACACTTTCTGTTCATCATCCTTAGTTTGGCCAGGGTCCAAGAGAATAAATCACCTTTCGTCTGGTGGTTTTCGGTACCACCTTTCTCCACCTGCCCTAGTCTATAGGATCTAGCAGCCAGCCTGTCACCATTCTCAGTCCTTCCTCTTGATGTCTCTCTCCTTAGCTCATCAGTGTCCTTCCTAAAATATGAATTCAGTCCAGAATTGAGCACAGTACTCCAGATATGACATGACTAGGGCAGAAATTATACATATACCTCCTTAGTCCTGGACACCGCTTCTTCCTGAAGTCTCAGCTCACATTAGCTTTCTCATGGCCATATCACACTGTTTAATTATTGAGCTTATAGTCCACTTAAGCCCCCCAATCTTTTCAGACAGATGATCTCTTTACGTCCCTGATTGCTGATTTCCACAAGTACACCAGAATCTGGCTAAATGAGGGGTCAGCAGCCCTTCCAGGACCTAGCACAGTGCTTTGCACATAGTAGAAGCTTTTAAAATGTCTATATAGGGAGAAGAACCATATTCTTAGCCTATAGCTTTTTGAAGAGTAGTGGTATAAATATGTGTTCTTAAATATCTTTGTATTTCAGCCTTGCCCCTTGAGCACTTCGGTAACATGAGTTTAACTTATTGTATCATATTGGAAATGAAAAGCAGGGAAAACCTAGCTCGGGGAAGATAAGATATATGAGTTAGCCAGGGAAGAGGTAAAGAAAGTGTAACAGTGGGGGTGGGGAAGGGTTTCTGAAGGGGGGGAGTGACTAAGGAGGGGGGGGGGGCGGCGCGCCGGCCTTGAGCTCATTGGTAGGGTGAGGGGAGGATCCAGAATTCACTTGCCTCCATATCTACCCTTCATAGTGTGTAATGTGTTTGAGTATTAATGAGATGAATCAGCACACAAGTACAGACTCTTCATTTATTTTGGCTAAGAGAGGCTGGGTATGTACTTAGTTACTGACCCCTGAACTACACCAAAAAACTGGATTTGATTAGGAGGAGATAAAAGTTCTGCCAAGTGACATAAACACTGATTTCATATATAGCCTTCAGATATTGTGGGATGAGGCTATCCTACCCTTTCAAAGAATTGAAGGGAAAACTTTCTCCAAAAGGCCCCTAGAAGGATAGGGTGGGGTGGATTCTCAACTCTTCAGCCCAAGCTGAATATGAATTACTGTGTCATCAGACTCCCCCTTCCAGGATTTTGGCACCCTCCCCCCAAGTTAGTCAACACACAGGTGGAGTACAAACAACATCCACCCACACAGCTGCAGCTGTGTCCTTCCCTTCTTGCTGAAAGTTTACAAGGGTCAGTTCTTCCCTTACTGTTAATCTTATTCAACCCAAAGGCAGCAGTTAAGGCCAGTCTTATTTGCTCCTGGAATAGTAACCACCCTCTCTTCTCTTTAAACACCCTGGCTAATTGCCACCTCTCTGCTTTAGAAATGGTGGCATAGTTGCTTCAGAAGTAGTTTCTCTTGCTGCCTGTCAGCTCCAGGGCACTTGATTTCCCATAGCTGTAGCCCCAGCACCAAAGCAACATCCCAGGGGAGTGGCCTATGTCTTATGTAAAGTCCATCTGGTCCTTTCCCTGCCTCTACATGTGGCAACACCCCATCTTCTCTGTTATACTGACAAAGGAATAGCTATTCAATTGATGATAATTTCTTAGGATTTTATACAATTTCCTTGATTTAAGATTGACATCTTTTGTTTTTACATTGCCTAGATTTCTCCCAGTATCCTTTCCTTCCTTCTTGTCCTCCTCCTCCTTCAAAAAGAACTATCCCTTATAACAAAGAATTTTTTTTCAAGAGGAAGGAGAAAAAAGGAAACTAAGTAAAACCAACCAGAACACCCAAAAAATCTGATGTTCTATGCAGTGTTACACATCCAAGGAAAGAAGTGATTTCTTCTTTGGGGCCAGGCTTGTTCTTTGTAATTTTACATCATTCATTTAGGATGATTGTGTGACTGTTGTTCTTTCCATTTATATTGTTATAGTCATTGTGGTATATTGGTTTCCTGGCTTTGATTCCATCAGTTTATGTAAGTTCAAAGACAGTTTCTAAAATCTAAATCAGTTTTACACATCTGATCATTCTACTCTACACAGTCGTCATTCTCATACTGAGTTCTGTACAAAAATCTTTAGAATATTATGGGGGAATAAGCTTTTATTTCAAGGGGAAATTTTAAGTGAAAAGTTTTTTTTCATCACAGCAAAGATGTTCTATACTTCTGGAAACCTGATTTAAGTCAATTTAAATTTTTTTCAATCTGTTAACATTTTGTTTTGTCTGTTTTTAATTTTGAATGAGGATAAATTTCAAACTTTTTGACACTGACTGTTTGCTTGTTCAGTTAGTATAAAATTATCACCATACTTAGAAATTATTTTTTAACTCTTTAGTAATTTAGAACATTTCTTTCTCTACTAAGAAATAGCTTCTTTGCCTTTATTTCAAAAATAAATTTTGAATATTGGAAGTAAAGATTTGTTCTTCCATAGAATTCTAAAGGATTTGAATATTAATTAAGGGGTAACTTTTTATGAATTGTCTTTGGAACTGTTACAGCCTGCAGTTTTTACAATAGTCAAAAGGTCCCCTTGACATTCAAAAGCTACCAGCTTATCTTATCTGTAACCAGTATTCTCTGGGTTCTATTACTATGGACAAAGCAACATTAGTTTATGCTATAAAATTGTCAGAGCCTTGAACAGGCCTGGCCAGAAGTTCTCCATTTTCTAGTGTCAGAGATATGTTTTCACAAACTTTTCAAAATGTGATGAGCTTAATAAGTTTGTTTGAAATACAATTCTTACGTTGAGATCTCACAATTTATTTTTTAAATAAAACTTTTCCCATGGAATTCTGAAAGTTTCACGCTGATATGTAGCAAAAAGCTTGGTATTCTAATGATTTACTTTGTAATCTTGAGGGATCCAACTTAAAGAGCTGTGATTTTGACTCTCCTAAATTCCTGAGTTACTTTATGTAGTATTGCCATTTCTTTCTTTTTCTTCCTTCCTTTCTTTCTTTCTTTCCTTTCTTTCTCTTTCTCTCTCTCTCTCTTTCTCTCTCCCTTCCTTCCTTTTTTTCTCTCTCTCCTCTTTTTCTTTCTTTCTTTCTTTCTTTCTTTTTTTTTTTTGCTTTTTGAAGGGGGAAGGTAGGGCAATTGGGGTTAAGTGACTTGCCCAGGGTCACATGGCTAGTTTTTGTGTTAAAGGTCTAAGGCCGGATTTGAACTCAGATTCTTCTGACTCCAGGCTGGTGCTTTATTCACTGTACCACCTAGCCACCCCCATAGCCATTTATTTCTATATTAAATTACCTCCTTTAAGCAGTAGACTAGGCAGGATGAAAGGGTGCAGGTGGATATAGGGGGCTACTTTAGAACAGAGGTGAAGTTGTCAGACTAGGAATAAGGATGGGGAACAAGGTGCTAAACAAGAATTCTTCCATTCTTGATTCCTTTTCCCTTTCTTTCCTTCCTTGTAGAAAATGCATTTTTAGATATGCAAATAATAAATATAGTTTTATTCTTTTATATTATCCCATTTGTAAATGGACTATTACATTTCTATCATCTATGTGTTTATTCCTTCTGTTCAAATGGCAGCCTTTCCATGTTTTCTCATTCTTCTTGATTCTCATCTATCTCTTCCCATGAATCCCATGTAGAAGATTCACCTAGTATGTTAGAAACCTTCTTTTAGGTTAGAGCTTTTTAACCTTTTCTGGTGTTGTGGACCCTTCTATCAGTCTGATGAAGCCTTTAGGCCTCTTCTCATAATAATGTTTTTAAATGCATAAAATCTAATACATAGGATTACAGAAGAAATCAGTCATATTGGTATCAAAATATTTTTTCAAGTTCATGTCCAGCCATTCTAGAGAACAATTTGGAACTATGTCCAAAGGGCTATAAAACTGTATACATGCCCTTTGACCTAGCAATATTGCTACTAGTTCTGTATCCCAAAAAGATCAAAGAAAAAAAAGAAGAATTTTTGTGGTGACTAAGAATTTGAAATTCAGGGGATGCCCATCAGTTGCAGAATGGATAGACAAATTATGGTATATGTTGTGGTTTTATGCCATAAGAAATGACAAAAGGGGATGGTTTCAGAAAAACCTGGGAAGACTTGTATGAAGTGATGCAAAGTGAAGGGAACAGAACCAGGAGACTATTGTACGCAATAACAGCATTATTGTAAAGATGGATCAACTGTGAAAGACTTAGCTACTCTGATCAATACAATGATTCAAGACAGCATTTCTCATTGTGAATCCTTTTGAACTATCAACCTCCAGTGAGAGAACTGATGAACTCTGAATAGATTTAAGCATCCTTTTTTCTCTTATTTATTTTTCTTGCTTTTTTTTACCAACATGGCTAATATGGAAATATGTGTTTGTGTGACTTAACACGTACAATTGATAGATATATTGCTTGTCTTCTCAGCACGTGGGGAAGGGTCTAGAGGGGGAGAGATTTGGAACTCAAATTTTTTTATTTTTATTTTTTTGCTTTTTGGAGGGCAATTGGGGTTAAGTAACTTTGCCCAAGGTCACACGGCTAGGTTTTTTGTTTGTGTGTGCTAGGTATCTGAGGCTGGATCCGAACTCAGGTCCTTCTGACTCCAGGGCCAGCACTCTACTCACTGTGCCACCTAGCCGCCCCTGGAACTCAAATTTTTCAAAAATGAATGTTTAGAAATTAGAAGAGGTAAAAACGAAATTTAAAAAATTAAATCTAAGTTCCTGGACTCCAAGATCTACCTTAGGTTTTTAAACATTTTGTGAGTATCTGTGCATCTGTCATCACTCAGTCTCACTTAACAGGCCCACCTTTTCTAGTCTTCCAAGAAATGATACTTTTTTATGACACAATGCACTAAGTCATCATTGGAAATATGCCACAGCCTATTTGTGCCCATTATTCATTTTTCCATGGCAACTTATCATATAGCTTAAGTCCTCCATGCCTTAATTCATTCCACCTCTAGGTTTGGGTCACTTATAATTTTGTGTAAAGCTATATATTGAAAAGTTGTTGTGGTTAGTAATTTTAAAAGCTATTTGGAGAAATACACAGCTCATCAACACATCATCTTTGAGCCAAAAGAAAGAAGTCATCTGATTGTCAGGTTCTTCTATGATTGCAACTTGTCACAAAGTAGCCAGGTTCTTCTATGATTGCAACTTGTCACAAAGTAGCATCCTTGTGTGCCTAGTCCAATTAACAGTGTAGTTTTGCAGCCTGTCCTCTATTTGAGATTGAGATAGGCACAAAAAAGCTGCCTCATTAGGCAGCAGAAGGAGGAACCTGGTGCTCTTATCTGTACATAACAAGCTAACCTCTGCTCTTGTACTGCTGACCTAGAATGGAGCTGAGTAAATGTGAAAGAAGAGCAGATTGGGAGGAGCTGGTTGGAAGAATTATTTTTAGAAGGATTAAATGTTGAAGACCTGGTATTTAGGTCTCCCAAGAAAATATTAAGCACTAGTCTAATATTGCTGGTGAAAATTCTGAAATTGAACTGTTTTCATTCCTTTTAAATTTATATTTCATAGCCTTCGCTGGACCTTCACTACTACTGAGCCATCCTTTCATTCTTTTGAAAGCAATCCTACTTTCATTCCCCAAAATAACTTTTTTTTCTCCTTAAGCCCTTCTCCTGTCCTCTATATTCATCTGCAGAATACCTTGCCTCTCCTATTCACTAAGATTAAGGCTGTGCATGCATCATGAGTTTTCTGTTTCCCACCTCCACACACCTCACTCAGTGCTTTACCTGTTCTCCACTCTTTATTGCTCTTAGTTCTCAGATGAAGAAATGAGTGGTCCAGATTCTTGCCAAGGCTAACCATTTTAACTGTACCCTCAATTCTATCCCCTTCTTTTTCCTGGCACCCTGAATTAGCACTTTGTTCATCCCAGTAAGTCAGTTTTGCATTAAATTTGTCATATAGAGTTGTATGTGTTATTTTTTTTTATCTCTTCATTAAATTGTTAGCTTCATGTGTGCTGGGACACTGTCTTAGTTTTAACTTGGTTTTTTTTTTTTCTTTTTGGAGGGCAACTGGGGTTAAGTAACTTGCCCAAGGTCACACAGCTAGGTTTTTGTTTGTGTGTGTTAAGTGTCTGAGGCCGGATCCGAACTCAGGTCCTTCTGACTCCAGAGCCAGCGCTCTACTCACTGCGCCACCTAGCTGCCCCCTAGTTTTTACTTGTTATGGTATTTTTTACATAGAGATTCAACAGACTCTACTTGAATGACTAATACTAACAATCTTATATAGTGCTTTTCCATCATAAAGTACTTTACATATTTTTATCTCATTTGAATCTCACAGTAATCCTGTGAGATAGTTAAATCATATTATCCTCAATTTACAGGTAGGACAGCTAAGGCTCAGGGAGGTTCTAAGTTGGCCAGGACCACAAAGGGAGGTCAAGAGTCAGTCTTGTGACACATTATATTATTTCACATGCATTGTGTTCTTATCCTTTATCATGAAGCCTTTCTTAGATCTTGTCTATTGTTCCAGAAAGGCTGTCATCTACTCGAAGAGCTAGAAATGGTTTAATTTTAAAAGAAAAAAAAAAGCCCAGTCCATGCTTCAGCATTTGGTGAAGGATGCCTTAAGTTAACTGACAGTCTGTCCTAAGGAGCCCACTAGATATGACAGTTTTTACTATCAAGCTTTCCCCCATTTTCTTACTAAGCCATTTCTGTAGTACCTGCCTAAGATGTATGTGGCAATGTGTAAACTCATGAATTTTCTCCTCTGGTTTGGTTTCCTGGTGAGAAGTTTGGGCCTGCTTTCTTTTGGTGGCTGCAGGTTTCATTGAGGAAGTCCTGTAGTGCTCTGGGGCTTGAGCTTGTTGGTACAGTGTCACTTACTGTGTGAATGGACCTCCCAATCCATCTTCCATTGGGGCTCTGTGCAGGGCATCACCTCTATCAGTGTAGAGCATACCTTTGGTGATTATTGATAGATTACTGTTGAAGACAGCTTGTTCTGTAGTGCCTCTTAAAGAATCCCTGGCTTCTTTTTACCCCAGCCTTCCTCAAAGGGGCTTTCCTGATCTTTCCCTACCAGCTGTTAGTACCATTCCCTGGGTAAGGTTACATTCTATCTACCCTCTGTTTTATCTTGTTTTTCTGATTTTTATATGTTGTCTCCCCTGTTAGAATCTAAGTTCCTTGAGAGTAGGAGCTCAAGGCCTTTTTTTTTTTAAACTGTTTTTACTTTTTCTTTGTATTTCCAGTGCTTACTTAGCACAGTGCCTGGCACTTAGGAACCACTCAGTAAATGCATATGGATTGATGGATATGAACTTAACTTTGGCATCTTGTTGGGAGAGGCTGTAAGGCTGAATTTTGCTGTATAAATGCTTTTTTATAGTCAGCAAACAGTGGGATCTTGTTTTCTCTATGTTTTTTAGTCAGTTGTATGACTAAGTATGTGTTCTGCTCTATCTGTTAACAAAGCTTTTTGTTTTTCTTTTTTTTCTCCAGTGGGGATGGAAGGGATGGGTGGGAGAAAAAAATAGATGCTTGTTGATGGGGAAAAAATTAACTTAAAGATGTGTTCTGCCATAGAAAATAACTTGTGAAATGTATGCAGTAGAATAAGCCATTTTGAGATCTTCCTTCAGCTGTATTCTCATTGGTAATCTCTTGACTCATTTTGATGTTTCTGGCCTCTTTGTACTGAGCTTTCACAAATACAACTTGGAGCACATTTTCCCCTCTAGTTTTTAATCCAATGCAGAGACTTCATTAAAAAGCTAAGCTTATAGGAGATGTGATCTCCAGTGATCATGCATTTTTTTGGTACTAATTTGGGCTCTTATGCTACTTTAGATTTCTGATAGCAGCCTAGTGGAGGAGATTGAATTACCTGACTTTTCTCCATCTTGTTTTCCCCCCCTACAGACAGTGGTGTTCTCTGCCTCCTCCCTCTGATCCACCATCACTGGAAGGTGGAAGGCTAATCATAAATGCTTTGAATTCCTCAGAATTTGATGGTATTAAGTGTTTAGTAGTTATGTCAGTAAAAACCTGGACAAAGCTCTGTGTAAATGTGTCCTTATCCATAAAAAGCTGACCCTCCCATAAGGTGTGAAGTGCTTGAGTAGGTTCTAATAAGAGCTCTTGCCCTGAGACAATAATTACTCACTTCAGATACACAAAGGACATCAGAGAAAGCTGTTCTTCCGGTGTCGGACTAAAGAACAAAACTCCAGAAATTTTATTTGTAAGATGAATGCTACTGTCCTGCTTGTTTCTTTAAATGTTCTTTCCATGTGAATTCTATATACTGCATATACTACTGAGGAAAGCTCTAATAGAAGAACAGTCAAGATCAACTGTGTATTCCCCTTCCCCCAAGTAAAAAAACCCAATCCCTTTCCATCTCCCAGTTTTTGCCTTCCTGTAACTTACCTTATTTCCTGCCTCTGTGAGGTTGGTGATATTTTTATTGCTACAGCAGCCTTAGTCATCTCTGTTGGAGCCAGCCTGTTCTTGGCATCTGTCTGCTTTCACCCCCTACATATTTTCAGATTTTCTTTTTATCACCTCCCTTGAATACCCATCTCTGGATGATTTTTCTCTGTATTTATTTGCATTTTTATAAGTAGCATCACTTTTTCTTTCTGTGCCTGTTTGCACTTTTCTGTCTTTAGTGTTTGCAACACCTTGCATTTTTGTTTTGTCTGCAGTTTTAACTCCTCCCAGAGAGCTAACTTTTAATGTCATTTCTAAGGTGAATATAGAATATATAGGAGTCCGAAGTCATCTTTTTTCTCCGTGATATAACCGTTCTTCCAAAGTCCCCTGAACAAAATTCAGTAAAACTTTAATAGAAAACAAGAGTCCTGTATTTTCTGTTGAATTTAAAAATTATTAGAATCATATCATATCTTTAGCAGATTAAAGCAGTCAGTTTTCAAATTGTGAGATTAGTTAGTGCTCCTGACTTCAAACAAACAGTTATTTTAGAAAAACCCCTCAACAACTTTCTTTTAATATGTCTAAAATCTAGTTTTGATATTAGGAAATTATTTCAAAATATTTTCCAGCTATTAAGCTCCATAGGAACATAGACAACTGACAATGACTTTTTTTGTTTGTTTTCAAATGACAGTTTATGTTTTCAAGCATATTTGCAACATGGTGATTTGAGATTTTCCTTTTATTTATAAGGCAAGATGGACATGTCAAATTTTTGACCAAAGGAGACAATAATGCTGTTGATGATCGAGGGCTATATAAGCAAGGACAGCTCTGGCTAGAGAAAAAGGATGTAGTAGGACGAGCAAGAGGGTAAGTAACAATTTGAGTTTGATAGGTTACTTAAAATATTTTGTAGAGTGTAAAGTACTACCCCTAGAAGGGCCTCTTCTTTGCCCCACCCCTTGGTGACTTTAAGAAAGCTGTGCCTCTTAGAGAATTCTATCCCACTTTGCATAGGAGGAAACTAGAGTAAAGAGAAAGATACCAAGAATTGTAGAACAAAGAATCCTAGATGTGGCAAAATGTGCTCTCCCTTTCCAGAATATACTCTCAGCATCCGAAGGGTTAATCTCTTGATCATTGACTCATTGTTTAAAAGGCATTTCTTGGGGCAGCTAGGTGTTGAAGTAAATAGAGCACCAGCCCTGGAGTCAGGAGGACCTGAGTTCAAATGTGACCTCAGACACTTAACACAAAAACTAGCCATGTGACCTTAGACAAGTCACTTAACCCCAATTGCCCTGCCTTTCCCCCTCCAAAAAAGCAACTCTGCTATTGACAGATCAGCTAGTTTTATTTTATAGAAGACTGGAAAAGACAGTGAAGTAATGTGAAGCTAGTTTATCTCAAGATTATATCAGGAGAAAAAGAGTACTATAGAAATACAGGCATTGTAAGCCATTCAGGTGGAGTGAGTTATCACTTTCCTCACCCTAACCTAACTATTTAGTTACCTTGAAGTTACTAGCATCATCTACCTAAAAGGGAGCACCTGCAGGACCCAGTCAGATGGAGCCACACAGCACTGGGCTCTTGAGCATTTCTGCCACTACAGGGAAATAGTCGGGTAGAGAATATGTTCATTCTAAGCTTTTATCAGTTTTCCAGCAGCAAGATTACCTTGTGTTTGCTAATAGTAATGTTAGAATGTCCCTACACACCCCATGACAGTAGGAGATAGATCAGAGATCTAAATCTGTAGGATGGAAAAGAAAGGCCAACCTTGCAGTAAAATCTCACCATTTTATAGCCCTCTGGGGATACTTTGGACCTTTTACCTCGTTAGTGTGGACATTGCCTCCAGTGGTTAAGCTCACAGCCCATCTGTTCTTACTGGTGTAAGCCAGCTTCTCATTGGCTTACTTCTAACTGCCAGCACACTAAGAGGGCCTTCCTCTAGTTCTTATGATGCTTCTGCATAGTAATGGAACAGGCAGCCACTGGGGAGTTGCTCTTCCCCCCTTCAGTCAAGCCTCAGATGACATGCTTTTACAGCTTCATTTATGCAAATTTTTCATTAGTCATGTATTGTTGCCTCCTCACAGCTGCCTTTTGGTGAATTGATTAGTCATGGCAACCCAAAAAAGCCAGAGAAGATACCATCTTTATAGGCCTTCATGGTTGTAGATCTTTGGGCAGAGGGGTCACTGCAAGGATCGAGCAGAGAAAGCCTGTCACCAGATTCTGTTAGGTGACCACCAAGGTATTAGTGAAAGAGCACAAGGGACAATCTCATGTTAGTCTTTTTACTGAAGGTGTTGTAGTTCTTAGTCTCCATGATACATTGAAGCATTTAGTGCTAAGCTGAAAGCTTTGCTATTCTTAAATTAGAGGGTTCTCTCTCAAAGCTGTTGCTTTTATGTGGGTGTTGAAATGAAGCAGAAGTGCAACAATAAGATGCCAGCAGTGTAATTGAATTACAGAGTAAGTGTTAAAAATACAGTAGCCCCTCTCCTCACAGCCATGAATTCCTAACATTCCCAGTGAGGAGCTATGCCAGCCTGCTCTCTCGCCAAGCACCACTGTTCCCGAGTCCCTCAAAGTCCTTTGCAGAAGGTGGGCATTAAGGGAAAACAGATGATGTGTTGCCACAATGCTTGTTTCTTGAATTTTGCCCCTTGGTGGAGTGGTTAAGTAAAGAAGAAAAATTAAAGGTGGAGCTGAAATTGGTGAGGCTTCGCTACCCCTCAAAAAAATCTCCACATATTCTAACAGTTAAAAAGTTTTTTGTGTTATTAAGCCTTTCCTTTACAATACAGAAATACCATTAAGAATTAAACCTGTAAATTTGGAACTCATTGTTTTTTTTTAAAAAGTTAGAAAATAGTTTTACATGTAATTGGGGAAAAAATAAAATATTATATATTAAAAATAATTAAACCTGTCATTCATCCACAAGTTATTGTAGATTAATCAGATAAATACCTTACCAAGATTCCTTATTCTTAAAATAAGAGTTTCTATTGAAGTGGGATGGGGAGAGTAGCTTAGGCCTGGTTTTGGGAAGACCGTATAACCTGAGGGCATTAGTGATACTTTGAGGAAGCTAAGAAAGGTGGCAGGAGATAATATCAACTTGGTGGCAGTTAGTGTGTTACAGATCATTTTGCCCTTGGTACCTTCTTTAGGATGCCTGAGTTAATAATGCATCAGGATTAGTTTGGAATATTGAAGGCCTCCACTTCCCCAAATTCAGCCCATTATCCCCATTCTAGGCATGACCTTAAGAAAACCTGGAGGCAAGTTTTATTTTGGACATATATTGATTGTGTGACCCTGGACAAGATACTGAATTCCTTGGTGCTCTAGGCCGGTAGTGTCTGACTCAGATAGAGAGGGAATCATTAAGGGTGGCCTCTTGACTTAGAAAACTACATGTTCTGTTATCTATTTATTTTGTTAAACATTTCCTAATTACATTTTAATCTGGTTCCACTGAGAGCATATGGCACCTCTGTTCTAGGTACCAAGACTTTACGTTGTAGGTGAGCTAACATGCCCTTTGTAGAAGGAGTTTTCTCATTCATAACTGGCATAGTTCCCTATCCCAGGGATATCCCAGGTCCAGTCCCTGTATCCCAATTCCTGACCACTATCCAGTTTTATTAAATGTCTCCCTCACCTGCACATGCCTTGGATGGGAGGAGAAAAGGAAGAAAACTTCATTAGTCAAGAAGTGAGGTTGGTATATGATCTCTAAGGTCTCTTCTAGTTTTAAAGTTTATCCCATGTTTTTTTTAATGCAAAATTTGTTGTTAATTTCCTCCTTTGTCTTGAAATTACTTTTCTTCTTGTCTTATCCCCTGGCTTCAGGTAGGATAGAATAACCCCATTTTGAGCTCAGAGCTGTCATCTTTTTAAATCTGGTGAAGGAGGATCCTTCTTTTTCCTCATTAATTTGTTCTAGTGTCTTTCAGGTGGAAATTATTGCCCTGTTACCCCTTCTGTGTTTTTAAATCTCTTTCCTTTTCTATCTTTAGATGTACATATTTTTTCAAATAAAAGCACAAAGTATAGTATAAATGTCTAGAAGTGAAAGGAGTAGAAATCAGCTGGTTTGTTGGAAATCTTCACTGCCTCACCTGTGTTTTGCAGACCAAACTGAGATAGTCTTTTTGTACACTTAGATTTCTTTTTTTTTTTGCTATTGGCATCACCCTAGTCCAAGTTTGTCATGACTGACTCTACTCATGACTGAATGGACATTAGTCTCCTAAGTGTTTCTATTTCTCCTTTCCACTCCATCCTGCACTGTGATCAGATTCATCTTCCTAAAACAGTGCTTTGTACAGTGATCAAAAATCAGTAAGTATTTAATAGGGACCTACTGTGTGCTAGGTGCTGGTGATACAAGTACAAAGAGGAAAACAATCCATACTCACAAGTTTACATCCTAATGAAGGAGACAAGTACGTGTGTGTGTGTGTGTGTGTGTGTGTGTGTGTGTGTGTGTGTGAAGAGAGGGACTCTGAGGTAGAGGGAAGGAAGGAATACGTTCCAGGCATATGTATAGAAATATATATTCTCCGATTGGAAGTTAAGAGGCACAAAGATGAGGTGGAGTACCATCTGTGAGGAGCAGAGAAGGTTTGTTTTGCTGGGTTGTATGATGCAGGGAAGAGAAGATGGAGGGTAGCATCCAGTGGGGCTGGAAAGATGGGTTGGGACTTGGTTTTGTAGAGCTTTAAAAACCAAACAGGAGGGTTCTATATTTTATTGTAGATGCAGTAGGAAGCAACAGGAATCCCATGGTGAGACCAGTGCTTAAGGAAAATCATTTTGGTAGCTGTTTGTAGTGGAAGCTTGAGGCAGGGAGACCAGTTAGGAGGCTATTACAATAATCTAGTTGAGAGGGATTGGGGGTCTAAATTAAGGTGGTTGCTATATGAGCAGAGAATCCTGTGCAAAAGATAATATGGAGGTAGAAAGGACAAGATTTGGTAACTGATTGACCATTTGGGATGAGGGAGAGTAACGAGTCCCAGATAATGCCAAATTGATAAACCTGAGACTGGAAGCATGGGACTACCTGGGATAGAAATAGGGAAGTTTGGAAAAGGGGAGGTTTTAGGGGGAAAGATAGTAAGTTCAGTTTTAGACATATTGAGTTCTGAAAATTCCATTTGGAAATGTTTGAAAGGTCATCAGTTATGTGAGATTAAAGGGAAAGTGTGGCTCAACATATAGACCTGGGAGTCGTTGCCAGAGATATAATTGTAAAACCTGTGCTCCAGCTGATAAAATATTGACTAGTCAGTGGTGAAAGAGTTGTAAGAAAGCAGATATACTAGTATAATTGGAGCTGTGAATTGGACCAACCATTCTGGAAAAGAATTTGGAATTATGCAAGAATTTTACTAAATTGTTATACCCTTTGGCTCTGTGACTTCACTATGGACATATATACCACAAAAAGACAAGAAGATCAAACATAAAGAAAGATCTTGGATATAATCAACTATTTGTAATAGAAATTTTTATAGTAGCAAAAAAACTGGAAGCAAAGTGTATGACTGAACAAATTGTGGTATACAACCATAAGGGAATACTATTATACCACAAGAAATGACTAACATAAGGAATTCAGAGAAACATGAGAAGACTGGTATAGATTGATTCGGAGTGAAACCAGCAGAGCCAGGATGGCAGTATATACGATATTAAAAGAATGTAAATGAAAAAGCGCTAAACTGAGAGCAACTTTAGTGAACAGTGTCTGTCCCAGAGAAGAGAGGATGAAATGTCCTCCCCTGCTATTGGTGAAGAACAGAGGATTGTAGCAGCAGGATGTTGCATACACTATAAAATGTTGATTGATTTGTCAGGTGGGTTTTCTTAACTTCTTCTTTGTCACAGAAGGAGATTTTCAAGGCTGTAGGGGTTCATTTGGGATTCAGCATATGCCTCCTTGCCCTATTAACCCTGTATATGTGCTGTTACCCCATCTAGATTTGAAAGCCTCTTAAGGCCTGGGTGTGTATTCTTAGTTCCTTACACAGAGACGCTTAGCGAATATTTTCTTTGTTGATTGTTTTGTGTGGGATATATTGTGATAAAATATGTTTTCTCTTAGATTTGTCCCATATATTGGAATTGTGACAATTCTTATGAATGACTATCCTAAATTTAAGGTAAGAAAGTACTTAACTATTTACTTAGAAAATTAATACCTTGGTCCAGTTTGGGGGATATACATATGTACATACATACAGACATATATATATATGAGAAAAATAATTACAATTGAGGGGAAAAAATAATTGATCTATTGAATTTACTACATTCAAAAAAAATTGATCCCTGTCAGTTAGTTTAAGTTTCTTGTCAGGGGGAAAAAACCAAATGTGGATCTCTAGTCTGATTTTTGTTCCTTTGTCTTGTTTATTTTCCAGTATGCAGTCCTCTTTTTACTGGGTTTATTTGTGCTGGTCCATCGGGAGTAAGCTGTCTGCCCTTATAGCTCCTGAGGAAGATACTATGCTTTTTGTTACAAAATGTTTGGAGTAGATCCCGGTCTGTGAAAAATGGAAGCAAAAAAATGCAGACTTAAGTGCTTCTTGGTGGAATCGATTTGGATTAGTTTATGTTTCCACTGCAGAGTGTGGGTGACTGTGTGGGTGGGTGTGTGTGTGTGCCTGTGTGCACACACAGGGAATTTCAGCAACAGGTTTTCATATGTTCTCATGTCACATTTTAGCGTTTTTGTACATCAATGAATTTTTTTATATTAAAAGGTTGAGCCAAAGCCCTCAGTGTTTGTATTTTGAAGCTAAGCTTCACTTCTAAAGTGCCTACAGAACTCTGTAAATAATGCTATAGCTCTGGATGAGTTTGAAACTGCCATTCCTCTTGATAATAGGAATGGTATATATGGAGGTCATCTTAAGTCTTAACTTTACAAAACTTTGAATAAAAGACTTTGCACATTGAACACCTTATCCCTGACTTGTGTTTGTCGGGAAGAACTGTTAGAGTTTGCATTCTTGTACTGTTTTATGAAATTTTCAAGAGATTAGAAGGTTGGTTGTAAACAATCCATTGGTTAAAGCATTTCCCCCAAAGTTTAGCAGCTGTATTTTCTACTGCTCTCCTTTGTGAAGCAGAAGGATCCACTTATCACTAAAGAAAACATCATACAAATAGATCGACTTCCAGTGTACGTATTTCTGGCTTCCCTGAGGAGGCTCAGAACCCCCCACTAGCTTACACATATTTTTATTAGTCCTGTGGACTCATCAAAGCATTAGAGGCCTGAAGGCAGGTAGTGCCTGTGCCTGTTCTTACCTACTCAGAGCTCTGCCTTTGCCTTCCTCAGTCCATTCTGCAAGGTGGTAAGATAGACATGAGGATATCCAGAGCAGAGAGGCTTTCTAGTACATTGTGACAGAGGGAGGGATTTAGGAATGGGGAGGAAGTTTGAGGAAGTATAAGATCACAGATTTTGGAGTTGAAAGGGACATTAGAGATCATCTGATCTTACTCCCTCTTTTTGTAGAGAAGAATACTGAGACTTAGGGAGAAGAGATTTGCCCAAGGTTGTCATGTATCACAGATAGTAAATAGAACCAGTATTTAAATTCAGGTCATTTTAATCAGCTTGATTCTGGGACAAAACATAATCAGCCTACTCTTATTTTTTAGTGAGATTTGAAAGCAGTGGACCAGTATTATATATCTCAGCTTAAAAATACTTTGAATCATTTGTCCAAGAAGTTCAGTGCTGGCAGGGAAAAGGCCATCTCTGCTGTAACTGCAGTGGAGTGAGAATGGGAGGGGTGAACTAATCCATCCTCTTGAAGTACTGCAGTTATAGGGAACCACACCACTGGAAGTCCATTAACAAGAGACTAGCCTTCCAACCCTCGGGCATGGGCTTTTAATGGCATCAGCAGAGTTTGGAAGTTGTAGTTGGCCAATAGTTGCCAATAAATGCATTTTTTAACTTGGCTATGAATCTTATACAGGTACTAGACACAATCTCCCATGATCCCCTGGGTCAGCTGTTAGAACTAAAGAACTATCCTTCCCCAAGCAGAACTTCTTGCTTCTTCCAGTATATCAAGGACTTTGAACATAAGCAGAGGATTTTGTATTTGATCCTGGAGGCAGTAGGGAGCCACTGGATTTTGTTGAGACAGGGGTGGAATAGTCAGGACCTTCACTTTAAGAAAATCCCTAGCTAACCAAAGCTACTTAGGAATCCCATATAATCCATCAGTGCTTTGGGTGATGCTGTGGTGCCATGAGTATGCTGGGTTCTATCCTCATTGACCCTTGATTAAACATTTAATGTCTCTGCATTTTATTACTTATTTGTAAAATAAGGAAAATGAAGCCCTACCTCACAAAGATACCATAAGGATAAAATTTCTCTACTTGACATTATTTCCCAACCTTGTATATCTCTCCACCATCAGCCCCACCTTTGTGGAGAAAAATCTCTCATTTATTTGCTCCATCTGTTTTCTTTCCTTGGTCTAGTTAGTAGTAGAAGAGCCAGTCTAAAGACCTGGTCAGGGCAGACAAAGAGGCACAATGACCCAGTTTGCTGATAATAAGAGTTTTTAAGGACGGGGTGGGGGGGAGGGGGAAAGGGTACAATTTCTAGGCAAATACAATAGTTCTGTGGGTATAATTTCTACTAAGAACAGCTTAGTTGCGTAATTTCCCCTTTTCTCTTTTTCTGGTAGAAGTACTAAATAAATGCTATGGAAGGGGGTAGAAGGTGAAGGAAGAAAGAATTAAATACAGATGTTTAAAAAAACTCTTGAGAACAAGAATACATTACAGATTTTTAAGATGGTGTTTTAGCTAGGTGATGATAGAGGGCTGGGCTTGGAATCAGGAAGACCTCAGTTCAAATCCTGCCTCAGACACTTTCTATCTGTGTGACCCTGGGCAAGTCACTTAAGCTCTTTGACTCACTTAACTTATCCATAAGATGGAGATGATAATAATGCCTACCTCTCAGGGTTGTTGCAAGAATCAAATGAGATTTAATAATTGTAGAGCACTTAGCAAAGTGCCTGGCATAAAGTAAGTGCTCTGTAAATGATAGCTTACTGTTATTATCAGGAAAACTTGAAAGCTTAGGTAAAGTTTTTCTGGACCGACATTTATTAAAAATAAAGGAAATGGCGGCAGATCTAGGGAAACTTTAAAGGATAGTTTGACTTTGATGATTATCAGTCAGTTAATATTAAGTGCTTACTGTGTGCCAGGCACTGTGCTGCCAAGTACCAGGGAGAGAGAAAGAAGTAAAAGGTAGTCCCTACCAGCAAGGAGCATGTCATCAAGTAGAGGAGACAATAAGTAAACAAATGTGCACAAACAAGCTATATCCAGGATGAACCGTCAATTAAGAGAGAGAAGGCACTAGAATTAAGTAGTTGGGAAAGGCTTCCTGTAGAAGATGGGATTTTAGTTGGGATTTGAAGGCAGTAGGCAGAGGGGGAGGGAGAGCCTTCCAAGCTTGGGAGATTGCCAAGAGAAAATGATGCCCAGATCCTAGAGATGGAGTGTCTTGTTCATGGAACACCAAAAAGGTCAATATCACCGAATTGAAGAGTAGGTGGCAGGAAGTAAGGTTAAATGTGAAGACTGGAAAGGTAGAAGGCAGATGGGTTATCAAGGACTTTGAACACAAGCAGAGGATTTTGTATTTGATCTTGGAGGCAATAGGGACTCACTGGATTTTGTTGAGACGGGTGAAATAGTTGGAACCTTCACTTTTTTTTTTTTTTTTTGGAGAGCCATTGGGGTTAAGTAACTTGCCCAAGGTCACACAGCTAGGTTTTTGTTTGTGTGTTAAGTGTCTGAGGCCGGATCCAAACTCAGGTCCTTCTGACTCCAGGGCCGACGCTCTACTCACTGTGCCACCTAGCCACCCCTGGGACCTTCACTTTAAGAAAATCCCTTTGGTGGCTGATTGGAGTGTGGAGAGACTTAAGACAGGCAGACCCAGCAGTGGTCCAGGCACCAAAGTGGGGGCAGTATCACAGGAGAGAAGGGAATCTATTTGAGAGATGTTGCAAAAGTGAAATCAACAGATTGGATTTAGGAGGTGAGAACTAGTGAGTTGATGATGACACCTAGGTTGCAAGCCAGAGGGACTGGGAAGATGACATTGCCCTCTGCAGTCATAGGAATGGGGGTGGGCAGTATTTGGGAAAAAGAGTTCAGTTTTGGACATGAGTTCAAGGTGTCTATTGGACATTCAGTTGGAATTATCTGAAAGATAATTGGAGATCTAAGTCTGGAGGTCAGCTGAGAGGTTAAGGCAAGATAGATTGATTTAAGAATCAGTGGCATAGAGATAGTAATTAAATCCATAGGAGCTGATGAGATCACCAAGTGAAGTAGTATAGGACAAGGAGAGAAGAGGGCCCAGGACAGAAGTCTGTGGGACACAGACTGTTAGAGGCCACAATCTGGAAGAGGATCCAGCAAAGGAGACAGAAGGAGCAGTCAGATAGGTAGGAGCAGAACCAGGAGAGAGGGGTGTCCTGAAAATCTAGAGGGGAGAGATATCAAAGAGAAGAAGGTGATCAACAGTGTCAGAGGTTGCAGAGAGGTCGGGAGGATGAGGATTGAGAAAAACCACTGAATTTGGTGGTTAAAAGATCACTGGTAAGGGGCGGCTAGGTGACGCAGTGAATAGAGCGCCGGCCCTGGAATCAGAAGGACCTGAGTTCGGAGCCGGCCTCCGACACTTAATCCATACAAACAAAAACCTAGCCATGTAACCTTGGGCAAGTTACTTAACCCCAATTGCCCTAAAGGGGCGGCTAGGTGGCTAGGATGACCCGAGATCAGATCCGGCCTCAGAAAATGAGCACCCACACATAAATAATGACTAGCCGTGTAACCTTGAGCAAGTTACTTAACCCCAATTGCTTTAAATTGCTAAAAAAAAAAAAAAAAGATCACTGATAACTTGAGAGAGCAGTTTTAGAGTTTGCATGTTCCTTGGATATTCATGGATCTAGAGATATAAAGGAGGGAGCTCAGATGCCGTGTAGTCCCATCCCCTCCCTTTAATGGGAGTTAGACCCTGATCCTCTGACTCCAGAACCAGGGCTCTTCTTAGGATGCCACACTGTTATTCTAAAGCAGTATCCACCCTCCGTCCTTCATCTATAACCTCCATAATGAAGACATTCAGATTTCCATCTGCAGTCCTGCCTATGCTCTTTGTTTTCAGCTCCACTTCTCTCTTTGCCTCAGGCTCAATATGTCTAAAACAAAAAATCCCATCACTACTACACCTCTCCAAAAAATAGGAATTCCCATTTATACCAATGGTGCTATAATTCAGTAACCAAAGCTTGAAACTTTGGATTGTTTGCTCTGCTCTGCCTCCCTTGCCCAAGATAAAGTCCTTAGCTTAGCATTTAAGACTATCCATTACCTGGGCCTTCCCTACCTCTCCAAACTTAGCTCTCATTATTTCCCAGAACAAGCCCTCTCCCACTCCTTCTGAATGTGTTGTATGCATTTCTGTCTGTGTTTCTTATCTAAGAATGCCTTCTTCCTTCCCTTCCTTCATCTTTGCTTGTCTAATTCTACCCCATTTTTCAAGGCCCATTTCAAATCCAACTTCCCCAACTAGCCAGTTCTTATGACACTCCTTCCTCAGAATTCACGCTTATTGTATATACCATCATTTGCCTTATATTATTAATTTTTCATGTGTATGTCCTGCTTTCCCTTTAGATTGTAAGTCCCTTTGCATCACAGCCTATAGCATAGTCCTCCCACATAAGTGTTTCTTAGAGATCAGAATCATTAAAAACTAATTTAATAATTAGCAAGTCTGGAACCAGTCCCTGCAAGTCATAAAAATTATCTTAACTGTTCATCATCTGATTTCAGTGTGACATAGAGATGATCATGGGCTCTCAAAAGCTATGTCAAATGAGTATGAACCTTGGCAGGCCCAGGCTTAAGCCCAGACTGAGAAGGCTTTGAGTATAGGCCTGTACCAACAAGACTGTCACCTGAGCATAAACATTAATAGAATTGTTTTTTGTCCATAGCAACTCATAATAAAACTGTCTACTAAGGCATGGATGTGTGTTGGTGGAAGAAAAAGTTACACCAGTGAAATCATGAATATTTTGAAATATTTAAGCATAACATTCACTCATCCCTCAGAAATCTAAACCTGAACTATACGTGTATGTGTGTGTCTTTGTTTACTGGTTCCATTTATATACCCACTCTATATTCTGTGTCCTTTCCATTTCCTGATACTAAACACCAGTTTCCTTCCTTCCTTTCAGTCTTATTTAAACCTACAATTTTATTTGTTATTCCTTGATTTAGAAGAAGGGGGGGAAAAACCTTTCTGTGTACTAATTTGGTCCCTTTTTAAAGGTTAATTATATAATCCTTTTAGGTGTTGCTTGAGTGTCATAAATATCTCTCTTCCTCTTCCTTTGCCCTTGATGATATTTTCCAGTACAGATCCACAAAATACCAGGCATTGTTGGACTACAGGAAACAAAATGGGAAGCACTAATCCTCTCCCTGTTTAAAATTTCCACATCATCTCTGGTCAATGGTATGCTGTATGCCCGTCCAGTTACCACAACTCTTAAAAAAAAATGTAATGGCTATAGAAAAAGTCCAGGGAAGAAGTACAGAGAGGGCTTCAGAAGTAAAGGCATACCAAAAAGATGAGAATCTTCTTCCCTCAAGTCTGGAAAGTTGAAGACTGAGAAAAGGAGGGAAGAGAAGGCAAGAATGTACAAGTAATATTACAATTTACAAAGCACTGCATTGTCTCCTTTGATCCTGACAATATTTTTCATAACGTGGTTAGGGCAGATGTTATCCCCATTTTATAGATGGGGAAACTGAAGCCCAGAGTAAGGTGAAATAACTTTTTCAAAGTTGAGACCCAAGCTCAGGACTTCTGCCTTACAAGTCCAGTGCTCTTCTGTGTTAACACATGCCTTGAATCATTAAGTGAGGTTTTAAAAAAACCATTTAGTTCACCAAATTCTAGGATGAGAGCATTAGTTAGGTAAATTTAAGCAAAAGGAATGTACCTTAGGCCACAGAGTTCATACCCAAAGCATGGATCCCGTGTGCCTTCTCAGCAAGTGGCCATCTATCCACTTGACAACCTCCAGTGACTTTAGAACTCACTACTCTTGAGACAGCCCTTTCCAGTTACGTATAATTCCAAGTGTCAAAACATCTTAATTTTATACTGAGCTGAAATCTGCCTCTTGGCATTTCTTAGTCATTCATTATACCTATTTCTGTTCTCTAGGACAAAATAGAATAGATCTCTCTTCCCATGTGTTCCCATCATCCCCCTCCTCCCCAAAGGGCAGAGTCAGGACTCAAACCAAGACCTGCCTGCAAGTCTAGGATGTTTCTATAACATCCTACTAAACATACAGGATATAGATTCTGAAATACCATGGATAAACAGTGCCATAATCTTTTGTGGGTGTGGTGGGAGAGTTTGAGGATTGACCCTATCTAGCTCAAGCTAGAAACTCAGCAGCCACTCACAGACCCAAACCCAATACAGATCGGCATCGAAGCTTAAACCTCCATATTTTTTCAACCTTAGCCTATTCGCACCTTTTAGGCATCCTGGTGGCCTTCTTTTCTCAGCAGTTCACCATATTTGTGCCACTTAGTATAGATGCCTGATAAGCTCTAGCCCCACTTCAGCTCAGAACCCCCAAATTCAAGTAGTCTACTGGCCTTAGCCTTCCAACACCACCACTCCAGTAGGAGGAAATTATAGGCATGCACTGCCATACCTGGCCACAATTGGTTATTAAAGGAAATGAGCAAGTTTAAGACTGTCCCCCCAAATTTTAAGGTATATTTGAAGGGCAGCAATGATATTCCAAAACCCATCCCTTGACGCTATTCTCAGAGACTGAATAATGGGCAGGAAGAACTTTGAGTCTGACTTTGTATATCCATTTTTGTATACTTAGGAAAAGTGGAAGTACTATATTAAAATGCCCCCAAATTAAAGTCCAAAACCCAAAAAATTTAGCAGTATTTCTCCACATTTTCCTTGAGATTCCTCCCTCCTATTGGAGAGGATAATGGAGTGACATTAGAAGTCTTCCCTGGTTCTCCACCATTTAAGGAGGGCACCCAGGAAATTCACCTCATCATTTCTCACTCAGATGCTCTCCTGGTTTTCATGATCTCCAGAAACTCATCCTTCTTCAGGATAAAATCAACTCAAACACATGCTTCCTCATTGAAGAAGATAAGAAACTACCAGATGTGAAGAGGGTGATAAAAGCAGATAGTGTGGGCCTCAAAAGAAGGTAAGTTGTTGTGAGATGGTAGAAGTACAATCCTCTAGAAGGAGAGTATGTCCCTACCCCTCACTCCAGCTTCTCTCCCACCCAAAGAGTCAAAGGGAGTGGGGGAAATGTTATGAGTGAGGATTGTCAAGAAAGTGGCACCATCTAGGGAAAATGAAGCTTCACTTCAGGTGAAAAGGGAGGTGGGGAAAGGAAGGGGAGTGGGAAAACTGAAGGACAGCAGAGAGTTGGTGCACAGTAGGACAGGTTGTAAAGGGTACAGTGGAAGGGGATGATGGTAAGGTGGGCTGTGAGGCTTAGGAAGGTTAGTATTAAAATGGATAGAGATGTGACTATGAAGGGAGGGAGCAAGGCAGATGGGTTTTGCTTAAGTTATAACAAGAAATAAGACAGGGTTTGGGCAGAGGGAGGAAAGAGAGAAAGATCTAGGGAAGGGAAGATGAGGATTAATTGATAAAGGTTCAGTATATCTAGCCTGCCTCAGACCCACCATGTTGCTCAAGGTCATCTTCCTGCCATGTTGTAGCTCAAATGCCTCCCTCCTCTCTTTTTTTAAAATAAAATTTCATTTTCACGAAGATCTGTCTTTTCTCCCTCCTTCTTTCCACCCCCCCCTCAATTGAGAAAGCAAGAAAAACATCATCTCTTTTACAAACACATATATTAAAGGAAAATAAATGCCTGTATTGGCCACATCCAAAAAAATTATGTCTTATCCAGTACTTTTGAGTACATCACTTCTCTTATCAGAAGGTAGGCAACATGTTTCACATTGTGTGGTCTCTGGAATTGTGATTGGTCATCACTTCTTTGTATCTCTATGGGAACAATAATCAAATCAACCTTACCATTTCTGGAAAGGAGAACTCAAACAGTTGCCCTATGATTCAAGATCACCTTTCCTGTAACTTTACAGACCAAAATATTACTTAGCTACCACTTTCCTATATATGTTGTCTTCCTCTATTATAATGTAATCTCCTAGAGAGCAAAGACTGTCTTAGGACCATCTTGCTTTTTGCATTTGTAAAATGCAAAATTGGTCCAGTACTTGGCCCATAGTAAGCACTTAAATGCTTTTTCATCCATTCATTAATTTCTGAGTAATTAGTGACTAGAAGTATATCAAATAAAGCAGCCCCAAATGGAATGATAATATTTTGTGTTCCCATAGGCCTTGCTGTCCCATCAACTTTTTGTTGTGTATGCATTTTGGGCACATGCTGAGGTTATGTTGATCTGACCCCAGGCCCTCATTACTGTTCTAGATTGAGGCACCCCAATTCACTACTATCATAGTATTTGACAATCTGTAGTTTCCTTGCTGGGCTCCAGGACCATGTTTGAATGGTTCTGGTTCCTTTTTTTCCCAATGATTATATATATATGTTTCTCAACACATAAACAGGAACCCAAAACTGAGTAAATGGTTACCTTCAATAATAAATCTGGGAAATCAGTCATTTCTAGTTTTCCTTTTCTGTCTCTGGGGAAGGGAATGGAATTGGTTGTGGAGAGACTCTTAGGGAAACATTAATGACAGTTCCTCCAGGAAATAAATGTGTATGTGTCTGTGTCTGTGTGTGTGTGTGTGTCTGTGTGTGTGTGAGGTGTGTGTGTGTGAGAGAGAGAGAGAGAGAGGTCTCTTGATACTTCATAGAATGTACATTTATCAGCCATTTTCAGATGTTTTACTTTGTGAAGGCTTTGGGGAATAACATTCTGGAGGTCTGATATAATGTTTTCCCTAGGGATCATGGCATAGCTGCCTACTGCTTCTTTGAGACTATAGGACTCACACTCACATGGTAGGGTCCACAACAACCCACCTGATGCCAAATTCTGTTCTATAACAACAACAATAAAACAATACGTTGATGTCAGTTTGATAATTCCTCTTAGGCAATTGTAGGTTTTGCCTGAGGTTATACTCTGTGAAACCTCCCACAGAACCAGTCAAAGATTACCTCTGCCAAATCTGCCTTAGAGAGATGCAATTTGAAGAGATTACCTGCATTAGAGAGATGTAAAGTATAAGCAGATGCATCTACATGACTTTAAAAAAAAAAAACTACTCCACCAATCTCTTAGGACTCTTCCAGCTTGCTTTTCTAGAGGATGCGTCTGTATTTTCCCAGGCCAATTTGCCTGCCTGGGAAGCTCAATATTGATGTACTGTTGGAGGATGTCTTGTTGTCATTGTCTCCAATGAAAGAGTTGTGTTGGGCAAACAAACTAGCAAGCTTAAAACTTTTGTCAAAACCCAGTTTCAGTCCTCTTTTCTCATGTACCAATTTATGAAAATGGGGATATCATTAGCTAGTTTCAGAAAATTCTTGAAGGCTTCCCCTTAGAATTCTAGGGATGGCAAGACAATTCCAAAGGACTCATGATGAAAAATGCTATCTACCTCCAGAAAAAGAACTGATGAAGTCTGAATGCAGATCAAAGCAAGCTTTTTTTCACTTTATTTTTTGATGGGTTTTTTTTTTTGTCTGTGTCTTCTTTCACAATATAACTAATGTAGAGATATGTTTTGTATGATTGCATGTGTATACCCTACCTATATCAAATTGCTTACCATCTCAGGGAGTGCAGGGGAGAGGTAGAGAGAATTTGGAACTCAAAATTTTAAAAACATGAATGTTAAAATTTTTTCTTACATGTAATTGAGAAAAAATAAAATATTTTTTAAAAAGAATTCTAGGAATGGTATGGGGTCAGAGGATCTGATCAGCTCTTAAACTATTGTATTAACTTTACTTTGAGTTCATCTTTGTTTTCTAAGATATTCTTTTCCTGCCATGAAGAATTTCAGTTTTAAATTGTGGGTTGATTTTACTGGGGTTTACATGGTGGTTCTACAACTCATTCTCTCATCCAGAGAAAGGCAGACTAGAAAAACACATTCCCAGTTATTGGGAAGTCATGGCAACCCTTCAGTTGGTCTAGAAGGTCCTTTGACCCTTGGAATTACCATTTAAGATGAACATTATGTGACTTTCCCCATGTGTTATTGAATTAAAGCACTGGTATGGACATCAGAAGACCTGGGTGTTAGTCCTAATTGGCTGTGCCATGAACTAAATGAGTGACTTTGGGCAAGTCACTTAACCTCTCTGAGTCTCAGTTTCCTCAGGTCAAGTCATCAAGCATTTATTAAGTACATACTATATTCTAGGCAATGTGCTAAGTGCTGGAAATACAAAAAAAGGCAAAACCCTCCCTTTTTAGTGGGCATTTTTTTAAGTTTTAAATTTATTTTAAACTTAATTACAAAATAAGAAAAGGAATAAAAAACATTGCCATGTACACAGAAGAACATAAGAGGGGATTTAATATAAAACAATAAATTTACATTTCAAGAAAACCTATATAATAAAAACCACACATTGTTTTCAAAGCTGTCCAGCTTTTCTATGCTTCCTTATAGTTTATCTTTTGTTCTCTGCTATGTACTTTTTACTTTATTTTTCCCATTCTTCCCTCCCCACCAAGAAGACTACAATTAAGCACCAATACATATAGATAGATATATATGTATATAAAATATACATATACATACTTACCAACATACACATATATACTCATATACATATATGTAAGACTATACTATGCTTATTTCTACTTGTCATCTGTTTCTCTGAATATGAATAGCATCTTCTTTCAGAAGTCCAAGTCTTTCCATGTTTTTCCTAAATCAACCAGCTCATCATTTCCCATACCACAGCAATATTACAACCCAGTCCCATTCTATTGAAGAGATTGTCTATTAAAGTTTTCCCCACATTTTCTGCATTCCTTCTATTATTGGCTGCTTAGATTTCATTTATATAAGAAAATTTTAATTTAAAGTAATAAAAACTATCCATTTTATATTTCAACAATGCTCCCACTTTGTAATATGGTTTAAGGTCTGATACTGCCAGATCTGCTTCCTTTACATCTTTTTTTCCCCTGGTTTCTTTGAAGCTTTTGTTCTTCTAAATAAACTTCATTATTATTTTTTCTAACTCAGTAAGAATTTTTTTAGTAATTTAATTGGGATGGCATTATATAAGTAGATTAGTTAGGTAAAATTGTCATTTTTTTATTGTATTGGTTTTACCTACCCATGCACAATAAATATTACTTCAAATATTTAGATGTAATTTTATTTGTATAAAAAGTATTTTATGTTTATATTCATATAGTTCCTGCATCTGTTTTGGCAGGTATACTCTTGGGTTTTTTAATACTGTCTAGTTATTTTAAATGGTGTAAAACAATATTGAATAATATGGCAGACACATAGTTTCCCTATTTTTCTCTTTTGATAATATCTATTTTAGTTTTAACTTTATCTGAAATCATGACTACTACTCCTGCTTTTTTGCATAATAATAATTGTATAATATATTCTACTCATGACCTTTATATTATGTTTTAGAACATTTCCTGAAAGCAACATATTGTTGAATTCAAATTTTTAATCTATCAGTTTCCATTTTATGGGTAAATTCATCCCATTCACATTGTTAGCTATAATTACTTGTATATTTTCCTCCTTTCTATTTTTCCTCACTATCCTCACCCTATTCCTATCCCTCCTCATTCCTCTGCTTTATTTCTACCCGCTACGTTACCCTCCTATTCCTTAACCTATCCATCCCTCCAAGAAACCCTCCCTTATCCTCTCCCCCCACTCTACCCCCTTGCCCTCTTATTTTTTTCTGAATATAGAGGACTTTTATATTCTTCTAGATTTATGTTGTTCCCTCTTTAACCCATTCCCAATGAGAGTAAAGTTTCAGCACTACCCATCCTCCCCCCTACTAGCTTCTTCTGAATCAGTTTTTCCTTTTTTGCCTCATTTGTATGATTGCTCTTCTTTACATCTCCTTACAGTTATTTTTGGAAAATTACACCATCATACTCAGCTTAGCCCAAGCCTTTCTTTCAAACTACCCAAATAAAAATTACAGTCATAATAGAATTTACAATATTTTCATATATAAAAAGTAAATAATTTGACCTTATTGAGTCTCTTATAATTAGTCCTTAATGTTTATTTTCCATTTATCCTGGATGTTATATGTAGAATTTTCACTTGAGTTCCACTGTTTTTGTCTCATGAACCTTAACAGTTTCCTAACCTGCCCTTCTGGTCCTAAGGTGGTTCCTAGGTTCTGATGGACCTAGCTTTGAAAGGGGATCAGTGATCTAATATTGTAACCTGCCCTTCTCAAGACGGAAAACAGGTGACCATATTACTATGGGTCTTAAAATGCTAGGGCCTTTAAGTTTAAAAAACAAATACAAGATAATGCTGAAGGTGTTTTTTCTCTTCCAACCTGATTAAGATGCAAATGGTTCAGATTTGGAGGTTGGTTGGAGATTTACAATGTTGGATTGTCAACTGGTGTCTTTTGTAAATATTGAGTGTATAGTAAAAATAGTAAAATGTTCAAATAAAATACTAGGACTGAAGTTTTAGTCCCAGCTTATCTCTTGTTAGCATTGTCACTCACTTGGGATTAATCACTTTATGGTCCTGGACTAACTAGAGCTTGTTTGGGGATCAGAAGTTTTAGAGGAGCAATTAGATTGACCACAGGGCTCCTTTTCTTGTTTATAGAAATTGGCTATTTGTTGGCCCCCTTCCTTTAATTCAGTTTACTGTGCTGCCATTGGTCAGCATGATGTCATGGACAGAAGGCTGAAGTGGGAATCATAGGATCTCAGGGTCATAGTTTTAAAGCTGGAAGGGATCTTAAAGGCCATTGAATCCAGCCCTCTTGTTTTATAGGTTGGTAAACTGATTCTTAAGTCCACAGTTCTAACCACTGTACTGAGTCAGGAAGATTTGGGTTCAAATCCTACCTCAGATGGTAATTAGCTATGTGTCACTGGCCAAGTCATTTGACCTCTCTGTGCCTCAGTTTACTCATTTGTAAAATGAGACAGGTTAGGCTCAGTGGTCTCTAAGGCCCCTTCAAGCTCTCTGTAATCCTATGATTTCATCATTGATCTCATGATTGAATATTAGAAAGTGGAAGGAAAGGAAACTTAGAGATCATCTATTTCAATTCCTTTTTTTACAGGTGAGAAAACTAGCCCAGAGAGAAGTTATTTTTCTATTAACAAAATGTCCACTTCTTTCTCTCCTCTATTCCTGTCTCCTCTTGTTTGGTGAGGGTTTTCCTTGTGGGGGGTTTTCTTCCCAGATCTTTGAAATCCATTTTCTAACCCTCTGTTTACTTTCTTCTTCCCCACCTCTCTTCTATTCATGAAAGCTTCATTTTCTGATTTTAACTTTTTCCCCTTGATTTCTCATCTAGCTCTCTAGTCTTCTCTTCCTGATTCCTTTGTCTTCCTAATCAGCTGTATTTCTTTGTCAGACATGAATATTTATTGAATCCCACTGTTTTCTGAATCTTGTATTCCTAAGATTTTCCCTCAGAATTCTTGCTTTCCCAGTCTGTAGATTTAGTCTTAAATCCTGTCCTGCCATGTTTTTTCTCCCCTTACTCTAATCTGGGTCCATGCACTGCCCGTTAGAAAAGTACATCCCTTTCAGGCTTCTTCCTGTCTGTCTGCCTCTGGGCCTCTCATTTCTAGATACATTTCTCCCTCCCCTTGCCCATCTCAGGTTCCTTCCACCTTTCTAAAACTTTCTGCTTCCTCATCCCTCTTTTCATTTGCAATCAGAAGCTTTATTCTCTGCCTTTAATCCAGATATTTCTTCCTATCCCTCCTCGGCCTTCATTTCACATTTTCTTCTTCATATTTTTCCTCTCTTTTCAGTTCATTTGTTGTTATTTATGTCTTTCCCAGTATTCCTAACACCTCTTAATTTAGCATTAACCCCTAACAGGTATAATTAATTCATATAAGTTACCCCTTTGCTTATATACTATCTTAAATTGTTTTCTAATTGTTTCATTTGCGTAAGTGTTGTATCTTCACCTGAATTGTAATTTTCTTGAGATCAAGGACCATGCCTTTTCTTGTGTCTTCTTGTGTCTAACAAGGCTGGATACTTAATCATCCACAGAGTTCATTCATTTAATAAATATTATTAAACACCTACTACGTACAGTGCTGGGTTTTAAGGGAATGTAAATTGCAGGGAGGGGATTAGGAACTGGTCAATGAGGAGACAGTCCTCAGAGCATGCACAGGGGATTTTGTCTGCTGCTCACCTCTGTAGGGAGTTTAGTAAACCAGCTTCTGATTGTGATAACCTGTAACAGTGGGGCTTTGCCCTTAATTCAGAGCATGTGCAAGTATACTGTGTGTAACTATCTCTTTGCTATGTGGTATAGAAAAGTCTTTTAATTGGCTAATGAGCCCAAACTGGGAGTGAATATAAAAGACTCAAAACTGAGAAACTCCATCTATCTCTTCTCCGATGGAGATTTAAGATAGAACCGTTAATGGCAGGCCTCTAGGTGAGGAAAGAGAGGGAGGTAGACCAGCAGCCTACTTTCCTCATCCTGGCTAATGTGTGACCTTCAATGCATGGTCCTGTTGTTTCTTCCCTCCCTGGTGTGTGTTTTCTTTCCTGCTCTTAGGTGAATGAGTATCAGAGATATATTGGACCAAGTTGTTGTGAGCTTTGGAAGGTCATAAAAACCACTAGAGATTAAGTGACCTGGAAAGGAGCCAACCCTGAGGAATAACCTGCTTCACACAGCCCAGCAGTGGATCAACTCGACAGCCAAGACACAGTGTCCTACAAGTAAAGAAGCAATTTATCCACTGGCTATGCTACAATCAAAACTGACCTCAATGACAGACTTTTTTCCTACAAGTCACTTTTCGTTTGAGCACCATCTCCTCAAGAAATAAGGAGTATATTGAAGGAAGAGGTTCTTCATTTTTAAAAGGTGGTTGTACTTTCATTCTTGCTATATCTTTTCATTAATTACTGCCTTGTAAAAGCTAACCAATAATATCAAGAGGCTAAATGATATTGGTGTTATAGGCCAATCACTAACAATGATATTGGGGAGAACACATGGAATTGGGGTTTTAGGTGACAACGCTGGAAGAATATCACTATCTCACAGGGTTACTCCTATACCCTTGAGAGGGAGATGTAGCCAGCCAGTCTCTAGGGACCCAACCCATTATAGTACATGTGTAGGCTAAGAAAGTAAGCCCAGAGTCTCACTACATAAGGATTAATAAAGCAATCATTGTTTTCAATCTAATAAATTTTATTAGCACAGTTTAGTATAAGTTTATAATCTAGTAAAGGAGAAAAGATTAACACAAATAAAATAAACTACAATGTTGAACTCAAGTGCCTAAGATATGAACAGAATGCTATGAAAGTTTGTCAGAGCCTGTGGAAATAGGCTTGCTTCAGTCGGGTAAGCAAAACTAGTACCAGGAAAAAGACACTGACTTAACCAATCAATCAGTATTTATTAAGTGCCAACTTTGTGCCAGGCACTGTGCTAAATACTGGGGAAACAAAAAGAGGCAAAAGACAGTCCCTGCCCTCAAGGATCTCACAATCTAATGAGGGAGACAAGAAATGAGTACAAACAAGCTATATAACTGAATAAACAGAAAGTAATTAACAAGGAAAGCACTAGAATTTTTAAAATAAGTTTTTCTTGATATTTTCTATTTTTTACATCACTACAGTTATCACCGTATCCTTCCTACTCCCCCTCCCAGAAAGATATCTCATATGACAAATAGTATTTTTAGAGAGGAAAAAAATCAACAAAACCAAATAATACATTTAAAAAGTGTGAAAACATGTGCAATGTGTAACATCTGTGGACCTCCCAACTCCATGAGGTGGTAGGTTAAAGGCTTTTTCTTATATCTTTTCATTTGAAAAGTGCCTGATCTTTAGAATTTTATAACATTGACACTTGATTTTTTGGTGTATTGTCCTTTCTTTCCATTTACATTGTTGTAGTCATTGTGTATATTGTTTTCTTGCCTCTGCTTACTTCACTCTGCATCAGTTCATATAGATCTTTTCCTCTGTATCCATCACACACAGTAATATACTATTATAGTATAATCATGTGCCACAATTTGGGTAGATATTTCCCAGTTGATGGGCATCTACTTTGTTTTCAATTCTTAGCTATAACAAAATGTGTTATTATAATTATTTTGGAGTATATGGGGACTTTATTCTTATCAATGACCTCCTTAAAGTATAAACCCAGCAATGGAGTCTCTGGTTCAAAGGGTATGGACATTTTATTCACTTTGCTTATATAATTCTAAATTGCTTTCCAAAATGGCTGTACCATTTTACAGCTCCATCAATAAAATATTATTAATGTGCTTAGGACTAGAATTAATAGGAGTCAAGAAAAACTTCCTGTAGAAGGTGGGATTTTAGTTGGGACTTAAAGAAGGGAATAAAAGGCAATGTGAAATAAATACATTGAGTAAAACAAATTTAACCATTATAATCTTACATGAATGGATGAAATAATTCAATAAAAGGAAAGGGAATGGGTGGGGGGGGAGGAGAGAAAGGTGATCAAAAAGAGAAATGGCTATCAGCTGATGGGAACCAGAAACAGATAACAGAGGAGGTGGTATTGGCCCTGATACAGTCCTCCTCCAAATGATCAGTCTCAGAGTAGGACAGATCTCAAAAGCCCTCTAGTCCAAACTACATCTGAACAGGAATCCTCACTACAACATCCCTAGTAAGTACTTAATCCAGCCTATCTGATAATTTCTCATAATGGGGATCTGCTTACTGAAGCAGTTCATTCCACTTAGCAGTGGTTCCAATTGTTAGGAAGTTTTTCCTTTCATCAAATAGAAAAGACTCAGTACTGAGGTCCATGACAATCATCCTCTGATTCCCATTAATAATAGACCTGTGAAGTCAGATCCTCAGGAAGCTGGTAGGAGTTATAAGGAAATCTCCATGGAAATTCTGGCGTGTTGCCCATTATCCTATTGCTGCCAAGTTTGGCTAGACTGCTTTCCTTAACATAAACCCTCAAAGTTGCAAAGTCTCTGGAATTTTTTTCTTCTCCAGAGACTGTAAGTTTCCTCTCCTAATAATTGTTCACATTCAGTTCAATTCAAAGGACATTTAAGTCCCCACTTCATGCAAGATGCTGTGCTAAGAACTGGGGATGCAAGTATTATATGGAATGGGGGATAAGCTAGAAGTATTTCCAATAAGATCAGGGGTGAAACAAGGGTGTCCACTATCACTCCAGTTATTCAATTTGGTACTAGAAATGTAGTAGCAATAAGAGAAGAAAAAGAAATTGAAGGAATTAGATTAGGCAAAGAAGAGATTAAGCTATCACTCTTTGTAGATGATATGAAGATCTACTTTGAGAATCCTAGAGAATCAAGTAAAAAACTACTTGAGATAGTAAATAAATTTAGCAAAGTTTCAGGCTACAAAATAAACCCACATAAATCCTTGGCATTCTGATATATTTCTATTTTTTTTAAAGCAATTGGGGTTAAGTAACTTGCTTAAGATTACATGGCCAGTCATTATTTATGTGTGGGTGCTCATTTTCTGAGGCTGGAACTGATCCTGGGTCCTCCTGACGCCAGGGCCGGCACTCTACTCACTGCGCCACCTAGCCACCCCTCATTCTGATATACTTCTAATGAAGTCCAACAGCAAGAAATAGAAAGAGAAATTCCATTTAAAGTTACTTCAGACATTATAAAATATTTGGGAGTTTACTTGCCAAAACAAACCCAGGAACTATATGAATACAATTACAAAACACTTTTCACACAAATAAAGTCAGATCTAAATGACTGGAAAAACATCAGTTGCTCATGGTTAGGTCGTGTTAATATAATAAAAATGGCAATTTTACCTAAATCAATTTACCTATTTAGTGCCATAGCAATCAATCTACCAAAATTTTATTTTATAGAGCTAGAAAAAATAGTAAAAAAAATATCTGGAAGAACAAAAGGTCCAAAATATCAAGGGGATTAATGAAAAGAAATGCTAGGGAAGGTGGCCTAGCCATACCAGATTTTTAAACTGTATTATGAAGCAGTAGTCATCAAAACTACTTGGTACTGGCTGAGGAATAGAATAGTGGATCAATGTTATAGATTGGGTACACAAGGCACTATATGACTATAGTAATCTACTGTTTGAGAAACCCAAAGATTCCAGCTTCTGGCATAAGAACTCACTGTTAGACAAAAAATGCTAGGAAAATTGGAAAATAGTACAGCAGAAACTGGGCATAGACTAATATCTTATACAGTATGCCAAAGTCTATTGGGTTCACAATCTAGACGTAAAGGCTGATACTATAAGCAATCTGGGAGAGCAAGGAATAGTTTACGTGTCATATTTATGGAGAAGGGAAGCATTTATGACCAACAAGACATAGAGAGCATTATAAATTGCAAAATGGATCATTTTGATTACATTAAATTGAAAAGATTTTTTGTACAAACAAAGCCAATGTAACCAAGATTAGGAGGGTAGCAAAAAATTGGGGAAGAATTTTTACAACTAGTATTTCTGATAGAGGCCTCATTTCTAAAATATATAGAGAACTGAGTCAAATAATATAAGAATACAAGTCATTCCCCAATTGACAAATGGTAAAACAGCAGTTTTAAGAGAAAGAAATTAAAGACATTTATAATCATATGAAAAAATATCCTAAATCACTATTGATCAGAGAGATGCAAATTAAAGCAACTCTGAGGCACCACATCTCACCAGTCAGATTGGTTAAGATGACAAAACAGGAAAATGAAAAGTACTAGAGAAGATGTGGGAAAATGGGAACACTCATGCATTGTTGGTGGAGTTATGAGCTGATCCAACCATTCTGGAGAACAATTTGGAACTATGCCCAAAGGGCTATAAAAAAAGTACATACCCTTTGACCCAGTAATACTATTTCTGTGGCTGTATCCCAAAGAGATCATACAATTGGGAAAAGGACCTGTGTGTACATAAATATTTATAGCAGCTCTTTTTGTGGTGGCAAAGAATTGGAAATCAAAGGGATGCCCATCAATTGGTGAGTGGCTAAACAAGTTTGGTACATGAATGTAATGGAATACTATTGTGCTATAAGAAATGAGGAGCAGATAGACTTCATAATAACCTGGAGAGACTTATATAAACTGATGTTGAGTGAGGAGAGCAGAACCAGGAGAACATTGTACTCAATTATAGACACATCCTATCTGTGATGACTGACTTTGATAGAGCGCTCTTCTCAGCAATGCAAAGCTGTAAGACAACTCCAAATGCCCCATGATGGAAAGGGTGATCTACATCCAGAGAGAGAATTATGGAGTCTGAATGCAGATTGAAGCAAACTACTTGCTCTCTCTCTTTTTTTGTTTTGTTTGGTTCCTTCTTTCTTGTTCATTCCATTGGTTATAATCCTTCCTTACAACTTGACTAATGTTTAATGTGAAGGTATTTGTAGAACCTATATTGGATTGCATGCCGCCTTGGGCAGGGGGGAGGGGGAAGGAGAGAGAGAAGGAAGAAAATTTGGAACTCAAAATCTTGGGGAACTGAAAGTTGCAAACTAAAAGTAAATAAATTAATTAAATTTTAAAAAAGAACTGGGGATGCAAGGATAGATGAGACACAGTCTCTCAGGGAGTTTGCAATCTAATGGACTGGGGGTAGGGATATCAAACATGGGCAACTGACTGATAAAAGACAGAATAAGATTAAGTACAAAAAATGGCAGGACAGGAGATGGAAGAAAACAGTGTCTTTTTTTTTTCTCTTGAGTTGACAGGCTAGAATCTACAAATTCCTCTGACCAGCTTTGGCTGGTCCATTAGCCTTCAGGGTATGGTGATTTGAATGGTTTTAGAAACACACTAAGTTGGGGCGGCTAGGTGGCGCAGTGAGTAAGAGCACCGGCCGCAGAGTTGGGCCCGAGATCGAATCCGGCCTCAGAAAATGAGCACCCACACACAAATAATGACTAGCCGTGTAACCTTGAGCAAGTTACTTAACCCCAATTGCTCTTAAAAAAAAAAAAGGGTTAGAAACACACTAAGTTTAAAGCACCTGGACTCTTTGAACCTAGAATTGTTTTATGCCCCTAAATGATCAGGAGGCTAGGTCAGAAAAAATTAGGGTCAATCAAGTCCCAGAGGAAGCTTTGTTCTAGGTCTACCCATGTTGGAATAGACGGGTGAAGAGGGGGACAGGGAGGGAATTCTATCACGGGTCTAATCACAAGCAAGATGGAAGTTATACTTTCCCAACCAGTTCCCAGCACAGAGTCCAGAGGCAAAACTCCCATGGCTCCCACTGACTAACCACTTCCCTTCCATAATCCAACACTAGAAGCCTCACAGTGCTATCTGGAGCCAGAAAATCACCTAGGGTGGGGCTTGACACAGGCACTCCCAAATGCCAGAATCCTAAACCACATCGAGTTTGGAGACAAGTCAATTCTTAAGTTGTGAACCATACCAACCTACCTCTTAACATGATGGTGCCCTAATACCAGTCATCCAGTCTCATGACACTAGATCTACTAATACCTATGCTACCTCCTCCTAATTCCTTATCCCTGTTAATCAATACTACTCCAGACATACTCCAACTCAATTTACCCACCTCTTGCTAATTCTGCTGTGGTCTTAGGAACCCTCACTCAATTCTCATTAATCCTTATCTTTTCAGCTAATAGTTATCCCATTTCCTCACTTAAACAGAAATCTAGCTCTCCCCTGAATGTACCAATTCCTTGACAATCTACTATTTAACATAAGTAGCTAACATTTCTGTGACTTCAAGGTTTGCAAAGTGTTTTGCAAATGTTCTCTTATTTGATCTTCACAAAAATCTTGTGTTAACAGGATTTTACCAAGCCAATCTCTAACCTGAGGATGATTTGAAACAGCAGGCCAGAGACAAAAGTGCCAGTAATCAGGTAGCCATTTAATTAATTAGTTTCATTATGAGGAACAGACTTGCAAATCAGAAATTCTCCTGATCAGAATTCCACCTTGCTGAAGTGAAGATAGAAATTATATACATCAATCACAAGTGGGAAGGGATGGGGGGAGGTGGATTACAATCTTTTCTAGTGCCAGAATGGTTTCCCATGCCCAGCTCACAATTCCCACAATACTAAGTTACAAGTGTCCCAAAGTTCTATGGGAACCGCATTGTTCAAGTCTTTGGGGGTCATTACTTGGTGGGTCACAGGACCAGAGTTCTGTGATGGAAAAAGGCTCTCCAACTTTGATTTTGCTTCACTTAAGGGTACATAGCCAGTGATGCCAATGATCATAAGCATTGTCAAAATTTGATCATTTCAAGCTGCATTGAAAGGCTGACTCAAGCTAGAAAAGGCAATTCTGAAGAGTCTAATCTATTAGTATATTCATTACACGTCATATCGATTAGTATAAAAATCACAATTTCCTTCTCTTTCCCTCCTTTCCATCATACAAGTCAGAATGACCCTTGAAGGCCAATAGAAACATTCATTTGAAACATGATTTTAATTTTATGTAAGACTAAGTGAGTTACAGGTCAAAAGCCAAGGTAGAGGGCAAGGGAAATAAAGAAAAGAAATATCAGAGCAGGGAGGGCAGAAAGAAGAATGTTGACAAGGTTTTCAGGCAACCAGGAGAACAGATCGAAGGGAGGTAAGAGGGAAACAGGCTTTAGAATGTTCTGACCTCTATTCCATAAATCTGCTTGCTTGTTTAGAGAACTAAAGCCTTCCTTTATTTGAGAGAACTGATGAGGAGTGAAATAAGCCAAAGGAAACAGTGTACAAGGTGTCCCAGAACTCTTAGTGCAGCTTTAAGCTTTCATAGTTTAAATAGTTATTTGTTGTTCAGTCATGTCTGACTCTTTTTGGGGGTTTTCTTAGCAAAGATACTACAGTAGTTTACCACGTCCTTCCCCATCTCATTTTACACATGAGGAAACTGAGGCAAACAGGGTTAAGTGACTTGCCCAAAGTATCTGAGGCTATATTGGAATTCAGGTCTCCCTGACTCTAGGTTCAGCATTCTATCCACAGAGGCACCTAACTGCCTTAGCTAAGTTGTTATTTATTAGATAGTCGTGACTATTTAAGCTATGAATGCTTAAAACCTCTCTAAGAATTTTGTAATGCCTTAGATAGATACCTAGACTAAAACAATTTAAATAAGAACCAAAAAAATTATATCCCTAAAGTGAATTTTGTGTAATTATAATGACCTAACTTGGCTCTAGAAAAAAAGATGAGAAAACTTATTTCCCTCTTTTCTTTGTAGAGGTGGAGGCCTCTGGGGATGGAACATTGCATATATTGTGTTTCATTCAGTTGGTTGTTTTGCAAAATTGCTTCTATTACTCTTTTTCTAAATTTTTATTTAAAAAAGGTATCTTACTAGGTAGGAGCAGAAGAAGGAATATATTTTGAAATAAAAGGGACACAAAAATAAAAGTTAGATATGTACACATATACATACGTGTAAATACACACATGCATACATATACATGTATATGTATCTGTGAATATATGTGTGTGTGTTTACATATACCTCTGTGTGTGTGTGTGTGTGTGTGTGTGTGTGTGTGTGTGTGTGTGTGTGTGTATACAAAAATTTTGAGGAGGGAGAGATGACTTTGTTCTTAAAGGATCAGGGAAACTTAGTCATGCTAGTGAGATTTCCTGTGCATTTCCTCCCTCTCTTCTCTCCCCTAAGGCTCACTACTCTTTGGAATTTGAAAATCAGTGTCTTATTAACTGTTTTGTTACATGGGGTCTCTCCTCAGCTGTCACAGTTTTCTCTCAGGTAACTATATATTTGCTCTTCCTTGACAATTAGAGACTCTTTACACCCAGTCCCCACAGCAGCTGACTTCTGGAGTCCTTCCATGACTTCCTTAAAAGCTAGTTTATGTTTAGCTGAATAGTCTAAAGCTTTGTAACGTTTTTCAATTTTCATAGCAGTTGCTGTTTCTTGGTTTCAGCATGTCCTCATTAAACACAGCTAATTTCTTTAAAAAAAAAAAAGGGAGGGGGTAGGGATCCATTTTAAAACAGAAGTCAACATTTGGGGTGCTTTCATTTTAGAATTATTTCCTTGCCTGGTTGTTTTTGTTTCATTTTTATCCAAGAATGTCCACAACTACCCTTTTAAATTTTCTTTAAATTTTAAAAATTATGTAACAGTCGGGGCAGTTAGGTGGCACAGTGAATAGAGCACCGGCCCTGGAGTCATGAGGACCCAAGATCGGTTCCGGCCTCAGAAAATGGGTACCCACACACAAATAATGACTGGCCATGTAACCTTGAGCAAGTTACTTAACCCCAATTGCTTAAAAAAAAATTACGTAACAGTCAACCAAACCTGTTGCGGCATATGTTTCACTTTTTGGGAGATGGAACAGGGATTTTGGATTCCTTGCTAATAGACATGTGCAACCAGAGGTTTCTGGTTGGTCCCCATGTTCACCATGCTCCAAAACTGAGGGTTGCATCAAAGTAGATTGACCACTGAGCCAGGAAAAACTGCACATTCAGAATATTTTAAAAGGAATAACTCCATCTTTTCACTCTCACTCTTTCCATATATATTAAGCTTATAGGACTCTCCTTCAGACTTCCATCAGGAAGCAGGAAGAGATGCCACTCCACCAGCACAATGGCAGCTGCTTACTCTTGGCCATGAGAGAACAATTGTTTGTCTAGATAGACCAGAGCTTGGACCTCAGGGTCTGTCCTGTGTACTTTATGTTTCTTTCCTTAAGAATAGGTAATTAAACATAGATCCCAGAAAGGTTTTTCCACCCTTGGCAACTACCTTGTTACCTAAAGAGCTCTGTAGTCATTGAAAGGTTTCTACTTTTTTTGGTTATTTTTCACCCTTCAAGTGATTATGGATCTCATTTAGGAAGCTCCATAATGTTCTAGAGCTTGATATAATCAAAACAATGCTGTCTACAAATAAGAAAATCTGGAGAACCTCATCATTTATAAAGAACCTCTATTTGGACTCTGTGTTGAATACAGAGTTTATAAGAGAAATATTTGTAAAATAATGTTCTTGCTATACTATTTGAGTAAAATGACTTTGTTAAGAATTAATTGAGTCTATAGGCTGAAAGTTAATGGGAAGCATACCAGAGACTAAAGAGTTACAGTGTTAGGAATGTTATCCCTTAGGATCTTTGATAATAGCTGCCCCTTAGGGAACCCCAACTTTCAAATGCACATATGATTTAGAGGATAATGAACCAAGAGGGAGGGGAACGGGAAGTGCTACCTAAAGAATCACTATAATATTTGGACTTTGTACTAAACATCCTCCATGTGTAGTCAATAAGCCTTAGATCACCTTCATTTTTTACTCCTGAGCCACATTTTCCAATATAATAATTATATAATAATTTTACCATCCACCCTTATGCCCACCTTTGCATTGAAGTCATTGAATATTAACACATATATTGGCTTGCATTGTTGGTAGAGTTGTGAGCTGATAGAACCATTCTAGAAAGCAGTTTGAAACTATCTCAAAGGGCTATGAAATTGTGAATGCCCTTCCATCCAACAATAGCACTGCCAGGTCTATATCCCAAAGACATCAAAAAAAAGGAGGCAAGACCTATTTGTACAAAAATATTTATAGCAGCTCTTTTTGTAGTGGCTAAGAATTGGAAATTGAAGGGATGCCCATCAATTGGGAAATGGCTAAATAAGCTATGGTAAATGATTATAATGGAATATAATATAATAATAATAATAATAAGCAGGATGATTTCAGAAAAACCTGAAAAGAATTACATGAACTGATGCAAAGTGAAGTAAAGAGAACCAGGAAAATGTTATACATGGTAACAGCAATATAGTTTTTTGTTTTTTGGGGTTTTTTTTGCTTTTTGGAGGGCAATTGAGGGGTTAAGTAACTTGCCCAAGGTCACACGGCTAGGTTTTCATTTGTGTGTGTGTTAAGTGTCTGAGGTCAGATCTGAACTCAGGTCCTTCTGACTCCAGGGCTGACACTCTACTCACTGCGCCACCTAGCCACCCCCAGCAATATAGTTTGATGAAGAATTGTGAATGACTTAGCTATTCTCAGCAATACAGTGATCCAAGAAAATACCAAAGGACTAATGATGAAGCATACCATCTTCCTCCAGAGAAAAAACTGATAGTTTGAATATAGATTGAATCATGCTATTTTTCAATTTTTTTCTTTCATTCTTTTTCTTTTATTCAAACCTTCTTATGTAAAATGACTGATATGGAAATATTTTACATGATTGTACATATATAACCTATATCTGATTTCTTACCATCTAGAGGGGAGGGGCAGGAAGAGGGAGGGATAGAATTTGGAGCTCAAATTTTTAAAAATGTTTTTTAAAATTGTTTTAGCATGTAATTGGGAGGGGGAATAAAATTTTTTTAAAGAAACATACACATTGGTTTATTTGGAGGGTCTTAACAGGTTCCTAATTTAAGTTCCCTACATTCTCATTCTTTGCAGAGAATGTTGGGGCACAATTGAAATAATCTTAGTGTCTTCTTCTTGTAGATATTTATAATGCACACATATTAAATTGTCATGCCAAATATAAACAAAATAAATGGCAGATAATCTGAGAAGAGAAGGCACTAGCTACTGGGGAGACCAGGAAAGGCTTCCTGTATAATATGGGAATCAGAGAAACTAAGAGGCAAAGATGAGAAGAGAGACCATTCCAGGCATGGGGCACTGCCAGTACAAAGGCTAGGAGATAGAAAACGGAATGTTGTGTTATATGTTGTCCAATGTCAATGTTGATGTCAATATTAGAAAGTGTGTGGAGGGGAGTGTAAGAATACTGCAAAGATAGGAAGAAACCAAATTATAAAGATCATTAAATGCCAAGCTGAGGACTTTATATTATAACATAATAAATATTATATTATGTTATATCACATCATATCAAATCAATAGAAAGCCTCTGCCATTCACTGAGCTAGGGAAATCAGACCAAAGTTAAGAAAAACCACCTTGGTAACTGAGTGAAGGATGGATTGGGAGAGACTTGAAGCAGGAAGACTGATAAGAAAGCTATTACAGGAACAGTTAGGTGGCACACTGGCCCTGGAGTCAGGAGGACCTGAGTTCGAATCCAGCCTCAGACATTTAACACTAGTCGTGTAACCTTGGGCAAGTCACCTAACCCCAATTGCCCTGCCCTCCCCCCTCCAAAAAAAAAAAAAAAGAATGAAAACTATTACAGTTAGTGTCAGATAAAGGATTAGAACTCATGTTTTCTTGACTCCAATTCCAACCTTGGTCCTCTATGTCATGCTAATACAAAGAGCAGGGTGCCTGAGCTTCAAAATTAGCACAAAGGCCATTGGCAAATGTTTCTTCTTCCTTTCTTTCCAGGTCCCACCATGCTCAGTGTTAGCTGTGAAGAAGAAAGGGACCCTTTGTAGAAACAGAAGACTGATGTGTCTTCTTATTATTGTGATGGGAATAGATGAGCAAACTCACTAGCTGAAAAATCTATACACATACTACATACAGATTAATCCAATATGACTATTAGCTTTACAGAAGATTTGCTGCATCTGATTGATTTAGATGTAAATAGCTTTTAAACAAGTATTGTTATTTGTATCGATTCTCAATGTTGTTTTCTAATAAGACATCTGTATCTGTCTTTTCCCCTTTAAGAGGGCTGTTATATGTTTAATAAAAAAGAAACTAAAGTAACTGTATTAGCTTGATTGTTTTAAAGAGAGAGGGAAATTGAAAGAGGTCAAGCTTTTAACATTACAAAGGGGGACCATAAGCATGATTAAATGCAACAGATAATCAAACATGCTTCCCTTCTGCTTCAGAAGATGGTCTGCTAAGAGAGGGAGACAGATTCAGGACAAAACAAGAGGAAGTACCAACCAAGCTTAGATTTCTGCTTGGCCCCAGAGAGCAGAAATCTGAACAATAAGAAAGGGGATCGTAGGGGGTAGAGGGAAGCTCCCGGAAAGCATATTTAAGATTGTTGTAAGGAGTAAACTTCTGTAACAGAGCCAGCTCAATATGGAATGAACAGTGTTTACAAATCAGGGTCTCCTCCACCACTGGAAGATGTCCAAAAATGGGTATTTTACCACTGGTAGGGCAAATTCCTGTACAGGTATGGATTGGACTAGGTGGTCTCTTAATACTTTCCAGCTCTGAAATTCTATTTAGTGCAAGTAAACAAGTGAAATGTAGATGACCCTTCAGGTAAAAACTGATGGTGATAATGTAATCAAACAAAAGTATAATGTACAAAATGTCTTTTTTGATCTTCCCAGTTACTGGTGCTCTCCAACCCATATCTGAAATTATACAGTGTTTTGTTTGTATGTGAGAGTCAGCGTGGTAGCCTTGAAACTAGGAACATCTGGATTCATGTTCTAGATGTGACACATATTGGATGTGTGACCAAGGGCAAGTTACTTAAGATTTTCTTGACTCTGTTCTCTCCAGGTTTTCCTTTTACCTATCTGATCAATCCTTCTCAGTCTTCTTTTCTGGATCTTTATCAAAGTCATGGAAATCTAACCATGACTAACCATGGATGTGATGCAGTTTGGGGTTTCTGGGAACTCTGAAATTTCAGGGTACGGGTTGGCTTCTGCCTGGAATGAATTCATGCATTTAAACTTTCTTCCAGTCAAAGTGGCAAATTTTATTATAAAACCAATAGGAGCTGGCAAGATTCTTAGGGAATCTGTAACTTAATGGGAGTGAGACTGATACATACCAAAAAAAGGGACAGTGAAAAGATCTGGATGGGATTGAGGAGGGTATCAGATGTCCTCCAAGATTGTCCCCCTTCATACTATTTTCCTTGGTAATTATATCAGCTCCCACAGGTTCAATTATTATCTCTATACAGATTATTCCTAAATCTATATCACATATCCAGCTCTAATTTCATTTGAACTCCGATCCAATATCACTGACCACTGGACCCCTAAAAGGAAAAGACTATATCTTTGAAAGAATTCCAATGTCTGAGTTTTCTCATACATTTATTGCATCAGCCCAATCACTGTACTTTGTATCACCTAGAAGGTGAAATCCCTTGAAGGTAGGGATACTGACTGCTTAGCCTCATGCCTTGCCCAGGGCAGGTGCTTAGCAAATGTTTGTTGAATTCAATTGAATAGAACTGAAGTGAAGCAAACAAAAAATAACATTTGATCAGCACTGTGCCATACCCATCATCCTTTCTATCTGGTGCTTATGAAATTCTGTGACTTTTGTTGGTTGATTTTTTAAAAAAAATATATCCCAATCAATGTGTATATGGACCTAATTTCACTCCCCTCTTCGTGGCACTTTTTACATCTTTCCATATTTCTTTGTATTATTTCTATGTGTCATTTTGGGGGAGCGAAGTTGTATTCCATTACATTGATATGCCATTCTCATATGCTCCCAAGAGGCTGTTTTCTGTCATAACCGAGTCTCTGGGAAATTCTGTGAGCTATCCCTCCTTCTGCTTCTTGTGGTCAGGATCAATATGTACAATCAATGTAACAGATCTCTATTCATTCCAGTGCCTGCTTTCTAGTGTAGGCTGTACACTACTGCATCTTCTACCGTTCCAGAGCTTGATGTTTGGGATCAAGGCTGCTCGCTAAGCTTTCCTCCTTGCCTTGCTTCTAGGTAAATTGTGCCAAGCTTAGGCAGATAAAGAGAACAGTTTATTCTTTTTTTTTTTCTTGGAGGGCAGTTGGGGTTAAGTGACTTGCCCAAAGTCACATGGCTAGTTTTTGTGTTAAGTGTCTGAGGCTGGATTTGAACTCAGGTCCTCCTGACTCCAGAGCTGGTGCTCTATTCACTGCACCACCTAGCCACCCCAGTTTTTTCTTTATGATCCACCAAGTATAATTTACAATCGCAAATAATTGGTAAGGCAGTCTGACATAGTGGAAGAACACTGGCTTGAGAAATGGATTCTGAATCTGTCACTTGAGGCTAGTATGACTTTGGAAAAGTGACATAATTTCTCTGGGCCTCAGTTTCCTTATCCATAAAATGAGGGTGTTGGAGAGGATGGACTCTTAAGTCTCTTTTAGCTTTAAATCCCATAAACTGCACTGAATTGAGCTCTGGGCCTGGAGACAGGAAGACGTTAGGTCAAATCTGGCTTCAGACACTTGCCATCTGTGTGTCCCTGGACAAGTCATTTAACCCTGTTTGCCTCAGTCTCTCTTCTGCAAAATGAGCTAGAGAAGGAAATGGCAAATCCACTCCCGTATTGTTAAAAAAAAAAAAAAAAGACACACAAACAAACCTGACATGGGGTCACAAAGAGTCTGACAAGATTAAAAATGACTGAAAAACAGCAACTAAGCACTACTATCAATACATGGTAATTTGCATAGGAAATAATGGTGATCCACAAAGGCCAAAGATAAACTCATTTGCACACTCTGATCACAACTCTGTAAAGCAGTTTTATGTCCAGTTTAACAAAGATCAGAAAAGAACTGGAGAGATGCAAAGGCCTTGTGAATTACCACTAGGTTTTTGTTTCTGTGTGAGTAGTTTAAGGTCCAAAAAGAGTGGCTTGCCATCTGTGATTTACATAGAGATCAAAGGATCTCTCAGGGAGGGATTTCACCACCTCTTGTACTTCCCTGTTCTAGTGTTTAATGACATTTCCTTCCCGTAGAATCTTCCTTGGATTTCATGTAAATTCCCCCTATAAAGGTCACTGCCATTTTGGACACTGTCTTCTATACTCTTCCCATAGTCAGATTAAAAAGTGAGGGATCACAGGCATAGAAAAGACCTTGGAAATCATCTGGTCCAACCTTCACATTTATCAAATGAGGATCTTGGAAATAAAGCTTACATTTTCTCAAAAGTTTTTTATCTTGTCTGGTCCAAAGTCACTGTGTGACCTTGGGCAATTCACTTGACCTCTGCTCCTCAGAAAGAATATAAAACTTTCCTCTGCCTCTTAGGATTCCTGTGTCTGTTATAGGATCATAGGTTTATCACTTAGAAGTGCCCTTAAAGGTTGTCTAAGTCAGCAGACTCACTTTACAAATGAGGAAACTGAGGCCCCAGAGAAATTAAGTGGCCTGCTTGAAGCCACATAGTAAGAGGCAGAGCTGGGATTTCATCCCAGGTCCCTCCTTCCACTGTTAAAAACAGATCCAAGGAGAGAGAGAGGCAATTACTTGCCCAAGATCCTATCACCAGTAAATAGTAGAGTTAAAATCTGAAATGTAGGGCTCCTTTTGGTGGTAATAGGATCTTATAATCGAATTCCATAGAATAATTGATATAAGACTATAAGGACTTCAGAGGCATCTAGTCTAATCCCTTTATTTTATAGTTGAGGAAACTGAGTCTCAGAGAGGGGAAGAGACTTGCCCAAGGTCTCAGATAGTAAATAGCTGAGAGGAGTCAACAGACCCTCTGACTCCAGGGCCCAGGTTCTTTCCACCCTCCTTAAATTCCATCATTCCTTAAATGTTGTGGAGCCTAGACTTGGTAGATAATCCCCCTCTATGGGGGGAACCTGGTGTTTCTCTTTCCAACAAACTGTTAGTGCCTTAGCTACTTCCTGTCCTGCTACCTGACATTCCCTCCCTCCTATCTTTCTCCTCTTTTGGAACACTTCCATGTCCAAACTATTTATAAGTAGAAGAAATTTTTGTTATAAGGTATAGAGTGCTGGGTCTAGAATCAGGAAGACCTGACTTCAAATCTAGTCGCAGACACTTACTAGTTGTGTGACCCTGGGCAACTCACATAACCTTAGTTTGCCTCAGTTTCCTCATCTATAAAATGGGGATAATAAAAGCACCTACCTAGCAGAGTTGTTGTGAGAATATAATAGGATAATAATAAAACATTTAGCACAGTACCTATATAAATGTTAGCCATTATTATTATTACTTTTTTTTTTACATGCAAAGCATTTTATAAAATAAAATTTTATTTTACCTTTACTTTCCTTTTAGGCAGGCAGCTAGGTAGAGATTGGATATATCCCTGGACCTGGAGTCAGGAAGCCCTAAGTTCAAATCTAGCCTCAGACACTTACTAGCTGTGTGACCCTGGGCATGTTACTTAACTTCTGTTTGCCTCAGTTTCCACACCTGTGCAATGAGGATAAATCAGCACCTTTCTCCCAAAATTACTGTAAGGATAGAAGGAGATAATATCTGTAAAGCCCTTTGCAAACCTTAAAGTGCCATATAAATGCTAGCTAATTATATTATTTTACATCTTTCTTCATGATCCTCTTTCTGGGCTAAAGGTTTGTTTCACTCATGACTAATCCTTCCCTAAATCTACCCTTCCACTTATCCTTCCCTCTAATCCTTCCCTCTCTCCCTGTTCTCTCCTGTTGCTTTGTTGAAACAGATGTATTTCTAGACCAAACTCAGTATGTGTGTGTATAAATATATGTATGTCTTCACACACATACATATATGCATATATAGTATGTATATAGTGTATTTTTTCTTCTTGGACATGGCCAATGCAGTCATTTGTTTTGCTTGATGATATTTGTATGTAATGAGGGGTTTGTTTTCCTTCCTTTACCAAAGGGAGGAAGGGATAAAAGAGGTAGATCTTTGTGAAAATAAAGAAAATTTAATTTTTAAAGGAAGAATTCATAGGTTTCCCCCCCTTTTCTATATCGTAGATGCCTGCAAACTCAGAAGTTTACATGCTTAAAGTTTGACAGATTTTTTTCTTTCCTGTAACTTCTGTAAAAAGTGTCTTCCCCCGACAATAAGATAACAGTAGCTTCTGTGAAGGTTATTCTCAGGATATTTATTGCTCTCTAAGCAGAGCAGACTGCCTATCCTGAGATAACAGCCACCTCCCAATGTCACTGACTGTATATCATCTGTAAGTTAATTATGAGTACCAGGCCATTTTAGATCCCTCCCTTACCCTCATCCTCCTAGCCCCAGACAGCTGTGGGTGCTGTATATATGTTCATTCTAAAATGCGTGGAAAAGACTTTTCTTGAGCTAGATGTGTGGGGTCTTTGTCAATTAGCACTCAGGAAAGATTGTCTGCGAGCTCAGGTATGTGCAACCTGAATGAGTGCTTGTAAATCTTCAAGAGCACTTGAAGAAAGTGGGCATTAGTGATAAAGGGCTGACTTCAGTATGGTACCTATCCCATTAGCTCACATTTAAAGGTCAGAAACCCCATGGGACTACTACCTCAGGTTGAAGGTGGTCTGTGTGTCTGCATTCCAAAAATGATAATTAATGAGCCCCTACCAATGTGCTCACTTTGACTCTAGTCAGCCATAACTCTAAGATAGTCTTACAATCCAGTGTAGGGACACACAGTTTAAAGCAAAGGCACTTCCTGAAAAGCATAGTAAGAAAAATAACAACAAAAAAGTTTCTCCATAAACCAAGAGTACACAATCCCACAAATAAATACAGCATCAGCATGTTAGGAGAAAATATAGTTTTCAGCACCCCTCTTTGGTAAATGTATAGACCTGGACAAGTTATATAGGATGGACAAGCTTGAATGGGTTGCAATCTGAACTGTTGCAGGGAACTTCTGAATTGACTAAATTCCACATCTGTTTGAATATTGTTATTCAAATTGAAAGTTGTACACCATGATCCTGGGCCTTGCTAGAAGACACATTTTTGTTACTCAGTTTTTTCAGTCATGTCTGACTCTTCATGACCCCATTTTGGATCATGGCAAAAATACTGGAATTGTTTGCCATTCCTTTTTCAGATGAGGAAATTGAGCCAAACAGGGTTACGTGACTTGCCCAAGATCACACAGTTGGTAAGTGTCTGAGGCCATATTTGAACTCAGGTCTTCCTGATTCCAGGCCTAGAACTCTACTACTCCATTTAGCTGCCCTAAGAAGACATATAGCTGGAATCAGACACCACCACTTCGATGTTTTTTTTTTTTTCTTGATAGTTGATTCTTTAATGTGGGATGAATTTATTTTTTTCTTTTTTTTATTAATTTGTTTATTTTACAGGATTCAATTCCATAGTTCCTTGAGTTTCAAATTTCCCTTCCCTCCGTTTCCCCCCCCCCCCACAAAGGCATATAGTCCAATATAGGATCTGCAAATACTTTCACATTAGACATTAGTCAGGTTACAAAGGCATATTGTACTAGATGGGATGAAAAATGGTAAAGAGGAAATAAAACCAAACAATGAAAAGAGAAAGATCAAGTAGTTTTCTTCCCTCAGGATTCAAGCTCAGTTCTTTCTAGTTATTTCTCTGAATGTCACATCTCTCTCCTTCATGAGTCTTTTGGGATTGACTTATATCACTGCATTGCTGAGAAGAGTCCAGTCTGTCCTAGTTGGTCATCACACATATGTTGTGTCTGTGATTGTATACAAATTTCTCCTGGTTCTACTCTTCTCACTCAACATCAGTTTGTATAAGCCTCTCCAGATAAATATGAAGTCCGTCTGCTCCTCGTTTCTTATAGCACAACAGTATTCCATTACATGCATATACCACAACTTGTTTAGCCATTCCCAAATTGATGGGCACCCCTTTAATTTCCAATTCTTTGCAACCACGAAAAGAGCTGCTATAAATATTTTTGTACATATGGGTTTTCCTCCCACTTCTATGATCTCGTTGGGATATAACCCTAGAAGTGGTATTGCTGGGTCAAAGGATATGAAATTATTTATAGCCCTTTGGGCATAATTCCAGATTGCTCTCCAGAATGGTTGGATAAGTTCACAACTCCACCAGCAATGCATTAGTGTTCCAATTTGCCCATATCCTCTCCAGCATTTGTCATTTTCCTGTTTTGTCATCTTAGCCAATCTGACTGGAGAGATGTGGTACCTCAGAGTTATTTTGATTTGCATTTCTCTAATCAATAGTGATTTAGAGCATTTCTTCATATGCTTATAGATATCTTTAATTTCTTTCTCTGAAAACTGCCTGTTCATATCCTTTGACTATCAATTGGGGAATGACTTGTATTCTTATAGATTTGACTCAATTCTCTGTATAGTTTAGAAATGAGTCCTTTATCAGAGACATAGGTTGTAAAAATTCTTCCCCAATCACTTAGATGTTTAAGAATAATGTCTCCCAGGGGCGGCTAGGTGGCGCAGTGAATAGAGCGCCGGCCCTGGAATCAGAAGGACCTGAGCTCGGAACCGGCCTCCGACACTTAATCCGCACAAACAAAAACCTAGCCGTGTAACCTTGGGCAAGTTACTTAACCCCAATTGCCCTAAAGGGGCGGCTAGGTGGCGCAGTGAGTAAGAGCGCCGGCCTCGGAGTTTGGATGACCCGAGATCAGATCCGGCCTCAGAAAATGAGCACCCACGCATAAATCAAAATGACTAGCCCTGTAACCTTGAGCAAGTTACTTAACCCCAATTGCTTTAAAAAAAAAAAAAAGAATAATGTCTCCCCCTTACTTCACAGAATCTCAAAGTTCAGACCTGGGAATTCATCTAACCCAACCTGTCCCTGACTGAGAATCTCTGCCACAGTAGCCTTGGTAAGTGGTCATTTTGCCTTGGCTTTTAAAGACCCCCAGTGAAGGGGAACACCACCTTTCCAAGGCAGCCTTTCCATTTTCAGTTAGCTTTATTAGACTTTCTCAGGCCATTCAACTCATTCAGTGCAGCAGAAACAAATATTTGATTAAGGTACTAAGCTAGGAGAGAGAGCATGCTTAGGTCCCAGAGCAGGCAGGGATGGAATAGGAGAAGCTTATTTATCTATGCACCATTCTTACACCACTTCCACAACCTTATAATCCCAGAAAAAAGCAGTGGAAGAGTCGCCCAAGAATTCCTAGATGAGAAACACCCAGCAGGGAAGTTCTTGAACCAAGACTCTGGGAGAAAATAGGAGAGCTTCCTAGACCAGGTAGGAGCAACAGCTGAGGAGGGGCGAGAGTTAGAGAGCCATGATGTAGAGGAGCATGCCCATACCTTCCTCTGCCCAAACACAAGCCATATTCTGATATCTTCAAAGAAGATTCTGAGTCAGGACCCAAGCAGGGGTCGAGGTGGCTTCAGCACATCCCTGGGCACAAGTCAAAGGTACACCCTCAAGACTGAACCCATCATCCATACAAAGCTGGAGCCGTGGCTCTGGAGTTACTTCACATTTCATCATCATTCCACAACTGAATAGTGCTTAATATTTTCCGAAGTGCTTTTATCTTTATCATCTCAATATTCTCCCTAGTTAATGCTCCCTCCTCAAATTATATTTACTTAGGTGTTTGGTGAATTTACTTAGGTGAATGGTGCATCCCTTCACAGAATGTACTGGAACATGTCCAGAGGAAGGCAAGAAGGATTAGTAAGGGGACCAAAAACCATGTCAGACAAGGATCGGTTGAAGGAACTGGGAGTGTTTAGCCTGCAGAAGAAGAAGAAAAAAAAATTTAATCAAGATCTGTGATTTCACTGATCTAGAGAAATTCCAGTGAGGAAGATTCCTGACCTGATATAAATCTGCAATAGTCTTAGAGAGGTGGCTGAGCCTGAGGAGGCTAGATGACATGCCCAGGGTCACACAGCCACTCTGCATCAGATGTGGGACTTTAGCTTGAGTCTTCTTGAGTCTATAGCCAGCTCTCTCCCCCCCTCACCATGCTACCATTAGAGTATGGATGAGAAGGCACAATGGTGGTCTTCACATTCTTGTCATCTTTATGAAAGACTAGAACCTTTCAGCATGGCTCCAGAAGGCAGAAACAGAACTAATGAGGAGAAATCACAGCAAGCCAGAAAGGGTGGCCAATAGAGTTAAATGCAGAAAAGAAAGATGAAAACTGTTATTCTTTGCTTTTAGGGATGGTTTGCTATGTAGGGGAGGAAGGTGAAGGTGATATAAAAACAAAAGAAGTCCATATAAATTAAAACTATTAACCATCAAGAAATGAATAAAATAAAAATGCTCATAACATTGAAGCTTTACTACCAAGAAGGGACTGTATTAAATTTTGAGGGCTGCAAATACAGTCGTTGTCCTTGAGAAACCTACAATCCAATGGGGAAGATGAAATGTGTACACAATCACTCTGATGCAAAATAGAATGGTAAGTAGAGGTGTGGAGTGCTATTTAAAATCCAGCTTGCATCTCAGTTTATGTGATGTACTGTGGGCAGTTTAACCATATTCTTTCTGTTCCCCTCTGCCCCAAACAGCTGTAACAAGGGGACCTAATCCACTTTATCCTGTTCTTCTTGGGTAATCCCTGAAGCCTCTGAAACTCAGCCTGGGAGTCTACAGTCAATCGTGAAGTTGCTTTCATGCCTTGGTACTCCCAGTAATAGGGTCTCGGAGGAATCCTAGGCCTTATTAGTGCTTCATCTTTTCCACTCTCCTCTCCTGGGATCAGACTGTTTCTGTAGCTCTCAGAGAAGCAGATATCCTAGAGAGGGAATAGTTTACTCTTCCCCTACAGGTCAATTTGACAAACATTTATTATTAATCACCTACTGTGGGCAAGGTGAGAGAAAAGTCTGGATTAGTGGATAGAAAGACAGTTCAGGAGTTCTGAAGACCTGAGTTTAAGTACACATTAGCTGTGTGACCCTGGGCAAGTGGCTTAACCTTTCAGTGACACCCCCAGGGAGAAGATACATGTCAGAAGAGTTGCAGATCTGCGTTGGTAGAAAGGAGTTTACTCATTGAGAATTCCCTACACCAGTGAAATCAAGGTTCTGTACCTGTTTGGAACAGCACTGTGCTGGGCACTGGAGATATGATAAAAACTATAAAGATGTCTCTAAGGAGTTTACTTTCTAATGGAGGAACAGAAAATATTAGAGGAAAAAAACTAAAAGTAGGTATGGATAAATGGAATACAAGATAATGAATGATGGAGACAAAGAAAAGAGCAACGTGCTCTAGGAATATCTAAAGTAGGAGGAAACACCTTCAGCTTGGGGAATCAGGGAAGGGTACCCAGAGGAGGTGGTGCCTCAGCTGAGCCTTGAAGGCAAAGAAAGCATCATATTCCAGGAACAGAAGACAACTACTGAGAATATATAGAGAGGTCAGAGGAAGGACAGTTTGCTGTGGCAAGGTTCAATGGTATGCTAATAAACGTTTAACAATCAGGTCTCAAGATCAAAGCCAAACAACATATGTAAGACACACTTAAGTTTCATCTACATTGTGAACATCTTCCCCATTTCTTTCTTATGTCTCAACAATTAACAAAGCAGTATGTCAAGTTCTGAGTGCAGTTTTGAAGTGTAAATGTTGACACTGAAAATTCAATAATCTGTTCTCACAAGCTAGTTTGAACTGGCTCTAGCAGCCCCCTAGTAGAATGTGAAGAAGAATATGAAATAAGAAGTGAATGTTGGAGCCAGAATAGGAGTGGGGTAATGGAAAACACGCTAGTACCTTATTCTAGAGGCAATAGGGAGCTACAGAATGTTTTTAAGCAGGGGAATGACATCATCCCTCAGGAAGGTTGTTTTGGCAGGGGTGTGAAATTGGATTGGAGAGAGAAGCCTGGAAGCAGAGAAACCAAATAAGAATTATTATATTATAATAATCCAGGCAAGAAGTAATGCTGGTCTAACCTAGGGTAGTAGCAGTGTAAAGGAGAGAAAGGGATACATCAAGATGTTTTGGGGGTCCAATCAATAGGACTCAGTGGTGATTTGAGGCAATGGGGCCAGTACAAGGGAAAGGACACTTGCTTTTGGAGTCAGAAGACCTACATTTAAATCCTGCCTCTGATATTCACTATGGGTATGGCTTTGACCAAGTTCCTTCACCTCTCTTGGCCTTATTTTCCTCATTTGTAAAGTGAGGGGTCTGGACAAGTTGGCCCCCAAGGTCAACCTTCCAGCTCTAAGTCTGTTTGTATGAATGAATATAGTTGTTATGGGGACGTGAGAGTCAGGAAAGAGTCAATGATGATACCTTTCTGAGTAGAGAGGATGGTGGGGCTAGCAACAAGGAGGGGAAAGTTTGGAAGAAAGGTGGTTTGGGGGAGAAGTGACGAGTTCAGTTTCAGATGTGCTAAGTTCGATTTTCTCATGGGACTATTATCCTTATTTTGCCAATGGTGAAATTGAGGCTCAGGGCGACTTAGTTGATGTCCTGACTGCCTTTGGTGTGAGTAACCTCACAAGGAAGTCTAAGAAAAAGAAATAGATAGTGAAACTTCTATAGGAAAGGGCAACATTGTTGAGATCAGATAGATAGCCACCCATTTCCTCAGGGCCCCCTCTGTTCAAAGCTAAGCATCTTGTCACTAGAGGGTTAATGGTCATAGAGAGGAAGATTGGAGGAGATAAACTGGGTGCTGGGGGTTGGGGGAGATGCTGTGTGCAGAGCGAAGGACTGTGACAGGGAGGGTGATAGGAAAGAAGCTAAATCTGCCCAGCAAGGCTAACAGCAAAGCACAGAGGTGTAAATGCAGAGGAGGGGGAGGAATGAGAAGTGGGGAGGATGGGAGATCAGCCAGAGACAGTGCATGGAGACCAAAACCAGGGAAAATTATGGCAGACACTGGCTAGGACAGCCGTCTCAGCTTTTCTCTGTCTCCTTCATGTATGTGAGTCAATTATTCCCCATGAGATTGTAAATTCTTGGAAGGCAGATGTAGCTCATGCCTTAAACATCTGGATCCCCCACGGGACCCAACACAGTGTGGGTATGCAGGATGTTGTGAGGCTTGAAAGAAATAAGGTACGAAAAGCTCTTTGTAAACGAACTTCCAAGTGCTATATACAGTCAGCACTGGCATAGTAGGTACTCCAAATAGTGATTGATTGCCTTGAATCCAAAGTATGGTGCAGAGGGCAGAGTAGCAGGGGCTAGTGGAAAGAGTAGTGGATTTGAGGTCAAATCCTACATCTTTAATTTATGATTTGTATCACTTCCAGAAAGTCATTTCAACCTCCCTGGGCCTCAGTTTCTTCATCTGTCAAATGAGGGGCATGAACTAGTTGATCTCTAAGGGCCCTTCAAAGGGGCCTTCCAGTTCTAAAACCAATAATCCCTGACATTTTCATTTCTCTCTCTGAGATTCCTTCGAGGATTACAAGCCCAAGGGCCACTTCCTCTGTGAAGTCTATCTGATACACCACTGCCCACAGACATGTCCCAGTCTCCCACATTCTCTAAAAACTCACTTGATAGGGTTGTCAGAAGCAAAATTCTTTTGAAGAGGGATAGGATGAAAGGAGAGAGAGAATAGAATAAACAGGGAGGAGGGATAGGATGGAGGGAAATATAGCTAGTCTTTCACAACATGACCACTATGAAAGTGTTTTGCATGACTTACACATGTATAACCTATACAGAAGCCCTTGCCTTCCCGGGGGAAGGGAGAGAATTTGGAACCCAAAGTTTTAAAAATGAATATTAAAATTGTTTTTACATGTAACGTTTTTACATGTAATAAAATACTAAATAAACATTTTTAAAAGAGAAAAAATTCACTTGATCCATTTGTCACTGCTAGCTATCATCCCATGTCTTGCCTCCTTTTCATGGCTGAACTCTCTGAGAAGGCTGTCTACAGGTGGTACCTCCATTTCCATTCCTCTCCTTCTCTTTTTAAATCTCTGAAGCCTGGCTTCCAACCTCATTCCACCCAAACTGATCTCTCCAAATTACTCATGATCTTTTAATTGTTAAGTCTAATAGTCTTTTCTTGGTCCTCATACCTTGACCTCTCTGCAGCCTTTTACATCACGGATCACCTTCTCCTTGACACCCTCTTCTCTCTAGGTTTCCATGACACTACAAGTCTCTCCTGGTTCCCCTCCTACTTATCAATCTTTTCCTTCTCAGTCTCCTCTATGGGATCTTTGTCTAAGTCATATCCACTAACTGTGGGGATCCCAAAGGGCTCTATCCTAGACCCTCTTTTCTTCTTCCTGTTTTGCTTGGTGATCTCACCTTCCACTGATTCAATCATTATCTACGCTCATGATTCTCAGTCAGCCCTAACTTTTCTGCTAGCTCGCCAGTTGTCTATTGGACATCTTAAGATGGATGTCTTTTACACATCTTAAACTCAACTTGTTTTAAAAATGAACTTATTATCTTTCTCTTCAAGCCCTGTTCTCTTCTTAACTCCCTTACTACTGTTGAGGGTATCACAATCTCTCCAGTCATCCAGAGTCCCAAACTAGATGTCATTCTCAAACCTTCACTCTCTCTCACTTTCCCATTGAGTGGGCATTGAATCAGTCAAACTGAGATCTGTTTAAGATCTTAGCTTACAAAGGCTTCCACTGCATCCAGGGCCATCTCCAGTTGTCCTGATCTATATCTGGCTCTGGAGGAGAAAGTGAGGCTCGTGACTTTTCACAGCTCTCCCACATTTAAATCCAATTCACTTGCATGTCAAAGTATCACCTCCCAGATGTCATGGTCCTCTTTGAGAGCAAAGGATAAACAACAACAACCCTACCCTCAAATGCATCCAAACTGTTGCCAAGTCCTGTCAATTCTACCTTTATAATATCTCTCATTTTTGCCCTCTTCTCTCCTCTGATACTGTCACCATCCTGGTATAAAATCCAGGTCAACTCATGCCTTGACTATCCCAATAACCTGCTGGTTGTTCGTCTCTCCCTCCTACAACCCATCCTCCACCCAACTGCCAAAATTATTTTCCTTAAAGTTCAATTTTGACCATGTCACCACTCCTCCCCTTCAAAAAATTACAGTGGCTTCCTATCACCTGCAGAATAAACTATAAAATCCTCTGTTTGACACTGAAAGTCCTTCATGACTCAGCCCCTTCTTACCCTTCCAGCTGTCTGGCACCTTACTCCCCTCTATGTACTCTGCAATCCAATGCACTGGTCTCCTTGCTTTCCCTCAATCAAGGTTATCAATCTCCCAGTCCTAGGCATTTTCACTGACTGTCCCCCATGTCTGGAACTCTCTCCCTCCTCATTCCCATCACCTGGCTTTCCTGGTCTCATTCAAGTCCCAGCTAAAATCAGAACTTCTATGGACAAGCTTTTCCTGATCCCCCTTCATTCTACAGCCCTCCCTCTGTTTATTATCTCCCATTTCCCTGTATATAACTTGTTTGTACATAGTGGTTTGTAGGTTGCCTCCCCCATTAGAGACTTCGAAGTCCTTGAGATCAGGGCCTGTGTTTTGCCTTTCTTTGTATCCCCAGTGGCAATTAATAAGTGCTTATTTGCTGACTGACTTCTCCCAGCTGCTTCCCCCACCTTCTATTACACTCATCTGTGTACATTGTGTTTGTCTCTATCAGACTGTAAATTCCTTTAAGGTACAATTGTTGTTATTTCCTCTTTCTACCACCTGTACCTAGAGTACCATAAAAGGTATTTAAATATATTTGTTGAAATGAATTGAACTTCTGATCCATTTTGAGGAATTCCTCCAGATCCCTTGGTGACTCCATATGTTTTTGGCCAAAATGAGTAATTTGAAATCATTGGCACTTTGCTGGTAGGTATAGAGGCCAATGCCAGAGTGGCTGTATGCCTATTTGGTCCTCTCCTTTGTCTCTTGGTCACCTGAGTACCTCCAAGATATTATCCTAACTACTGGCTAGTTCATTCCAAAGAATAGCTAGGAAAGGATGGAATGAGAGTACAAGGTTAGAATGAATTGGGAATAGCTTCCTTCTTCCCTCCCACCAGATACTTGGGATCAGTTTCCATTAAAAAGGCCTTTTATTTCCACTGCCTTCACTCTAACTTAGGTGCTTCTTACCTTATGCCTAGACAGTTGAAGTGACCTCCTGGGCAATCTCTCTGCCTCCGGTTTCACTCAATAATCCTTCCTAGTATTATGACCAGTATTCACCTTACCATATCACTCTTCTGATCAAAAGCCTTCAGTGGATTTTCACTGTTTATGGAATAAAATTCATCGAATGTGATAGCCTTGTACCCAAGGACCCCCACGCTCTGTCTTCAGCCTGTCTTTCTTGATTTATCTACAACTATTCCCCTACAAATACCTTTTGTACCAGTCAAAATAGATTAGTAATCATTTCATGCAAATATTCCACACTCTACCACTTCAGTACCTTTTCTTTCCTAAAAAAAAAAATTTATTAATGCTTTTTGTTTTTACAGTCCTTTCCCAATATATGTTCCCCTTCTTTTTCCCCCATTTGAACACTACCTTATAACAAAGAAAGCCAGAAAAGCAAAACCAACTGTTTTCTCATGGCCTTTCCTCCGTTTAGAATATCCTTGCCTTCTCCCTCCTTCCCTACACAATTTCTGCCTGTCAAAATCCTACACATCCTTCCAGGCCCACCAAATGCCACTAAAATTAATCATCTTAGTGTTGAAAAGACCCATAGAGATCACATAGTACATGCTCCTATTTAGTACACGAATCCCCTCTACAGTATCCCCTAGGGTAAGTAGTCATCTGGATTCCTTTCAGACCCTTTCCAAGACAGAGAACTCACAACTGCTTGAGGCAACCCATGACATTTTTTAACAGCTCTAAGCATTAAGATCTTGCTTGCCTGGAGGGGATGCTTGGCTTCCTGTAATTTACACTCATTGGTTCTAATTCTACCACTGGAACCATTCTGAATCTGATCTGGTGCTATTTGAAGGCTGCTAACTTGCCCTCCCACCCACACCCCACTTGACTGCCTGATGCTGTATTGTTGAAATAGATGTTGAAATAGAAAAAGGGCATTAGTTCATATAGAAGGATCCCTATGGGTGGTATATTGACTTTGTTTTAAAATGTATTATTATCTGTTTTATTGTCATTTAGTTTATTATGTTAAATAGTTCCCAATTACATTTTAATCCGGGTCAGTCATACTCAAGGGTGTTGTTTGTTTGACACCTTTGGTGTAAGAGATAGAAAGACAACCTGAGAGCTAAGAAGGCCAGAGTTTAACTCCCATCTCTCAACATACACTGGCTGTGTGATTCTGGTCAAGGCATTTAACTTCTTAGGGTCTAGTCAACTATCTAAGACTGCCAGTCAAAAAGCATTTGTAGATTTTACATTGTTGGAAGAAGTTTCCTCACTAGAAATTTCCTATATTTAGTGAAATCCCAAAACTGATTCTCCCCCCAAATCATCTCTTCTCCAGGCTAAACTGACTTACTTCCTTAGACTGATTTTGGTATGCCATGATCTTGGGACTGCTTATTAAATGAAATGTTTGTAAAGCACTTAGCACAATTCATGGCATATAGTAGGTGCTTAATAAATGTTTGTTCTCTTTCCCCATTCCCCTTCCCATTTGCCAATCCTGATCATCTTCCTTTGAATCTACTCCAGTTTCTCAGTGAGGCACTTAGAACCAAACTCCATACTTTAAGTGTTGTCTGATTGGTGTAGAATCCAGCAGATTCTAGTCTGCTTTGATCCAGATGCTATATTTACCTTAATCTGGCCTAAGATTGCATTAGCTTTTCTTGTTTGTCATATCACACTTAACAATTTTTTTACATTATACTTTTAAAAAATTTTTTATATTTTCCCCAATTACATGTAAGAACAAATTTTTTTGCTTTTTTTTTTTTTGGAGGGCAATTGGGGTTAAATAACTTGCCCAAAGTCACATGGCTAGGTTTTTGTTTGTGTGTGTTAAGTGTCTGAGGCCAGATCCAAACTCAGGTCCTTCTGACTCCAGGGTGGGCGCTCTATTCACTGTGCCACCTAGCTGCCCCGTAAGAACAATTTTAACTTTCTTTTTAAAAAAATTTTTTGCACATCATACTTTTAACTCATATTGAATTTACAGCCAGCTAAAATTCCTAGATCATTCCCCATAAACTGCTGCCTAGTCATGTCTTCCCCATCCTGTAGTTCTACCATTAATTTCAGTTGGTAATTTGCAAACAAATAGCTTAAAATAAGCAGCTGATATTGATAGGATGCTTTAAAATTTACAAAACTACTACACATAGATGATACCATTTAATAATCAGATTATATCACCTCATTTGATACCTTCACCTAAGTCTATGATAAAAATTGTTGAAGAGAAATTTCTTCATTTCATGATCACCTCCCAATTAGACATGGTCTCTCCCTCCTTTAATACTTAATAGGACTTTCTTTTCACTTTTCTTGTGGCAGTTACCATATCCTGCCTTGGATCATCATTATTTGCACAAATATCATCTCCCTGACTAGATTGGAAATTCTTTGAGGTCAGACACCCTAACAGTGTCTAGGAAATCTGAAAATATTTGTTGAATGAATGAAATTGTCCATCTCAGGAAACAGTCTGAAGATTAGGGAAGGTGAGGGAGTTTTACTACTGGGTATCAATCAATTAATAAGCACTCCTATTCGAACCACTGTGTTAATGAGCCTGAGATTCCTGGAACAGAGAGGATTACTCCTCGATCTGTGGACTTTGTAATCTCCTTGCAGTCTCAAAAGACATCAGGCTTCCTGGGGTGGGGATGGGGGTGGTGGTATCACAGGATCACAAATAGAGAAAGGATCTCAGACATCCTCTAGTACAGGATGTTTATGGGATGGACCACAGTCTGATACAGCAGTCTGATGAAACCTGTGGTTCCCCTCTCAGATCATGTTTTTAACTGCATAAAATAAAACGCACCAGATTAAATGCAGTTTAATTGAAACACAGTTATTGAATTTACATATACATAGAATTAAGTTCCAAGAGCCCTTTGAGCTCTGAAATGTGATCACCATATATTCCCAACATATATACATATAACTCTCTTTATGGCCTCATTCCCTTCCACTCCAGCTTTTCAGCACCCAGTTTTGAAGATCAAAGAATCCATCAGTACACACACACTCACATACACACACACTCACACTCTCTCACACACACTCACACACACAGACACACAAGTTCACCCCAGTTTAAGAACCCCTGAATTCTATTGATCTATTGATTCTTTTCACAGCTAAAGAAGGGGAACCACAGGGAGGTTGAGCACCTTGTCCTAGGTCTCTCACAGCCTATCTATGAGAGAGTGTGAATTTGAACCCAGGGTTTCTTGAGACTAGAGCCATCCCCCAGCTTTGCATCTCGAAACCTTCTGCTCACATAGAGCTGCTTAGTCAGGGACAGGTTAACGCAGATGCCCAGAAGAGCTGCAGAAGCTGGGAGAGTGTAGATAGAGATCTGTGCATTATTCATAGGAAGACTCCACCCCCAGGGCCAGGGGACTTAAAGGGAGCTGAGGGAAGTGGGGAGAAGAGCTGGAGAGAAATCCCAGAGCAAGAGAGGGATCAGGGGAAGCAAGTAGTCAGGGACAAGTCCTACAAGTGGCATATGGTGGGCTTTGGGTCCAAGCCAAGCATGACCTCTGAGCTGACCCGCCGACCCCTGCACCCTCGGCTCCTGAGCTGCCTGGTGTTCCTCGCTTTCCTCTCCAGCGCTTCCACACTCAGCCTGGACTTTGCAGAACATCGGAATAAAGCAGCCAAGATCAAAATCCACCCCAGAGGCAACCTCTGGGCTACAGGTACACCCTTTGGGTTTGAGGAAATGGTCTGGGGTGTCAGTTTTGTAGGGGGGCAGCGGTAAAGGCTCTGTGAACCTCCAAATAATAATTCCCTGTCTTCCCCTCCCACTGACCCCCTTCCCATTTCCTCTCTGCAAGTCTCTTTTCACACCTCCCTTCGCTCGCTTTCCTCCTTATTCCTTTCATCTGTCCCTCTGCTATTTGCTCTCAGAGCACCCATTTTTGTCCTCCCTTCTTGCTCCCTCCCTTCTCCACCTCAGTAATAATTCTGGCTCACCCTTCAGAGATTTATAAATGCCTTCAGATCTGTTCCTTCATTTGATCTTTATAATATCCCTGTGAAGAGGATCATGGGATCATAGATTCGGAATTGTAAGGAACCTTAAAGGTCATCTGGTCCAACCTTTCATATACAGATGAGGAAATAGACTCAGAGAGCGTTATGACTTGCTGGACCTGGGATTGATTCAAACCCAGGTCCAGTGACTCCCAGGCAAGTGTTCTCTCTGCTCTACCAGTACAGTTGTCATCTTCATTTTATAGGAGAAGAAACTAGGACTTAGCTTGATTGACTTATCCCAGGAGACACAACTAGCAAGGAACAGACCTAGGACTAGTCAGTCCCTTGATGGTTGTTCCTGTCTGCCTTCTTACCCTTTCAACATCCTATTCAGCAGTTTCTCTTCTCCCCGGGCCCTGAATAGGCAGAAAAGAAATAGATTGGACCTCTCTCCTTTTCCCCATCTAGCTTTAATACCCAGAAATACTTGAATACACAAATAAATACCAAATGGGTACAGATTTAGGAAGAGATTAGGAAATACATTCACACTTCCCTATACACTGTGAGGAGGTGGAGGGCATGAAGAATCGGCTGAGGTTTCTTGGGTATCTCTCGGAATGGTAGAAAGGGCACTCACCGGGCTTGGAGTTAGAGGACAGCCCTTTGAAACCTAGCTGTGCTGCCTGCTCACCTGTGTGACCTTGGGTCAGTCTTTTAAACTCTCTGCAGCTCAGAAGTTTTTGCATTTTGGTTTTTCTTCTGTAAAATGAGGAGGTTAGGCCAGATGACCTCTAAAGCCACTTCAGTTTTACATCCTATGACCCTTTGGTCATTCATCTTCTGGGTGCTGAAAAGCTGGGGTGGGAAGGAATAAGGCAAGAGAGAGAGGTAAGTATATGTGGGGGGTGGGAGGGTGGAAATCATAGCATCTCAGAGCCCTGAGGGATCTTAGAACTCAGTCCATTTTATAGACAAGAAAGTGAAACCTGGAGAAGTTGGGAAGGTTAGCTGAGTTGACCCAGGTTACACATCACAAAGAGGAACTGAACTCTTCCGATCCTCAGAGCATCATTCATTCCCCTGGACCACCTTGCTCTCACTTTCCCTTTCCCCAACTTGCTCCCTTGTACCCCTTGACCTCCCCATATCCACCTCTACATCTCATTTCCAGGCCACTTCATGGGCAAGAAGAGTGTAGAGCCCCTGGCCCTCTCATCTCCTGGGACAGCCTCCCGCATCACCCTGGAGGAAATGAAACATCGGCTGAGTCATGAGTTGGTTAGGATCCTCCGGCTGAAGAAATCCCTGGGCATGGGCCAAGGGAGCCCCGTCGTGAGTGCCCAGGTGATCTATCCCCACAACCCTGCCCACAGCCCTAAGAGACAGAAGAGAAGTGTGGTCAGGGAGAAGGGTGAATTCTGTTATGACATGGAGGGCTCAGACCTATATTGCTGGGTGCCCTTCCTGTAGCAGGGAAGGAAGGATGGAGGTGCTCCCTAGTGTAGGGTCTTAATCATCCCAACTCGGTTAACTCCATTCTCCGGCTCCCAGAGCTGGAGGCTTTGCTGCGATGAGTTTGTGGCTGTAAGCACAGGCATCTCTTTCCCTTCTCACTGTGAGAATCTAGCTCTCCCAAAGGAAAGTCATTTAATATTTATTGCCCTTTCAGGGTAAGCTGAGCACCCTTCTAGGGATACTGCAGCTATGGCAGGGCAAAAAGATAGAAAAGATAGGCATCAGCAGCAAAGCACTCGGAAATAGGAATGGGGAGGTCAGTCAGTCTGTCCTTGTCCAGTATTTCCCACTCTTGTACTTCTCTCTTTAATCTTCTCCACCCCATTCAATCTAGCCAAAGCTACTATGTGGAAATACCTCACATTTATGCAGCAGTTGACCATTACAAAGGAATTCACAGACATTATTTCTTGTAGAGGCAGCCAGTTAACACAATGGATAGGGCACTAGGGCTAGAGTCAGGAAGACCTGAGTTCAAATCTAGACACACATGTGTTCTGTTTCAGTTTCTTCAGCTGAAAATGGGGATAATGATAGCACCTACCTCTAAGAGTTCATGTGAAGATCAAATGACATTATATTTGCACAATGCTTAGCATTGCTTGGCACATAGTAGGTGCTTAATAAACGATTGTTTCCCATTCCCACTCCTCCATCTCAACAACTCTGAGAAGTAGATGGTATAAGTATTATTTATTCCCATTTTCCAGATGAGGAACCTGTGGCTTAAAAGGGTAAGTGGTGGAGCCAGAACCTGAATCCTGGCTTTCTGACTTTTTGCCCAATATTCTATCATTAATATTAATAGCTCATATTTATATGACATTTTGCAATTTACAGAGTACTTTACAAACATTAGCAGAGCCCTGGACTTGTAGTCAGGATAAACTGAGTTTGAATCCTAACTCAGATACCTATTATCTGTGTGATCCTGGTGAAGTCACCTAATCTCCCTAAGCCTCAGTTTCCTTATCTGTAAAATAGTGATAATAGCATCTACCTAACAGGATTGGTGTGAGAATCAAATGAGGTAATATGTGTCAAGTACCATGTGAACCTTAAAATGGCATAGTGTCCCAAAAGCCTTAGTGAAGTTTTGTTACCCTGTAAGTAAGCTTTAATAACTAAAAGCCTCACTAAGACTTTTAGGACACCCTATATACGTATCAACTGGTTTTTATTTGAGCCATAGGACAGCTCTATGAGGTAGGCAGTTCAAGTATTGTTATCCTCATTTTGTAGAGGGGAAAACTGAAGCTAAGTGATGTGACCTAGGTCCTTTGATTGCAAATCCAGTGATCTTTTGCCTTTCTAAAATTGTATCTGTGGTTTTAGAAAACCTGTTATCTACTATGAAAACTAGAGGTAATATCTAATGCCACTTAAGCCTGTAACATATAGCCAATTTTAATATTGGCCTACATAAGGTATAATTGGGAAGATTATATTTGCTTCTTCTTTTGCTACCAAAATAAACCACATTATGTCTAAAACTAAATATCAATCCTTTTTTGGAAGTAATAACTCCAATTTTTACATTTATCAAACATTTATAAATTCAATTCAACAAGCATTTATCAAGTATTCACTGGGTGCTGGGGATACAATGATAAAATTAACCAACATTTCTCCTCAAATAGCTCATGTTCCTTGGAACATATTCTATTTCCTTTCAAATCTACAATTAATTATTGAAGACCTACTATGTATAAGGTACTGTGCTAGGCATTGTGAGGAATATAAAGGTGAATTAGATACCACCCCCATCTTCCATAAATTATCAAATCATAGGCTGCTATAACTAGAAAGAGCTATAGGGATCATCGATTCCAAGCCCTTGATTTTGCAGATGAGGAGACTGAGGCTCAGGATGTTTAGTTGACTTGAGATCACACAATGAATTAGTGGCAGAGGCAAGATGGGAACCTTTGATTGTGTATAAAATTCTCAGTCCTTAACTCCCTGAGACTACCCAATGTCCACATTACAGCAGCAGTGTCTATACTGGCCCTGTGCTCCTTGAGATTTTGTGCCTGAGATACTAGGCAAGGAGAATAATATTATCCTTTGGCCAGGCAAGTCACTGCTATTCAGTCTCTCCCCAATTCGATCCCATAATACTTTATCAAGCACATGCTAGTACAAGGTACTGTGCTTGGATGCTGGGGATACAGAGACCATATAGTTCCTGCCCTCGGGGAGTTTACATTCTGTTGGAGAGCAGGAAGTTAATTTTCTACCTTTCATAGTCGCACAAAAGGGTCCCAGGATCTAGCCGAGTCATGTTTGTGGTTATAGAGCAAAAGGATGGAATAACCCTAGACTGGCATAAATTCATAGCAGTTTGATACAGAACCACTTATAAAAGGAAGGAAGGCAGGACAGAAAGAAGCATTAAAAAATGGGGGGGGGGGAAAGCAGGGCAATTGGGGTTAAGTGACTTGCCCAAGGTCACACGGCTAGTAAGTGTTTAGTGTCTGAGTCAGGATCTGAACTCAGGTCCTCCTGACTTCAGGACCAAGGTGCTATTCACTGCGCCGCCTAGTGGCCCCAAGAAGCATTTATTAAGAGATAGACTGCTAGCTAGGTGCCAGGCATTGTGCTAAACTCTTAAACAATATGATTTCATTCCATCCTCACAACAACACTAGGAGGTTGGTGTTCTTTATTTGTTCCACTTTGTTGTTGCTGTTAAGTCATTTCAGTTTTGTCTGATTCTTCACGATCCCATCTGGGATTTTCTTGCAAAGTTCCTGGAGTGGTTTGCCATTTCATTCTCCAGCTCATTTTACAGATAAAGAAACTGAGGCAAACAGGGTTAAATGACTTCCCCAGGGTCACACACCTAGCATTTGAGGCCAGAATTGAACACAGGTCTTCCTGACTCCAGACCTGGCACTTCTCTATCCACTGTGCCACCTAGCACAAACAGAGATTAAGTGACTTGCCCAGGGTCACACAGCTACTAAACAAATGTCTGAGGTTGGATTTGAACTCAAGTCTTCTCAATTCCAAGCCCAGTGTTCTATCCACTGTCCAGCTTCCTCTTTTTGTCTTTTTAACCGATGAAGAAACCGAGGTTCAGAGAGATTATGTCCAACTTGCTGAAAGTTACACAAGCAGTAAAGTAGCATTTTCGAATCCAAGTCGAAAATGAATGAATGGTTTGTTAAGCACTTACCATGTGCATAGCACTATGCTAAATGCTAGAGATACAGTAGGAAGGTCAGACATTCTCTGCTTTCAGGGAGCTCACATTCTAATAGGAGAGACAACACATACATGGAATATTTCAGCTGTGAGTCAGATGGAAAAGTCCCATGGTTCTTGGGGTTCTTTAATGTCACTTCCACTAATAAAATCATATTGATTTCTGACGCTGAACTATTTGAGAGCACCAAGGAATCTGGTGGCAAAAGCTTTCTTTTCTGTGTCTTCAGTAGTTGAGACTGTGGCACCTGCAGGAGCAGTTACCATGTTGCATCTCCATAGCACTTGCTTCCTGGGATGATGGCTGAGGGCACTGGGCTGGTAGCAGGTCTGGTGGTTTATGGGGCAATGCTATTCTCAGGCTACTTGGGGTTAGGGTCCTGAGTTGTCTCCATCAGGGTCTAAGGGGAGATTAGATGGTGGTTTATGTGGGGAATTTGGGGTTTAACTTGCCTGGCATATACTGCCTCCTCTCTTGATCTCAAAGTACCTTGCTGCCTCAGCTGGCCCATCTGAATTAAAAAATATCTGAATCCAGTGTTTTTCCATCAGCCCCCATTATCTTTCATTTCACTGCTTCCTTCTCTCTCTCTGTCTCTCTCTCACTCTCTGTCTCTCTGTCTCTCTCTCTCTCATCTCTTTCCATCTCTCTGTCTTTGTCTCTCTCTCTTTGTCTCTCTCTGTCACTCTGTCTTTCTCTGTCTCTGTCTCTGTCTCTGTCTCTCTCTCTCTGTCTCTGTCTCTCTCTCTCTGTCTCTGTCTCTCTCTCTCTCCAGAATGCCTTAATGGGGAGTGGGGGGAGGGTAGGATCGGGAAGTGAGGCTTGAGTTAGTTTAGATATGCAGGCTAATTTTATTATACTGCATGAATGGTCCATGGACTATGTACAGCCTAGGTCCATCCCTCTATAGAAAACTGAATAGAGATTAGTTATCTATTCTTAATCATTCATTTTGCTCACTTCACAAATAAAAGCAAGGAGAAAAATGTACTCAACTCCTCTTGGGTCTGTAGAAATGAGAATTCTGGGTAAAACTCAGGAAGGTTTCAAGAACAAAGTTCCCAGCAAAGTGGTCCCATCTCTTTTCAGTGTCTCCTTCCAAGGCTCTAGCCCAGGGATGGGGAAACTAGCCTTGAGGCTATATGTGGCTCTCTAGATCCTCAAGTGTGGCCCTTTGACTGAGTCCATGTTTTACAGAATTGTTTTATCAAAGGGATTTGTTCTGTGCAGTTTGCCTAGCCTAGCCTCTTTACTTTGAGGGACACAATTCTCCCCTAAGAGTTATTTTTCCATCCCCATCCCCTCCTGATGACTTATTGATCAATAGGTGGGGCTGGTAGAATGCTCCAAGCACAATTCTTGATAACATTTTCTCCTCCCTAGGACCTATGGATGCTGGTTCAGCAGCTGGAGAAGTAGTCAAGTCACCAAGCTATGGCTTGGACTACACAGACCATGAAGCTGTCTGGAGTTCAGAACATGGCCATCAGGGGCTCCTGCCAGTCTGATGAAGAGTAATTCCAGTCCTTTGTTGTTGCTACATCATTGTTATAATCTTTGATTGAGGTCACTCACTGTTATCACTGTTCTTCAAGATACAAATGATGTCTCTTCTGTATATTTTTTTTTCCTGCATCCTTCCTGAGGTTGTGAATAAAACCTTATTCTTTGCACAGAATGTGTGGGCCTCTCCTTCTAGCCATTCCTCTGGGAATCTCACCAATGGGGTGAGGGAAGAGAGGGTGTGAGATAAGAAGAGGTCAGCTCCAAATGAGGTGATGGCTTTTTTTTTTTTAAGACAAACTGACTCCTGTGTTTCCCACTTCTTCACACTCCCAACTATGGCTTGCTGGGAAACTTGCTCTTTGATTCTCCCTGTCTAGGACATTCCCTATAGAAGAATGCTGTTCTCCTGTGCCCTATGGACTCCATGGCAACCAGAGTGGTCCTTCTGAGGAGGAATGAAGGGTGGTGTCAGTCAGCCAATAAGCATTTTATATACTACGTATCAGGCACTTTGCTAAACTCTGATATGCTCCATCCCACCCTTGTAGGGCCTTAGTGGCCAGTCCACTGCTCCCCTCAGCAGTCAGACTCTGTCTGCATTGACAGACAGGTCTTCAGAAAAGTAAAGATTGTGGAATAATAAAAGGGACACTCCCAGGCAGGAGAGGAAGGCCTTCTGGCCCTCCAGTGTCCAGGCACTCACTGCCAGTATAAACTTGGTGAAGGAAATAGCAAACCTCTCCAGTATCTTTGCCGAGAAAACCCCATGGACAGTTGCTCCACAAGGTCATAAAGGTTGGACACGACTGAACAACAAATAAGGCATGTCCCAATGGGAGTCAATTGGTCTGAGTTTTCATTCTAGCTTTGCCCCAAATTGTGTGATGGTGAGCAGGTCATTTCTCCTCACTGACTGTGTATGTATATTTCTCCACCCTGAGCCTCAGTTTCCCCACTTGCAAAATAAGAGGGTTGGACCACGTGATCCCTAAAGTCCCTTTAACATTCCCGAGGCAAAGTGCTCCAATCCTAAATGTGGAATCAAGAGTGCCAATGGCTCTGCCACCTTAACAACCTTGTGACCTTCTCAGTGGATTCAGTTTATATGATGGGGTTGGAGCACGAGGTAACCTCGGACGTTTTAAATGCTTGGACTTTTGCAGTCCAGTGAGGGCCAGGCCCCCCTCCCCCAGCTCATTTGACTTCTCGGGGGAGGGCCCACTTGGAGGTCACACCCCTTGGCATCCTGGGTCTCTCCTCCCCTTCCCTCTTAGGCTTCGCTCACTTTCACGGCTCTCCACAGTCGCGGGCTAGGGAACGAGGGGGCGGAGTCAGGACCAGCTGGCGGGGCCACGCCCACGTCCTTACGTCTTCGCCTGAGACATCCGCGTTCGCGAGTGCGTCCAGGAAGCTTCTACAGTCTGCGGGCGGCGGGGAGCATGGACGAGGCTGCAGATTGGCTCGTGGACTCTCTACGCTTGTAAACCGGGCGGGGGAGCGGGCGGAGAGGGGCGGGAGGGAAGGGCAGCGGCGTCCGGGGCCGGCCGAGAGGCCCTAGGGAAAGTCTGGCGGGACCCAGCGGACTCTGGCCGCCTTCCCTCCTCGTGGGCGGAGAGGGCAGACGGCCCCCGCCTCGGGTCCTTGATCCGACGCAGGGGGTCAGTCACTTCTCACCAAGTCACCCCCCCCCAAGCCTCAACTTGCCCATCTATACGATGGGCATAAAATTCAGAGTCCTGCCGGCGCTGATGGGAGAAAAGAATTTCGTAGACTTGAGGTTAATGGCGGTGAAAGTGCCCTACAGCTAATAACCGCAGAAATACCGTAGTTAGTATGTACAGTGAGGTTTGTAAGTGCTGCCCTCAGGCTTATCCTGGGAGGAAATCAGACTCAGTTGAAGGGGCCTGTTATTGGGCACAAAGCTAAGAAAAGGTAGACCTGGCGCTTGAACGAACCCAGGTCTTCTGACCGCACATTGTATGCCTTTCACGGCTTCATGCTGCTGTTTGTTTTCATTTAGGTACCGAGATCTCCATGCATTTGAGCTGCCGGGTCCCACCAGAGTCCTGGAGTGGACTGATAACCAAGGTGACCTTACTCCCCTTTGCCCACCGCCAGAATAAGCCCCGCTTAGGTACCCTCCTAAAGGAACTGGGAGGTCCAGCTTGCCAGCTGGGACAAACGGTTCCGTAGACCCAGTTTCCTCCGACCATTGGCGTGTCCTAGAAGCAGTTTAACGCTGTTGCGTTTATGATACCTGTGTTTTCTATCCCTGGCTACTGTGGGTACCACTGGACAGTGTTATGGTGGAGTGGCTGCCCTTACCAAGAATTTTCAGGGTGTGAAGGGTGTTTCTGTACTTAGCTTTGGTCTAGAAAATATGTTTGTTGACATGTTTTGCTTTGCCTTATAGGAGTCTATGTTGCGGGCTGTGAAAGTCAGAAAAGAAATGAAGTACTGTATCTCCTTTTACCCCCCAAACTCTGTGCTGAAAACCAGGTACATTGGAAGTCGAACTGCTTCTTCACCTCCAAAATGAGTGTAGAAGGAGAGGGGAGCCTTTACGGCCTGAATGAATGAAAAAGTCTTTATTAAGCGATTTACCGTGTGTACTAGGCACTCCACTAAATGTTGGGTATACAAATACAAAAAGCAAGATGAGTCTGCCCTCAAGTAGCTTACATTCTAATAGGGGAAGACAACATATTATACAGGGGAGAGGTATTTTGGTCTGGGAAATTGAAAGGATGATGAGTGGAGCTATAAGGAATTAATTGAGTCCTTACAAGAGCTTGAAGTAGAAGGTGGGAAAGAAGGGTCATAAAACATGAAGATATTGGAGAGCCAGGATGTGAATAGGGATGGTCATTATGAAGACCTGGAGGATGTATGTTCCCAGATTGTCTGTCCTGTCCTAGATGTCTGTTCGTCATCCCAGTCTAGGCCCAATAATGAAATCCTTCTGAATTGGCCCTGCAGACCCAGATTTTCTTCCTCATGGCATTCTCACATATATCCTATTCCCATCTTGGAAGGACCCACCTTGTAGGGAGAATGGGGTATAATTGTCTTTTTATCCAGCTAATCAGTTGCTTTTCCTCCAACTTTGGGAAATACAGAGTTAGGAACTCAAGGATAGTACTGATGTGTGTATATTTTGCCTTTTCAATAATAGTGAAGGCAACTGTAATTCTAGACAACTGGTACAAGCAACAGCAACTATCTGAAACGATTAGCTCCATGCATTCTGTGATCCAGTGACACATTGCTATTTCTTATTGTTGCTATTTCTTCTATGTGACTCTCCATCCCCTGGCTCTGTGCCTTTTTACTAGCTCTCCCCTATGCCTGGAATGTTCTCCCTCTATATTTCCATCTTCTGGCTTCCTTCAAGGCAGCTCAAACCCCATCTTCTTTTGAAAGAGGCCTTTCTCACTCTTCTTTGTCCCTTCCCCTTCACACGCACAGTGAAATTTCCTCTGAAATTAAATCTCTCTCTTCCCCCATCTCTCTCTGTCTCTGTTTCTCTGTAGGCAGACAGATAGATAGATGGATCGATTAATATTGTATGTACATAGTTGTTTGCATGTTGGGTTCCACATTAGAATGTGAGTTCCTTGAAGTCAGAGGCTGTATTTTTCAGTTTCTTATTGATTGATCCCCAAGTAACATTGCATTATGGATTGTCCCCAAATGTTTCAGCCTAGGTTGGGCTGTAAGTTTTTACAGTGATATTGATAAGGTAGAGTGGTCATATTAGCTTGCTATACGTACCATTTTTCTGTGATAACAGCAATTCACTCACTAATTCTACATGGCTATCAAGAGAAGGATTTGGAATATAAGGTTCATACTACAGCAGAAAGGGCTGGGGAAATGATTTAGCTGGATGTGAAACAAAGAACTCTTCTTCATGTGTTTTTTCAAGAGCAAGAGAGACAAGCAGTACAACTTATAGCATACTTGAAAGTTTTCAGACTAATTAGCTATTTACTATCACCCAGGCAACTGTCAGCTCTCTTTGACTCCACAAACCTATAGCTATGTTACCATTTCTCAATGTGTGATGAGGTCACAAAATCAGACTTCCTCCCCCTCCTAACTCCCCAGGCAGGGAGGGATCCCCAACCCTTAACTCCTTTAGCTGCATTTATCTGTTAGACTGACCTTCTCCTTCTAGCCATAACTTTCCCCATCTCTAACTTTTATTGAGCATTCTACTCTGAGACTTAAGAGTTTCCCTACCTACCAGCAGAAACCTCTGATAAGATGTCTTGGGGAAAATGCAGGGAATATAGTAGCAGTAATCTTTCTTCAGATATGCACTTTCTCCTTGTTTGTGTGAGTTTATTGATGTCATGGAATTCATCCGCAAGAAGCATCCAAAAGCCAGGGAGTAGTTAATTGACTTTTATTTGTATTTTAGGGTTTATGCCCAGAAAGAGATTTCAGGATGAAACATGGGGGATTTTCAGACAGACCAGTCTACAACCTGAAGCATGTGCCAGAGACCAGGTATAAACCAATTTTGTGCCCCAGATAATTTAATTCTTCTAAAAATGGTTTATTGATGCATTTTGGTTTTTATGTCAGTCATTTCTAGATATGACCCTATCCTTGAAACAAAGAAAAACAGTTAAGCAAAACCACCTGGTACCTTTGACAACATACACAACATTCAGTGCTCATATTTCCCTACCTCTGTACCAAAGAAGGGAAGGGACAGAGGTGACAATCCCCATGGCTTCCCCCCCAGTAAAAACAATAGAAAAATAGGACCATTGGTAAAACTAGAACCTTGGTCAAAACAAAACAACAAAGGTTGCTCTCTCCCTCTCCCCCTCTTTTTCTCTCTTTCTCTCTCTCCCCCCTCTCCCTCTCTCCTTCCCTCTCTCCTTCCCTCTCTCTCTCCCCCCTCCCCTTCCCTCCCTTTTCCTTTCTCCCTCTCTCACCCCTCCCTCTTATACACACACACACACACACACACACACACACACACACACACACACACTTCTTTTAACTGATTTAATAGAATCAGTTTAATAGAATGTGCATTAGAGAATGGATGCAGGACAGAAGGGAATGAAAGACTAAAAAGACATACCTAAGGAGCAGAAAATAGAGCCATGGTAAACTGTTGGAGATGAGTATTGACAAAACATTTATAATAAAGTTTGTCTGACCTGCTCATATTTTGTAGAGATTTTCTCGGTCCTGTTCAGTGGTGATTTTATTGTGCATATGGGTTTTTGCTTTTTTAGAGAAATTAATATGGTGGAAAGAGCGGTGGCCTGGAGATGATGCTTCTAGTCCCAGCACTGTCCCTAATTGACTATGAGACCTTCAGTTTCTTTACCTCTACAGAAGAGAATTGGATTAAATAATCACTCATGTCTTGGGGCAGCTTTGTGGCAGAATGTATAGTGCTGGGCTTGAAATCAGGAAGACTCATTTTCCTGAGTTCGAATCTGGCCTCAGACACTTACTAGGTGTGTGACCCTGGGCAAGTCACTCAACCTTGTTGGCTTCAGTTTCTTTTTTTTTTTTTTTTTGCTTTTTGGAGGGCAATTGGGGTTAAGTAACTTGCCCAAGGTCACATGGCTAGGTTTTTGTTTGTGTGTGCATTAAGTGTCTGAGGCCGGATCCGAACTCAGGTCCTTCTGACTCCAGGGCCGACGCTCTACTCACTGCACCACCTAGCCGCCCCGACTTCAGTTTCTTTATCTTTAAAATGAGCTGGAGAAGGAAATGGCAAACCACTCCAGTGTCCTAGCCAAGAAAACCCCAAATGGGATCGTGAAGAGTCAACACAACTCAACAACAATGTCTGCTGTCCAAAATTTTAAGATTTTTTTTTCTCATTTTTTTTTTTTTAAAGCAATTGGGGTTAAGTAACTTGCTCAAGGTTACACGGCTAGTCATTATTTATGCGTGGGTGCTCATTTTCTGAGGCTGGATCTGATCTCGGGTCATCCCAACTCGAGGCCGACGCTCTTACTCACTGCGCCACCTAGCCGCCCTTAAGATTTTAAGAAGTGCATTAGGAGCAAGCCTGGATTATATGGGTCAAGAAGTCAAATAGGATGAAAGGGGCAATTCATAAAGCCTGACATAATACCTCCACTTGCTTTCCGTAGGCTGCTGGTAACAAGTGGCCCACCTGGTGATTCTCTACAGGTGTGGCAGGTTGCAGAAGATAGTGGTAAGTGATTTCTTCAAATAAGATTATGTAAAATAAGGGCTTATATTGCTATAACACTTTATAATTTTACAAAGCATGTTATAACATCCCTATGGAATAGGTCATAGAGATAATATTTCCATTTAATAGATAAGGAAACTGAGACTTAGAGATGGTATGTGATTTTCTCCAATTAAACAAGAAGTGATGGGGCCAGGGCTAGAACCCAGGTTTTTGTTGTTTGTTTGTTTTGTTTTTACTATGAGGCTAGTGTTCTTTTTTACTGTACCACACCACCTGTCTTCCCAACATGGATGATTTTCATATTTTTCTTCTTTACTAATTTGATGGTATGAAGTGAAACTTCAGAGTTGATTTAATTTGTGTTTCTCTTACTAATGATTTGGATACTGCTGAATCTTCCTTGCTACCATCAATTTCTGTGCCTGTCACTCTAGCTGTTGTATTTCTTTCTTTTTTTTTTTTTGGAGGGGGGAAGGTAGGGCAGTTGGGGCTAAGTGACTTGTCCAAGGTCACACGGCTAGTTTTGTATTAAGTGTCTGAGGCTGGATTTGAACTCCTGACTCCAGAGCCAGTGCTCTATTCACTGTACCAACTAGCTGCCGCCCCTAGCTATTGTATTTCAACCTTTTTTATATTTTATTGCTAGAATTCAATTCACATCAACAAGTAAGTATATACATACCCTGTCCTTAGCATGCTTTCTGAAACTATAAGTCTTTGCCCAGAGCTTCCATAGTCACTGGGAAAGAGTAGGTTGTGCTGCCTCCAGAATGATTGATTGATATCTAATCTAGCTCAGATGTCTGAGCGTTCCTTTAACACGTATATATCTTCAGAGAAGGAGACAACATACTCTTCCTTGGCAGTCTTTTCCATTGTTTATCATCACTGTCAAGACCTTCCTTACACTTTATTTTTATCTAAACCATTTCTGTTAAAAATTTATCCCATGTTTTCTTTAGCATGTTAAATGTGGAGGTGTTCCAGTGTAGTAATCTTTGTCGATATTTTGTTTTTTTTCCTCCAGACATGATTAAAGCTGTAAGTACCATTGCTATACATGGGGCACAAAGTAGCCTCTGGCCCAAGATTGCAGTCCTTATTTCTAAGGTTCTCAAAGTCCTCCATGGGACCAGGGTCAGTGATCTGCATGTTACTGAGCTGGAGTCCCAGAAGACTTTCTCCATGTCAGGTACTAAAATGATATTCTCACCCTGCATCTGTCTCCCAGATAGAGCTACCAGTCCCTTATTTAATTTACTAATCCCCGTCTTTCTATGGCAATCCTCCTTCATAGTGTTCAAAACACCTCATGAAACTGATGTCCTTCATGCTTATCCAGTTATAGAATGAAATACAATGTAGTACAGAGGAAAGAACTTTGGATTTGTGGTCAGAGAACCTGGATTCAAATCCTGGGGCTCTGCTTCTTACTCCCTACTTTGGGCAAGTCACTTAAACTCCCTGCACCTCTTTTTCTTAATCTGTAAAATTAACTAACTGGATTAATTCATCTTCCAAAGTCCCTTCCAGTTTTAAATCTATGATCCTGCTACTTTCTTTCCACTTTGTCCCCAAAAGACTTTTTGATCCATCCTTGCCAGAGAAAGTGTGCCCGCTGCCGGGGTGTCCTTTTTCTGAGAGACTAGTACTGAGGGCCCTTCTTATCCTAAACACCAGGTCTGTGTTTTGTGGGGCACTAGAAGGGAGAATCTGTTTTTATCCTCTCAGCTCATGAGTGTCAAAATCGAGGTGGGCACCAGCATATCCACTGAGTTTTCTTTCTCATTTTGGTCTTCCAGGTGGGAGTGACAGTGAAGAAGAGATAAGCAGCTTACAGGTCTTGGATGCAGATACATTTGTCTTCTGCTGTGCTTCAGGACGACTGGGGCTTGTGGACATCCGCCAGAAGCTGGGTGACTCAAAGAGGGCTGCCTTGAACCTGGGACCTGGGAGGGAGTGGTGGTATGCTGCCGTTCAAACCAGTGGACATGGGCCAGTCCCCACCATTGCCAGTCTGTCCTCAAATGGGCAGCTTCAGCTCAGAGACATGAGGGACCTTGACCATCCAGTGACAACAGTACAGTGCCCAGTTTCTAGGCCCAGCCCAGACTGGGAGTTGCTGAGAGTAACTTGGGCTCCTTCACTAGATGGCTGCTTAGCCGTTTCAGGTACCTCTGAGCCTTCATATCTGTCTTCACTTTACTTCTTACGTGATTCCTTATGCTTCTAGTTTCACATTCAGTTTGTCCCTGAGAGTTAAAATTTACCTACCAAGAACTCTCCAATTAACCCACCAACCAACCATTTTTTAAAAAAATAGCCAGCCTTCAAAGGAGCTAGGGAACATGAGTGGCAGGAGGATTGTCCTCAGCTTTATGATTTCTGGGGTCCTAGGTCTGCTAGGTACTGGAGATGACCTAGTGCCTGTGTGTGTTTGTGTGTGTACATGTGTGTATGTCCGTGTCTGATCCAGAAGCCGCATGGTCTTAAGCCAGTAAAACTTCTAAGCTCTTAAGATATAATGGCTTCAGATTGCACTAAGGCTTGGCTGTGAGGCTTGTTATAACCTCTGGGAGGTAGGTTCATGTCTATTCTCTTCACACTCAAGGGTTGGTTTGTTTTTTTTGTTGTTTTCCATAAGGGTCCTTATTTTTCTTAACTGTTAGGAGTTAGAGGCTAACAGATATCTTGCCTCCAGGTTCAGTATATTCTCTGTTGTACTTAATGTTCTGAGTTATAGATATGGTCAGTAGCTTTTCCAGTTTTTTGTGTGTGCTTTTTTTTGGGGGGGGAGGGCAATTGGTGTTAAGTGACTTGCCCAAGGTCACACGACTAGTTTTTGTGTTAAGTGTCTGAGGTCAGATTTGAACTCAGGACCTCCTGACTCCAGGGCCTCTGCTCTATTCACTTCACCACCTAGCCGCCCCAACTTTTCCAGTTTTAAAATAATACAGTCTTAAGGCATACATGCCCTGAAGATGTTATCTGAGTATTTATTGGGCCATCATTGTTTTTCACTTCCTGCTTTCTTGTGGTCCATGTATTAGTCAAAAGAGGCAGCTTGATGTAGTGGAAGAAACACTTGAATAAGGAGTCAAGAGACTGGATTTTGGTCCTGGTCCTGCCACCATCTTACTGGATAACTTCAGGCCAATCAGTCCTGTTCTGTGGAGGAGGAGGAGGCTGCATTAGAAGTCCTTTTGAGCCCTGGCTTTTTGTTGCAATAAGGGGTGAAAGAATTTTCAGACAGCTCTGATGTGCTTGGTGAGGTTACTGACCACCTTGATTTAGAGAAGATGATAACATGTGTTGTAGGAAATCTTTCATTTTTAAATTTAGCATCTCGTGGGTAGCTTTATGTCATGGAAAAATTTTGAGGAAAGCCTAATATTGTTTTGCCTGGTTTGTTTATTAAATCTCTTCTGTGTTCATTAGGTTTTGATGGGACTGTCCAGATTTATGATACCACATCCTGGGAAAGAAATGGGAGCCATGTAGAACCACTCTTTATTCATAAAGGACATCTTTTCATGGACGGGACTGAGCAGGATGTACTTTCACTGGTAACCACACATTCCTGGCACCCCAGCAAACCAAGAACATTATTGTCTGCAGCGGTTGATGCTTCTTTGCATGTGTGGGATTGGATGGATCCTTGCAGCTCCTGCTGATCCCAGTCAAAGGAAGGAACAGAACCAGACATTCCCATGTTACTGGTGTGAGCTCACTTCCTGTATTGGAAAGATTGAAATGGTCTTATCCAACTGTCAGGTTTCTCCCTCTTCCCGGCAAACCCCTGGTAGGTACCACCCTACAATACCCTCTCTTCACTATATGCCCCTCCTGTGGCTTGTCAGGATTCCCCTGCCTAGGTCAGGTACTTATCATCTTACCATTCTGTTATGCTTGGGTGGTACTCTCTGTAATAGACTGCTCTTGTCACATTACTTTTGTTACTTTGGAAGCTCTGTGGTTTCACTGGTGTGGGTACTCCTGCCACTGATCATGTCTGTTGGCATTTTATTCTTTGTAATTCTTGACCATATTTCCCCTAGTATATCCCACAGAGGATCTAACATGTCCAAGGCCTTCCTTTGTATATTTCAGGTATTACCAATATGCCCTTTGGCACCATTCAGCTCTTTCTTATTTTCCCTATGTGACCAGCTCACCTCGTTACTTTGCTCTTACTCATAATTTGCATGACATTTTTTGCATACAAATTATTGTTGGTAAGTAACTGAAGCTTATAGCTACAATGTGTCTTTCTGTTTTACTAATTGTTATTCTGAGATTCTTTTTTTTTCCAGTGGGCAAAGTTTCTGTCCCCATGGACTTGAGAAATTTTTCTGTGTGAAGGAAATTTCATTTTCTTTTTTTTCTTAATCATATGTTTTGGGGACCTTCCATGAAGGCTTTGTAATGCAGGTTGTTGGAAAGATCAACCCCTGGCACAGGCCCTTTGACTGTTGGCATATACCCTGCTAAGACACCATCCTTGGCTGGGTAGACCTCCTTCTGAAGCTCTTCTGAAATCATCATATCTGGAAAAACCAAAGGTTTACCAGTGAAGATGGTCAAGACTTTGCCAGCTTCATTGTAGTAGCATAAAGCTTCTACATAGCTTGGGAATTTTTTTGTGGATTCCAACTTAATTAGAGCTTGGTGACTGGTCCTGGAGGGGATAGGGGTCTTTGAAACTGTTTGGAATCAGCTGTTGCTGAGGGGTATGTAGGCCTTTGGCTTCAGGAGGTACTTCAGGTGGTTGAGTACTTCCACAATCTTCAATATTGGAAATGGGATTGGATATCTTCCTTGCATTTGGAATCATCGAGTTCCTTTTGTTCTTCTGGCATGTCTGCCAGCTGGAGGGGTAAATCCTTAAAATACTCATCTAAGTCAGCAGGGCTCAGGGGTGTTCCTTCAGCTTCACTTCCAGCTATTGGGAGGGTGGAGTAACTTTTTTGGAATAAAGGTGGTAGTGATTGAAGGTTGGTGGATGGTGTCACCAGAGAAGTTGATATTTTAAAGCTTGTAAGTCTGATTAATTGTAATTCTGTTCTAGGGTGAGTCACAGTCTTTCCTAGTAACTCAGTTCTTTGTTGAACCAATGATGGGCTCTTGTTCTCCTGTGGGTCTGGGGGCCAGTTGTACTCTAAGTTTTTCAAGTAAGTCTTGTCTAGCTTTGGCATTCTCCCTTTGCTGGTGTATGTTGATCTCATTCTTCTGCTGGTGGAACTCTGAGATGATTTCTTTATCTTCCTTTGCAAGCTTGAGATGTTTGACTTCCAGCATTCCTTGGTGACACTGGCACTTGCTCTTACCTTTGTGTGCTGACTCCCTGAGAGCTTGGTATCTCTCATCCAGGTTAACTCCAATAAGTGTGCTCCCATGGGTGGAAGCCACACCTATTGCAGTTGCAAAAAGTTGTGGATATAATCTTGTGTTCAAGTTGGTTTACCCTAGCCAGGTTTAGAAGTCTGGCAAGGGGAATAGATTCCATCACTGGATATTTTTTTTTTGACAGCACTCCAGAAGCCATTGTAACTTTAATGGGATTTAAGATCTTCCCTGCCCATTAATAGGCCTCATGTGGAGCCCTTTAAGGGAATCTTGCTTAGGGGAGGCTTGCTGGTAGGAAGGCTTTCACACCTTTTGTTAATTTCTAATTAGGCACTGAGTCAAGAGGGTTGTGATGTCTTCTGCTTCTGGGAAGTGTATATATACTCTGAGTTGGTATTTTGCCTTGGGGACTCTTTTATAAGAAGGATCTTGTGATTCCCTGGGTCAAGATTCTGAGTGACCATATATTTAGACTACTCAGATGTAAAAGTTCTTTAAATCCAGGGATGTATATAAAGTGTATAGTTGATTCAGGCAACCAGAGCCCTATTGGTCTTTATTTCTCTGTTTGTATTTTCTCTGAAGTTCAGGGTGCTGACTTTTCCTCTGAACTAGTGAATGTAATTTAAAAAGATTGCTGATCCCTTAAATAGCTCTTTCCTAGTAAAGCAGATCTAAGAACCTGTACTGGCAGCCATCCTGGGTATGACAGTGTAGTTGCTGCTACAGCCATTCTACAGTTCATTCTGCAGGCCCCAGCCCCATGCCAGTGGATATAGCTCAACTCCATCTTTAGTGCAGAGTAAAATGTGATCTAGCACAGTTTTATTTCACATTGCCTTCTATTCTTTCATTTGTTTGGATATGTTTAATAGTGTCTTGATTTCTCATAAAGTCACTAGCTTCCATTTGCTCCAATCTAATTCTGAAGGAATGATTCTCAATGAGCTTTTGAGATTCTTTTTCTATCTGGCAAATTCAGCTTTTTAAGGCATTCTTCTCCTCGTTGTCTTTTTGAGCCTCTTTTGCCATTTGAGTTAGTCTGTTTTTTAAGGTGTTATTTTCTTCAGTCAGGTTGTTGACTCTCATTTCATAATTTTCTTGCATCATTCTCATTTCTCTTCCCAGTTTTTCCTCCACTTCTTTTATTTGATTTTCAAAATCCATTTTAAGCTCCTCTGTGGCCTGTAACCAGCTCGTATTTTTCTTGGAAGCTTTTGGTGCAGGAGTTCAGCCTTGGTTGTCTTCCTCCTATTCCATGCTTTGACCCTTTTTGTCCCCAAAATAGGAGTATAAAGTTGGATTTCTCTGTTTGCTTTGCTTCCTTTGCCTGCTCATGTTGCCACTCTATTACTTGACTTTTGAGCTTTTTGCCACAGTAGGACTCTACTACCAGACAGGGGAGTTTTGTCCCAAATCACTGGGGTTTTCTCAGCTGCTGAAGGTATTAGTTGGGTGCCCTCTCTGAAGCTTCAACATGCTCTGGCAAGCTGGTCACACACCCCAGGACCTCCACCCTAGATAGCAATCCAGATCCAAGCAGGTTAAAGCAAGATCTAGCACAGTTTTAACAGTTAATAAACCAGCAAAGCAGGCCTGAGCCACCAATGTGGCAATAATTGAATCTGCAACATCATGACCTGCCTGCTGGTGAATGCCCCAGTGTATAAGAACAAACTTTAGGAGAAAACCCTGCTGCATATTGTGAATATAATTTTAATAGTGGCCATGGATGGTCAGGCTTGTGGGAACTCTGTGAGGCCTTGCTCAGAATGGACCCAAATTTGGAGCATTGCTTTTTTAAATTACCTGTGCACTCTCTTGCAAGGATTTTTGAGAGAAATAGACTGTAGAAAGCAACAAAGAGGCCAGTTCACCCTTTGGTGAGTTCTCCCTGTGGAACTGCTTGTATTACCTTTTGTAAGTGGGGGACTGTAATTATTAGTGTCCAAGAATTGACTAAGGTTCGCTGTGTTATTCTAACTCACCTGGTGTATTGAATATCTATGCTCTGGTATTGAGCCATTGGGCTATCATTGTTCATCACCCTCATAGTAATAGTTTGTCAGCAGTGTTAATAGATAATTGTCTTAAGTGATCTCCAAGGGTCACACCTGCTTCAATTACGTGGATGGCTTGGCAGCACAGGGGATCTTGATCTTGGTTATCATAGAAGATTGCCTTTCTGACGTGCGTATTTGGTTTGGATGTTCAATCTTACTTTTAATATATCATGAAATGAGTCCATGGTCTGATATGTGATGATGTTGATTTTGATTTTGATTTCAAGTCAGGTGTTAAGGTTCACTTAGAACTTATCCTTCTCCTTTATGATATATTCACTTTTGCAATCTGAGTAGTCATCCCTATCTCCATTCTAAACTCTTCCTCCAGAAATTTCATTTTCAAATTTTTTTTCAGGTTTTTGGGTTTTTTTGAGGCAAAGTGTTAAGTGACTTGCCCACAGTCACGAAGCTAGTGTCAAGTGTCTGAGGCTAGATTTGAATTCAGGTCTTCCTGACCCAGTACCAGTGCTGTAGCCACTGTACCACCTAACTACCTCCATTTTCAAATTCTTAAAGTATTTGTGAATTTACAAGTAGTCCTGAAAGATTTTTGGTTTTTGAGGAATTCAGATTGCTTAATTCTCCAGCTTTTAAGGTTAAACTTGGGAATCTCCATTTATTCCTCTCCAAAATTTCCCCTCATCTTGTTTTTTGTTCTAGGTGACTCCTAATGGGAATTATAAGGAGATATATAAGGAGAACCAATCCTCTCCCAAAACACCAAGGAAAATACTTTTAGGGGAAATGATGGAATCCTAATAAAGCTGCCCCCAGCCCCAATATTGTAACTTCATTAGAGCCCTGGCCCCACTGAACAACAGGCCCACTGCACCTACCTAGCGCCCCCCCCCCCCCCAATGTCCAGACTTCTTTGTATATGCCTCACTGCTCACTGGAACAACAGGTGTGTCCCTGAACTCTTAGTTCCCATAGAAACAGCAGGTGTGTCCATGTGATGGGAACCTAGCTACTGCCTCTACCTGGTCACTGCTCCCAGACCCATTCCCACAGAAGCAGGTGTGTTCTTGTATTCAGTCACAATCACATCATCCATCTAGCCCAAGACAGGACCACAATACCTGTCTGTCTTAACCAGACAGGACCACAATAGCTAGCCAGTTGGGGGGCAGAATGAACAGAATGAACCACTGAATTAACCACTGAACCATAGATGGGACCCCTCCTCCATTGCCTAATCCCTTAACAAGCTCCTCCTGCCTTTTTCTTTACCCTATAAAAATCCATCTTGCTTTCTCTAAAGCTCCTGGTTCCTCTTGGAACTTAGAACTTCATGAGAAGCGTCAATCTCAGTAAATGCCTATCCTTGGATTACAGGTGGTCTGACTGAATTCTTTGAGACAGTTCCACCACAACACATGAAACTACAACAGTTTCTGGGTGAGCAGAGCCTCCACCTCAACAGTTTTTTGGTGTCCCTAGGTTTAAACCGAAACAGAAGTAATGGCATACTGGTCACAGTTCTAATTAGGCTTAAATCTCTTCCAGTTAAGTGTGAATGTGTCAAACGTAATTGTTTGCCAGAGGACAAAACTTACTTTCTGGGCTATGGATTTTCCCCTTCATTTTGGCAATTCCTTTTACCTCAAGCTTTTATTACTTTCTGTGCAGAATTTCCTGTGTGACTGTATGTATATTCCTTATAGGTCACAACTAAAGTTGCTATGTTGCTAGACACTCAAATACTTTTTGATGGGGTCTCTTTTCTGCCTGTGGCCTTCAATATGAATGGTGAAGGATTCTAACCTTTCTGGGAAATACTGATTCCTCTTTATTTTTTGTGTGAATTGTGGTTTTTTTTGGGGGGGAAGGGAGAGAATCTGTATCTTCTTTCACAAGATTGATATGCAAGTATGTTCTCTATGATTGCACATGTATAACCTATACCAAACTATTTACAGTGTTGGTGGTGGGGGGAGAGAATTTGGAACTCAGAATTCTAAAAGAATGAATATTAAAATTTGTCTTTATCGGGGCAGCTAGGTGGCGCAGAGAGTAGAGCACCAGCCCTGGAGTCAGAAGGACCTGAGTTCTGATCCGGCCTCAGACACTTAATGCACACACAAACAAAAACCTAGCCGTGTGACCTTGGGCAAGTTACTTAACCCCAATTGCCCTTCAAAAAGGCAAAAAAAAAATTTGTCTTTACATGTAATTGAGAAAAAAAATACTGGCCCCTTTGCATTGGATAGTGGACAATTTCTATCTTTTAGAGGCTTACTTTCTTGTATTTGTTTCTGCTCATTCTGATGTGGAAGGATGCTGAATTACTTTTTTTCTCTTGTTTTTTTTTTTTGGACATGTCTCCTCATTTCCTCAGTTATGTTTGGGCATTGTGATTTAATTTCCTTCCCAGGCATCATAGTTCTATTCACTCATGGATAGGACACTGGATGTAAGTACAAATTCTGCCTCAGATAGTTACTCACTGTGTGACCCCAGGCAAGATACCCTCTTTGAACTTCAGTTAGCTCATTTCTAAAATAAGATGGTTGGACTAAATGGCCTTTAAGGACCCTTACAATTTTAAATCTGCTATCGTTTGCTCCCTCTTTTTTTCCATGTTTTGTTTGACTCTATCTGGCACATTCATTGTTGTCTTGAGGTGAGGAAGGAGAACTAAACATAGTTAACATCATTTACTCTGCCATCTCACTAGAATCATCTAATTTCTGCTACCCAAGGGTTAAGAGAGAAGCATTGTGTTGTGGTGGTATAATCAGGACCTTCAAATCAGGGAATTTGGGCTCAAGGCCTAACTCTACCACTTATTGTATGGTCTTGAACTTGTGATTCCTTGTCTGTGAAATGAAGCATGTCTAGTAACAATCATATTTGCAATTTTTAAAAATAGATTTTTATTGATACTGTTTTTATATTACCTAGGATTTCTACCTTCCCAAATCTAGAGTTATCCCTTGTAACAAATTTTTTTTTTAAAGAAAAAGAGGAAGATGGGGAAAAAACTGTAACTCAGAATCTTATGGAAATGAATGATGTAAACCAGAATTAATAAAGCATTTGGAGAAAAAAGAAAAAAGGAGAAAAAAATTAATAAAGTCTGATCAACACATTGAAAAAAAATGTTGTATGTTGAGAGAGAAGATGATTAATAACCAATATTTGGGGGAGATTCAGAGCTTTCCCCTTCTTCCAAAGTCCTGATTTTAAGTTCACTCTCTTGAAAGACATTATTGATAATGAGACTGAATTAACTTCCTTGATCTTGGTCAGGACCCCCCCCCCCCCCCCCCCACACACACACTTTAAAGGTGGGGAAGTTCATTGTGTTCCATTCAAGCTTGGGTGGAGCCCAAGTCCGGGGTGGTCAGAGTATAGAAATGGTTTCTCTGTCCAAGGATGCCATGATGTCATTCTCAGCCCCTCATTTAGCACCTACTCTTTGAAGGCTATATAAACTGAGCCTGCCACCATGATCATCTTTGGTCTAAGAGAGAGGGCCAAACGACCATCATTTTATTATTAACTTGCTGGCCTTATTAATAAAATTATTAAATTACCCAGAAATTATGTCTCTCAAACCATTTTTATTGTCACAATGTAATATTCCATAACTGGACCCTGGCTTCTGGAAAAGAGTAGGGAAAAGTACCTTAAATCTTTTGGGGGCCAAGCTTGTTGTTTGTAATTCTGAAATATTTAGTTTTAATTGTTTTGTAGTTCTTTCCATTTACATTGTTTCAGTCATTGCAATATTGTAGTCCTGGCTCTGCTTGCTTCACTTTGTATCAGCTCATATCATTAGTTTTTCCATGCTTTTCTGCATTCTTCATGCTAATTGTAATTTTCAGCACATTACATTCACGTACTACCAGAGTTTGGCTAGTCAGATTCTCTAGTGAATGGACATCTTTTTTTTTCCAAGTTGTTGCTACACAAAAAAAAAAAATGATGCTCAAAATATTTAGGTGTATATGGAGCCCCCGGGGGTGGGGGGGGGTGGTCAGTGATTTTATTGGCATATATTGCCCAGCAGTAGAAACTCTAGGTTCAGTGGTTCAGACATATTAGCCACTTTATTTACATAATTACAAACTGCTTCACAGAATAATTGTTCCAGTGTTCAGCTTCACTTTTTCCAGCAACAAATGCCTCACTGTGCTTTTCTTTCCACAATCTCCCCAAATTTGACTATTCCCTTCTTTTTTTATCTTTGCCAATTTGCTAGGCATGAGGTCAAGTTCAGATTTCTCTTAACAGGAGTGATTTGGAGTATCCTTTCATGTGCTTGTTCACAGTTTTCTATTTTTCCTTTGGGAACTGCTTTTTCAATTTTTTTTTTTAAACCAGTGATCTATTGGGAATGACTTTTGGTCATATATTTGTTAGTTGTTTACATATATTTTGTTCACCAAAATATTAATGGAGATACTTGAAATACAGATTTCCCCCTCCCAGTCAGTTACTTCTCCTATCTTATGTGCTAACTGGCTGTGCAAAAAGCTTTTTAATTTTATAAAATCAGAATAATTTGTCTTTTGTAGTTGACATAGCCCTTTTTTGGTTGAGAATTTATCGCAGATTCACAGTTGTGAGAAGCATATCTGCCAGCACTTTTCTAATAGCATGTACTAGTGGCAAAACACTCTCAACACTCATTTGATTGGATCCTGACAATACCCATGAAGAAAGAAGGACAAATACTCGGTTTCTTATGAGAAGTGATTTTTTCCCCCAAGTTACAGAGCTAGTAAATTACAGGAATCTTTTTTTTTTTTTTAAAGCAATTGGGGTTAAGTAACTTGCTCAAGGTTACATGGCTAGTCATTATTTATGTGTGGGTGCTCATTTTCTGAGGCCGGATCTGATCTCGGGTCATCCAAACTCCAATGCCCGAGCTCTTACTCACTGCGCCACCTAGCCGCCCCTTTAGGGCAATTGGGGTTAAGTAACTTGCCCAAGGTTACACGGCTAGGTTTTTGTTTGTGTGGATTAAGTGTCGGAGGCCGGCTCCGAACTCAGGTCCTTCTGATTCCAGGGCCGGCGCTCTATTCACTGCGCCACCTAGCCGCCCCAAATTACAGGAATCTTAAGCTCATTTCTTCTGACAGCAAGGCAAGTGCTACTTCCCTGTGCCCTGTTGCTTTGTTCCCCACCAGTCAAAGTTCACCTAGTATCAAGTATGCCCATATTATAAATGGCCCTAGGGTTACTGGGAGGCTATGTGAAGGACTGCAGCAAGGTCATGGCAAGTGTTCCAACTTCCCCCAAATTAACTTTTTTATACAGATGGCATATAAAGGTCAACAGCAACCCGGCAGGGTTATATAGGATGAAGAGGTTCTGGTAGTAGAGGAAAGGGAAAATACAGAAAGTGTTTCAGGGATGATTACTCAGGAATCAGAAAATTAAACTAAAATATACCCAAATCTTAGCCATGCAAGGAATATCCATCATTTTCTGGAGTTTTATGTTTCTTTTCCTTGAAAAGGCAAATTCTGATAAAGGAGAAAGGAGTGTTTAAAAACTAGTTAGCTTGTAGAGATGTTCAAGGCTCCCTACATATAGGACTCTGAATTGGAGCAGTACATCAGTATCCTTTTATTTTTCACACTCTAGGAAAGATCTAGACGTAATTAAAAATTACGTAGGTGGATATTCCTCAGTCATTGGAAATAGAATTCCAAATATGAAAACCAGGAATGGACCTCACCATGGCAGTCAATGCTTCCCAACCTCATGACAGGATCAACCATCTGTGAACATGGCTGAAAACAGTGCAGGAATTGAATAGTAGTGGAGTTAGTAGGCAGTGAAAAGAATGTAGGACAAAGTATTCATACCCAGGAGACAAAATAATTAGCTAAGTTTTGCCATAAGAGAGATCCTGCATCCGTATGAGAAAGAGGACAAATCCAGCTAAGCTGGTACTTTGCTGACACCTACGAGGAAGCAAACAGAAGCTTCATTCAGTTAAGTCTCCAAGCTCCTGAAGAAAAGTCACTCCTTATCCTCTAAGAGCAGTTAGGAGAAAAAGCACTCCTTCCCTTGAAGTTTTGTAAATCATTATAGTACCCCTTGCATTTGTAAAGCACTGCCCGTAGGCCTAGGAGCCCAAGTTCTATTCTAGTCCTGCCTTTCACTGAATGGGGTATTGGATTAGAAGATGATTTCTGGTTCTGGGCCTATTGAGGTGCTGGCCTTTCTATGATCCCTCCAGCCCTAAAATTCTAAGACTCTAAGGTGTATAGATGGTCAAGAGGCTTTATAATAGCTCTTCAAATCAAAAAGTATTTATTTCGCTGGACGCTGGGGATACTAAGATGAACAGTTCTCGGGGAGTTTACATTCTATCAGAAGAGATGACACGTTTTGTGGGGTGCTATCTTTCTTAGGAGTAGGGTGGCAGAGCAGGTAGGGGGTGGAAGGGTCATTGATAAGTTGGGTCATCTTCAAGGCTCTCAACATTGCCCGCCCCGGCTCTCCCAGTAGGTCCGCAGCCAGCTGAGCCCTTCATTGGTGTCCCCTCGGGGCCGGTACTCGCAACCCACGTAGCCTGTGTAGCCCAGCTCCTCCAACAGCTGGAACAAGTAGGGGAAATTGAGCTCTCCGGGGCTGTCGGGCTCACCTCGGTCTGGGACTTGGGCCACCTGCACGTGCCCGATCAGGGGCAGGAAGGCACGGATTTTGGCAGTTAGGTTCCCACCCATGATCTGCCAGTGGAACACATCCAGCTGCAGCCGCAGGTTGGGCCGGTCCACCTGGTGCAGGATGGCCGCAGCCTGCTCGGGCGTGTCCAGGAAGTAGCGTGGGTCTGTAAGCCGGCTGTTGATGGGCTCCACGAGCCCCACGAGGTTCTCGCGGGCCAGCACGTCGGCGGCGTAGCGCAGGTTCTCCACGAACACGGCCTCCATGTCCCGGGCCACTGCTGCGCGCTCAGCGCCCTTCGGGATGCGGCCGGCCATCAGATGCACCTGGGGGCAGCCGAGCTCCCGCGCGTACGCGACCGCTAGCTCCAGCCCCTCGCGGAAGGCGTCCTGGCGCCCGGGCACCGCGCCTAGCCCCAGCTCGCCGAGGTCCGTGGCCCCGGGCGGCGTGTTAAGCAACACTAGCCGCACGCCAGCTGCCTGCGCCGCCGCCGCTACTTGAGCGGCGGGCTCCGCGTACGGCCAGGCCACTTCGGCCACCTTGAAGCCAGCCCGGGCTGCGGCATCGAGGCGAGAGCTCAGCGCCGCCCCCTGCTCTGAGAACAACCACGACAGGTTGGCTGCGAAGCGCAGAGGAGCCATGGCTGTAGCTGGGTCCCGAAGCCCCCCGGTCAAGGTCCGCGCTCGCCCGGGCTCTGCTCCGCCTTTTCCGCCTAGTCTCGCGCCCTCTGGACTCCTCTCAGCCTTTGCCCGAGTCTGCAGTGGAATGCGGAGGAGGGTGAAGAAGAGCTGGTGCCTGGAAAGACTGCGGATTTATCAATGGAAGGGACCTCAAGGGCATCTAGTCCGGCCCTTCTAATTTTTTTTTTTAAACAGACGAGGAAACCAAGGAGTAGGGAGATGAAATGACTTGCCCGAGGGTCACACAAGGAGTCAGGAATTTCAAACAATTCAATTTGCAGAAAGGAACCACAGAAGGTTTTTAGGAGTCACATGAACAGATCTAGGGTCACACAAGTGGTTTGGCATTTGAAACGGATTTTTTTTTCTGAGCAATCATTCGAGCAGATCTTTAAGTAATAATAGCTGAGATGGAGAGAACATTTTAAGGTTTCCAATCATTCCACAGGAATGTATTGAGCGCCTACCACATGTACCAGGAAACCATACTAGGTTCTGGAGCTACAGTGGCAAAAAATTGGACAGTCTCTGCCCTCTATTCTAAGAGAGAAAATAAGCATACATACTAGTTTATAGAAAATAAGTGTATATAAAATAAAGTGGGAGTGGGAAAAATCTGCAAGGATCTCAGCCAAAAGGTGGCATTTGAACTGAGTATTGTGGTGAGAAGGGAGTGTATTCCAGGCATGAAGAAGAGCCTAGGCAAAGTAGGAGAAGGAGGTGTGTGGAAAGTTGTGTGTGAGGAATGTCAGGAAAGCCATCATTTTGGCTGTATCAAAAAGTGTGGGAAGGGGAATAATATATAGTAAAGTTATAGAGGTGATTTGGAACCACGTTGTGAAGGGCTTTAAACACCAACAGAGGAGTTTAGATTTGATTTTAGAGATAAAAAGGAGCTACTTGAATGACCTTTCAGACCAGTACTTAGGTTACCAGTTGCTTACTGCACATTTCAAACTGGATTCTCCCATCTTAAACATCTTGAACTCAGTATGTTCATAGTAGAGGTCATTATTGTTGGGCTCAAACCTATCACTTTTTAACCTTCCTTATTGAAGTCAAGGACATAATGATCTTTCCAGTTACCCATGTTTTCAGGCTTGGGGTCATTCTTAATTTCAGTCACCTCACAAATCTACTTAGTTGCCAAATGTTGCCATTTTCACTTTCATAACATCCCTTTTTGTTAGTACCCTTTTCCCCAACATACAAACCTCATTCTAATTCAGACCTGTATCACAGGTATTGATCCTCACCGGTCTCACTGCCTCTCCCTCCCCACCCCCACTCCAGTCTATCATTCACAAAGTTTCCAAAGTGATCATTAATCATTAACCATGATAACTCTCCTATTCAAAAAACACCAGTGGCTTCCTATCAGCTATAATTATAAAGATTAATAGGGATGCTGCCTTCTTCAGGAAGCTTTTCCCCAGCCCATTCAAGACTCGAAGCTGAAATCTTAAGGTGCTGTCTCCTCCATCAGAATTTAAGCTACCTGATAGCAGGGGCTGTCTTCCTTTTCTATATGTATCCCCCAAATCAACGTGATTTGTACATGGTAAGCACCTAATAAATGTTTTCTTTTCATTTGTTCCACCTGCTTCTAGGGCCTCTATGGCTACCTTCCAGCTGCTCTGTAAACATACTAGTATATACCTATTTTATTTATACATGGCCTTTGCCCTTGCTACGGAAGCTGCTTGAGATCAAGGGCTGTTTTTGCCCTTCCTTGTTTCTCCATCACTTGTCACAGCGCCTGACACATGGGCACGGATTAATATGCGGAAGCTGACTGAAGTCCGGGGGAGGAGTGGGTTTGTCCGAAAGAGGAGTTTCATTTTGGATGCATAGGCTGAGATGTTCAAAGGCCGACATCGAAGTGGGAATGTCCTGGGGGCAGCTGGCGAAGCAAGTACGTTACCTCAACAGCTTTGATTTTTATTCGTGAGGAAACTGGGGTAGCGGTTCAAAAAGATTAAGTGGCCTTCCAGGGACACACACTACTACTACGCGGGTGAGATAATGCTCTAACCTGACTCTAGATGCCGCACACCGGCCGCTACCCGGCCTGGCCCAGATTCGCAGAGAACGGTGGCCGAAGAGGCCCAGGTGACGCGAGAGTCGCTTCCGAATCGTCTTTCCTCTAGCACCGCCCTAAAGCTCAGGGTTGGGGGAGTTTGGTGGGAGGGAAGAAGCAGGGGGCAGCAGGAAGTCAGAACCACGGAAAGCAACCTCGGATTGGACGGCCCGTTCCCGGAAGCTTTTAGATGCGGCGGAGGAAGTCCCGCCTCCTCGGCTCGAAGCTTCCGCGGAAGCGGAAGTGGAAGTCGCGGCGCTTTCAGGATGTGCTGGGGGCAAATCTCCGGGGCGGGTGGCTGGTGTTGGGGTACGAACCTCCCTCTGTCTCGTTTCTGTTTCGGCGACTGCCCCCTTCCGCGGTCCTTTTTTATCACTCGGACAACTCACGCCCTCGTCCTTCACTTCCCACTTGATCATCCTCATTGTCTCCTCTCGCGGTGGCCAGTGATGACAGCCCTAAAGTACAGGTCTAGCCAGGGAAATCCCCCGAAGTTTCGTGAAGTTTCTGTAACTCCCCACCACCCTCGAAAAAAGCGCTCACCTTGTTAGCCTTTTAAAAGAAAACTTTGTTCACTTTATTTTTTTTCCAACATACTTAATAAGGACATCGGTTTTGCACAATTTCACATTGTATAACGGGCGTATTGCTTGGCTTTTCAATGGGTGGAGGGGCTGAAAGGGAGTTTGGAAATAAAACTTTTAAAAAATGAATATTAAAATGAAGTATAACTTTTTTAATGTAAAAAAAGAAAGAAAGAAAAGAAAACCATGACAATTAGACTCCACTGTTGGTCTCGTCAGATTTCTTACGTTCACTTTGCAGCCCCTCGTCTACACTCCGGTCAAACTGTTTCTGCAGAGGGAGCTTTTTTTCCCCCCATACTCACTCCTGGAATCTCGTTTGCTTCAAGGCTCTGTTCTGGTGCTACCTCCCAGGGAACGCCCAAACCATTTCATATTAACTTATTTATGTCCCTGGTGTTTTCCTCCAGTAGAACGTAAGCTCCTTGAAGGCAAGGCCTGTTGTAATTTTTGTTTCCTATCTCCATTGTCTGTCACAGTTCCTCGAATTTAAGACATGCTTGTTGGTGGGCAGCCTCTCTAAACTTCCTTGAAATTCTCTTCCTCTGTTACCATCTTTTCCCTCTCTTAGGTTTAAATTAACAGTGCCATTACTAATTTGAAAATTACTTTCTCTGTAAAGCCTTCTCTGGCTAGCCCAGCTGATACTGAGCTCACCTTACTCTTGGCTCCTACTGTACCAATTATTTAAACCATAAATTTGACACAGAAGCATATACAAAGTATACATATAAAAGGCAGTTGGGCTCCCTAGCTAGGCTCTAAACTTACTGAAGGCCTGGACTATGAATTGAGGTGATTAGAAAAGTGGTTAATTGTGGTGAACCATACTGATTCCATCTTGTGTCTAGATTCTGGAGCTAAGTGCTCCATTCCCTTTCTATTCAATTATGGGTTTGTTTTGTGAGAAAACTATTCATTTGTGGGAACTGGGAACAAATCTTATTGTATTGTTTAGACCTAGTCCTGCATGACTGGGAAGCTGGACTACCTCTACCTGCTGCTTAGAGACCCTTAACTAAGGATTTAGCTTATACTGAGCAGAAATCCAGTCAGATTGAAAGACTGATGACAAAGAGTTTTCTCTTATATATCTCAAGCTACCCATATATCTTATCTGATAACTGGCCCCTTACTGGTTAATAGTTTCCATACTCCTTTGACTGAATACACTTAGGGGGGAACAGAACATCTTTTCTTTTGAATTCAGGGATTTGTACCTGTTAACTCTATCCCTTCCAATTTGGAAAGTCCTTAATCTTTCCTCCAATTAGAAATCAAATTACCTAATTTTATATCCTGTTAATTGTTCTATTTTAATTAATTGGTCTTTTCTGATGAATTGGTTTTTAATGCAAAGACGTATCTCCCCCTGTATCTGAAGTCCAGTGCCAAAGCTGAGGAGGCCTGGTCTTGGTTTGTTGAGCAGTTGGCATGTATTGCTTAATCAGTATGCTCAGAAGCTTGAACTTAATGCCTATAATACAAATGGTACAGTGATACTATTGCCTTGGCATAATGCCTTGAACAGACGAGCAATGCTTCAAGTCAGGCTTTATGAATTGATATGGACCTGATATATAAGTAACTTTAGACAAAACATTTATAAAATGCTTCTTATGTTCCAGATACTGTGCTAAACACTGGGAATTCAAAAAATTAGCCATATGTGGTGGTAGCTTCTGACTTCTTAATCAATGTAGCTCTCAGTCAATAGACATACTTTACTAATCCCTTATTCCAGCTTCCATACAGAGTCTCCGAGTATAGGTCATCATTTTAACTTTGTGTGGATGGAAGCGCTCTGAAAGCTAAGGGTATCTTAATTCTGGAAGCTGTATATCCAGTACCAAATCAAGTTCAAATTATTTGCCTTAGTGTCCAAGGAAGTAGGATCTTCTTGTTCAGTCATGTCCAACTCTTTGTGACCACAAAAGATACTGGAGTAGTTTGCCATTTCCTTCTCCAGCTCATTTTACAGATGAGGAAACTGAGGCAAACAGGATTAAGTGATTTGTCTAGGGTCACAGAGCTAGTAAGTGTCTGTGGTCATATTTGAACTCATGTCTTCCTGACTTCAGGCCCAGCAGTCTATCCACAGCGCCACCTAGCTGCCAAGGTGAATGGATAAGTCTTATAAAAGTCAGGTGGTAGGCTCAGAAACACTTTTTAATAGTTTTGTCTTAAGAATATCTATCATATTGGTTTACCATGTTTAATTTTTTAAAGGACATCTCAGTCCTCAGTGTATTTTAAGGAAGATCTTCAAATACTCAATTTTTCATAGCAGAGGCCATCTGTTTTCATTATGGATACAATTCAGCATGAAACATCTAACTCAAGGATATAATTTACATACTGTATTTCAAATAGTAGAAAAGTCTTATAACCTTTTTTAGTACCTAAGTTTGTCTTTTCCCAACAGAGAGCATTTATGAAACCACTCAGGAACCTGTCAAAAATAGCTGGTCAGACATTGATTGAGGCAAGTAGATTGATTCCCACAACTTAAGCCCCTCTGTTACCAGTATTTTATGGGGAGATCTCATTTAGCCTCTTATTCTTATTTTGGAAGGAGCTAAAATTCTAATATTATTCAGAAGCACCAAGGAAATTCTGAGAATGAGAAATTTTTACCTTACCAGGGTAGAACAGACTTGGGAAGTTAGGGCTGAAGCATTATTTAGTGCTACATGATATGACTGATCAGTTGTTACATTTAGAGGAATTTCAGTTAGTTTCTGACCCTTCCTTGGATCATGGAACATTGACCTAACAAAACTGTTTCCCCCCCCAAACCTTTTTATCATGGCTTCATGGATACCCTACCAGGAAAGAATCACAGAAACAGAATTAAGAGTAAGACCTGGAGTGTAGGCCATGCCTGCCCTATGACAGAACTGTGCAGCTTGAAAATTGCATAAAACTTAACAAACTAAATTATTCTGCCCAGACCAGAACTTATTACTTAATTCCCCAGGCACTCTAGGTTTTCCATAAATAGGGACAGCTGGTATCTTAGACTACAGTCGTCTCAGGTTAGTCACTGCTTCATACTTCAGTCATGAAGTTATCATATAATATCTTTGGAGGCAGTAACTCTTCACAGATAAGATTTTTTCCCCATGTCTTTTCTACAGTTAACTTTGATAGAGTCCCTTTGAGAATGTGGTTTGTTTTGCCTAGTCACCATCACAAAAGGTCATTTAACTTAGTCACAATGAAGATAAGAATGTTAATGGCTTCTACAGAATTTCTCTGGCCATATAGGACTATTGCTCCAATAGTAGAAAAGTTGGAAAACATATACACATTTTCTGGGATTTCCAGACCTCCCAATTTCTCACATCCTAGGTGGATGTATAGCCAAAGGAGACATTTTAAAATTTCTCAAGAAAAAAGAAAAAGCAAGCACTTGTCCAAACATGCCTGAGGCCTAAAAGAAACTGATAACTAGGGAGAGTACAAGTATTCACAGATAATGCATTGTCTTAGATGAGAAATGAAGAATAATATACTAGGAGAAGAATGGCAGGGGATATAATGATTTTATTTGTTGTTCAGTTGTGTCTGACTCTGTGATCTGATTTGGGATTTTCTTGGCAAAGATACTGGAGTAGTTTGCCATTTCCTTCTCCAGCTCATTTTACAGATGAGGTTAAGTGACTTGCCCAGGTCACACAACTAGTGTTTGTGGCCAAATTTGAACTGACGTCTTCCTGATTCCAGGCCCAGTCCTCTATCCACTGTACCACCTAGCTGCCCCTCCATACTGATAGGTGTGGACAAAAATTTGAGGGAGATGACTGATTTTTTATGGCTGACTGAAGCAGCACTGGAATAGAGAAATGAACCAAGAAGAAAACAGAATTCTGTCTTATTAAGAGAAAGGGAAAATGTTGTTGATTCTGAAGCTTCCTAAAATTTTCAGATTCCCATAGACAGGGTGTGGAAACAGCTTCACCTTCAGAATTTTTCATCTTTATGGAAGAGTCTTGTACACTAAGCCCATCCTGATTCCTTTTATCTTGATGCTTGGTGAGACTAGTAATGAGGCACAGGCAGCAATCATGGGATTTGATGGGGACAGGAAAAGGAGTATTCAGCTTATCAATAATCCAGGGAACTCAGAGGCCTGTCCTAAAAATAAGTCAATTCTTAAAGACACTGTACTTTTTAGTTATTGCTCAGGACACATTTCAGGAAACTCTTTACTATATCTCAAGAAAACATCCACTTTTTCTCTCCTATATAAACCAGTTAGTTACATTATCTTAGACACAACATCAGGTTTCAAACCAAATACTGTAATTCGCCAACACTATGGAAGCATAGCTGTAATTTGGAACAATTACTTTTGTATTTCTTCTACCCCCTACCTATAGTGCATAGTGCAGTTCTTTGTATGTAGTAGGCACTTAATATGATAGCTACTGACTTGAATTAAATATAGTACCATTACTTATAGCCATACCTCATTAAATCATTAAATAAAAAAAACCCCAACAAAAAACACCAAGCTGGCAGGTGGTATTTGTAGTAGTTTAGAAAACACCAACCTCTGGCCCTGATCTTTGTTTCCACCCTTCCCTGGAAGAAACTCTAAGAGATGTGGTCTCTCTTTTCATGTCCTCAAATGATGTCGGACAGTGATAACTGCATACTCAGTGTGGGTCCACAGTCCTGCTCTGCAGCTAGGTTATATGACTGTTATTGTCACTACTCTGATGGGTGATAATGCCACTCCTCTCCAGGCAGGGAGCGTGTTCAAGCACAGAACTGCCCTCTTCCTATTTCCAAGGCATGGAAGCTAAGGCACAGTCATATAGGAGCTATACAGTGAGATGGTGACTGAGCCAGAAAAGAACTCTGGTCTCTAATGGCTTTGGAAACATGGCTTCAGTTTCAACATCATTTAAAAGAGAATCCTGAAGAATATTTTCTAAGACAAGTGCACATTTTAATAAAACAGAAACATTATTTCTGTTGAGTAGTGAATCTTTTCAGATGTGGTACAGAATTAAATACAATAGAAACTTTTCTTTTGGGGTTGATTACCTGGTATATGAATTGAAGCGTTAGTGATACTTCCCCAACATTTGGTGCCAGTCAGCGTTTCTCTCCTATATGAGTTCTCCGATGTGCACTAAAGTGTGAGCTGTTATTAAACCTTCTGCCACATTCACTACATTCATAGGGTTTTTCTCCTGTGTGTATTCTCTGGTGTATAATAAGGCTTGAACTTTGATTGAAGCTTTTCCCACACTCACCACACTTATAGGGTCGCTCTCCTGTATGAATTCGTCGATGTGTAATGAGATTTGAGCGGTCACTGAAACTTTTCCCACATTCAAGACATTCATAGGGTTTTTCTCCTGTATGTATTCTCTGATGGCTGGTGAGGGTAGAACTCTTACTGAATCTTTTCCCACATTCAGGACACTGGTAGGGTTTTTCACCCGTGTGAGTCCTCCAGTGAGCATTGAAATGTGAGCTATTAGTGAAGCTTTTTCCACATTCACTGCACTTATGGGGTTTTTCTCCTGTGTGAATTCTCTGATGCATAATAAGGCTTGAGCTCTGATTGAAGCTTTTCCAGCACTCACCACATTTATAGGGTTTTTCTCCTGTATGGATTCTTTGATGTGCTGTGAGATTAGAGTGATCACTGAAGCCTTTTCCACATTCAGGACATTTGTAAGGTTTCTCTCCGGTGTGGATTCTTTGGTGGCAAATAAGATGTGAACTTCGACCAAAGGTCTTGCCACACTCATCACAATTATATGACTTCTTTTCCCCAATATGAGCTAATCGATGTACAGCAAGGTGTGAGCTCTGACTGAAGTTTTTTCCACATTCAGAACATGTGTTTGGGTTTTCTCCTATGTAGGTTCCCTGAAGACCTATAAAATTGCCCAAATTTCTTTCCTGAGGAGATGGTGGCCCTTGTGCCTCCCCTGGGAGCATTTCCCATTGCCTTTTAGTTCTATATTCACTTTCCCAGGCTTTCCTCCAATTAAGATAATGGGAAACATTTCCTTTGGAGCTTCCCAGTAATGTTGCATGTAGTTCTATTTCTTCAGAAATTTCCCGGCTTGGATTCTCTTCGTTCTCATCTGAAAAAAAAGAAAAATGAAAATAGATATTACTGGTCTCCTGAATGGAGGGGAATAAAAACAATCTGGATGAAGCACGTAGCATTTAAAACACTGGTATGAGTCCAACAAGTGCTCAGTAAATGCTAAATGACAAGAAGATTACAAATTCAGCCCAGTTCTAGAGACAGACCTTGTCCTAGGTAAAAGCCCCAAGAATAGTGAAATAGGTCTTCTTGAACACTTCTTTCTCTTGTAGTATTCTTATTCTCTGTGCCACTTTGGCACTGGTGGGGTAAAGCAAGTGTCGCCATTGCCTATCTATAAAATAAATTTCCTTTGTGAATTCCCTTGTTCCCAACATGTCCTAACTCTCGTGTTCACAATCAGAGGTTTGAGTGTTTCTTTGTTCTTACCTGTATGGGAAGTTCTCTGAATTTTCTTGGAATCAGGGAGATTGACATTCCATAGCTCTTCCCCCCTCTCTGGCTTAGAGTTTGAAACTGGCTTGGGAATGGGAAGTTCTGCTCAAGAAAAAGCAAACGAATCCCATGAAATTTCTCTAGAACTTTCTCTGAGGTCTCCTCTCCATAGAAGTATGAAAAAGTACAAGAAAAAAATCTAAGAAAATTTAGGAAGGTTTGGTATATATTTAGAAAGTTCACAGACTCGATGATTAAAGACGCAATAAAAATTTGCATTCTGAAGGCAAATGGACATCCAGAGCTTAGGATTTAGGAGATGGAGGAAAATTATATATTTATGCAATACAATACCTATACTAGTGCTTGTCAGATACTCTGGAAACAAGGAACTCCAAAATTTCTATCTCTGCTCGATAAAATGATCCTCTTAACCCATTCTCCATTGCTTCTGTAGTTTTCATGTCTATCCATAGGAGGCATGATGACATGCTCCTGAGCTGAGAAAAGCAAATCTTGTTTGTCCCCAGCATCAGACTGCTCACAGCCCTAGCACCTAAGAATCTTGGTAATTCACCCAGGATAGCTCCTGAGTCAAAAGAAAGATTTGCATATTAAACATTTTGATGATAGGAGGTCAACAGCTTATAATCAGGACTATACTAAAAAAGTGACTAGTTTCCTGCTCAATAAGCCAATAGCGTTCTTGACAGAGATCAGTAGCAGGGTCAGGACTATGACTAATGTTTCCTAATGCCTAGATCATGACTCTCTGCATTAAGACCACCATTAGTAAATGGATACAGGGTCCCATTGAAAGAGTTGCTTACCACTGGGATTCTGAAAAAGATCCTGTGATGTAAAGTTCTTGAGCTCCTTTGGTGATGCCTCTACTTCCACATGGTTGTCATCTTTTGTTACTGTCTCTTGGTTCTCCCAGTTGATGCTATCCTTGGAGTCTGCTTTTCCTTTTAGAAGACCCCCTGCCATCTCTAGGACATCAAAGGGAGTAATGGTAGTCCATGGACTCATCAGAGCATCCATCTCCTCATAGAAGGGGCAGGTCCCTGGGGTGTGACCACTTCTTGCTTTTCGGTAGTGTGTCTGAAGGTTTTTAAATCTGTAACGACATTGCTCCAGAGTCCGGAGGAAGCCACATTCACGAAGCCGCTCAGCCACGATTCTGTAAACTTGACGGTTCCGATGACAGGTCCGGAGTTTTTCATAAATACGAGGCTCACCAAGAATCCCCAGAAAAATCTTGGTTTCTTCATATCCCCAGTGCACTCCTAGAGAAAAGTTTAGACCTGTCAAACAAGGGCTATGTATTTTGTGGTCAGCGTAAGTTTTCAAAATCCTCCCCCCAACCCAATTCCCCTCTAATCTTTTTTAGTAGTGACTTCCTAAAAAACAATCAGATTAGAGTTGTTTCCTAAGATTAGACTTTTGGTAGTCTATCTAAAACCTGAATTTGTTTTTACTTACATAAATTATTCTGATGTAATGGGTATTCTGACTAGTCCTATGAATGAGGACTTTTGTACATGTACATAACTCTGGCCGACATGCCTTCCTTCTACCTACCATTATAATGCCCTGATTCTATGACACTTCTGAAATATGAGGTTAGGACAACAATATTATCACCAAATTCCATGAAAACCCAGGAATTCCCAACTTTGCTCTTGACATAGTCTTCTTACCCGTGGCATTCCGAAACAGGGTTGGGGTACCAGGGCTTTCAGATGTTTCATCATTACCCAATTCATCACAGTCAGAATCCTCTGTTATAGCCCCTGAATGTAGTTCTTCCAAAGATACTCCTGGATGGCCCAGATCCACTTCCCTGGATCCACCCTCTAACACAACCCCTGCCATTGCTATCTCTTCATGTTCCCAACCATCCCTCTCAAATTCTTCAGTTACAACATCATGGTCTCCCTGCCCAAGGAGATCCCCTTCCACCTCTGGGGCAGTGACAGCGACACGGGGGCTCATCAGAGCATCCATCTCCTCGTAGAAGGGGCAGGTTCCTGGGGTGTGGGTGCTTCTTGCTTTGCGGTAGTTTGTCTGAAGGTTTTTAAATCTATATCGACATTGTTCCAGAGTCCGGAGGAAGCCTCGCTCACGTAGTCTCTCAGCCACAATTCGGTATACCTGACGGTTTCGGTGACAAGTTCGGAGTTTTTCATAAATCCAAGACTCACTGAGAATCCCTAAGAAAATTTTGGTTTCCTCATAGCCCCAGTGTACACCTGCCACCTTTTCATCTTCTAAGCCCTGACGCTCCAGATCTTCCCAGTGTTTGACTTTTTTCATTACTGATGTTTGAACAAGTTTTGCTCGTTCCCCACCCATTCGAGAATCTTTTGAATTTTCCTTCTCCTCAAAGTCTTGAAGATCTGGGTTCTGAAGTTTCTTCTCTTGCTCTAACTGGGAGATCATATTGGGTCTAGGAAATCCTGTTCACAAAGAAACAGACAACATAGTAGTTTGTACTGATCAAGAACTTATGGGGCTTTTAAATTTCCTCTGTGCCAAGGGCAGGGGAGGGAATGGATGTCTCTTTGTTATTTGTGATGAAAAGAAAACACTGTAAAAGTTCTATGGAGATGGGTCCTACTGAAGCACAATAACTTAGGAGTTTAATAGGGAAGAATGTTCTTACTCTGTGAGACACCATTCTCATAATTCTCCTGAGTTTGATCTTGGCAAAGGTCCTGTGGAGTCGGGTCCAACTGTCCCTGTGCCTCCTGAGAGAAGTATATGGCCACATCTCCAAAAGTCATCAGTTCCTGAAATAATGAAAAAATTATCCCACTCTGAAATGACTAACTCTAGAAAAATACAATTGCCTTGTCCAAAAGCAAAGGAATTTATTTCCAATTCTGAATGTGGCAAGTGTCTTAGGTAACAGAAACACACAAAGAATGAAGAAGTATCCAGTAATTTAAAGTAATCATGCAAATTTGCACAAGCTTAAAACCTAAGCAGTCAATGTATGAAAATAAGAATTTTCATTAAAAAAACAAGAACATGTTCTTTAGCCCTGATTCTGGGGTTTGTTTGTTTGTTTGTTGTTGTTGTTGTTGTTGTTTTTACAAGGACACTAACATCTATGTAAGAAAGTTCAGGACACATTTTGTAGGCTAATGAAATTTTGAAACGTCTTTTCCAGGATAGTCAGCCTTGTCTGCTAGATATAATCACTGGCTGGGGTGGGGCCAGGGGAAGGTAGAGAGAGGGAAACAATATTCCAAATGTGGTAAACAGCTCTAGGTGGAAGGAATGGCATAGAACCATATTCAAATAGCAGTGATGAGACAAAGATGAAATAGCAGCTTACCTGGGATCTGTCCACCATCTCTTGGTTACCACTACTTGCTTCTACAGGAAGATCAAGCACCTGAGAAGTAGGTAGAGCTAAAGGAAAAAAGAATCATTGGATTATAACAGTTTTTAACTCCTTTTATGTAGCAATACTTCTAGATGACTTTAAAAAGGAGATAAGCTATTTGTTATTGCCTCTTTCAGTCAAAAGGATTTGTTGAAAAAGTGAAATGAGACATATCTAAGGCATGCGATACAAATTGTGTCATTTCCAACCATTTTTTCCCCTAGTTCTATGACACACCTGTCACTTGAATGGTTCTGTAACATGTGACTAAGAATTATTGCAAACTTATCCTGTTCCTCTGCCACTAACCAGGCCTGAGTTCCTTGCCCACCCATCTAGTGGGACCTTTGCCACCCTTCTCTTTCCCCTTCCAACTCCCACTTCCCTCTCCCAATCTAGAATCTATACACTGACTTCACAAGATTAAAGAATAGCTCTCTCTTTTTAACCACTTATAGAGACTACCAGAGGTCTACAAATTGGATTTCTAAAGATTCAAGTAAAGGTACTAGCTTTGTACACAATTCTTTCTAAAAGGAAGGAAAACATCCCCATCACACATTTTCTGTTCTCAAAGCTGTCCAGGTTCTCACAACTCCATAAACCTCCAAAAAGTGTTCCCTTTTTTCTTCTAATTACTTACCACTTTCCTGAAGGGAATGGGGCTCTATCTTAGGATCACAGCTCAGCTCTTTCTCTGGTTCTAGGTGTAATCTCTCTGCGTTCTCCTGGAATGTACATTTGGATTTTGTCTGTGTTTGCTTCAGATGGATATTTAGTGAATTGGGTACTGATCCTGCAGCTGTTACCATCTCTGTGAGTACTTCCTGCCCTTTCATAACGACTGGGACCTAGGAAAAGCCCACAATTCCTGTCACTGCAAAGCCTGCTAAAAGTGGGCAAAATCTTGTAAGTTAAAATATAACCATCCAAACTATTCTAGGTAGGATACCCTAGGATAAAAAGAGAAAACCAGGCTTACTGAAATTCCTTAAGTTATCAGTGAATAATACAGAGAATCCAAAAGTAGCTGCAAGCAGTTCTGCTAGAGTCAGGTTCAGCAATCAGGTGCCATGCAATTGGCTTACCCAGTTTTCCTGACATCCATTCCTACTGCCTTGAAACACTGACCATCCCTACTAAGTATCCTTCAAACAGCTATATCAATAATAAGTAAGTGATGTACAGGAATGTTAGTGGGAATGTTTTCATTGTACTTAGGTGCTATCATTATCACCATTTTATGGATGGGGAAACTGACCAAAGGTTAAGTGACTTGCCCAGGGTCATAGTTAGTAAATGTCTGAAGCAGGATTTGAATTGAGGTCTTCCTGAGTCCAGGCCCAGAGCTCTGAGACCTACTAAGGTACCTAGCTGCCCTTTTAAGTGTTTTTCTTCAGGCTACGTGTGCAGAAATTGTTACTTGTATGGTTATCCCAAGAAATGAACTTCTTGCCATTTACAAAGTTCTTCTTCAATTCCATTTAATATTTAGGAAGTATCTAAAAAGTACATGACCTTCCACAAAATTCTATTGTGATTTCTCATTGTACCAAGCAAGTGACTCTGAGTTCCTAAAGATTATGGTAGTGGGCGGCTAGGTGGCGCAGTGAATAGAGCATCGGCCCTGGAATCAGAAGGACCTGAGTTCCCCATACGAACAAAAACCTAGCCGTGTAACCTTGGGCAAGTTACTTAACCCCAATTGCCCTAAAGGGGCGGCTAGGTGGCACAGTGAGTAAGAGCGTCGGCCTCGGAGTTGGGATGACCCGAGATCAGATCCGGCCTCAGAAAATGAGCACCCACGCATAAATAATAATGACTAGCCGTGTAACCCTGAGCAAGTTACTTAACCCCAATTGCTTTAAAAAAAAAAAAAAGATTATGGTAGTGAATAACAAGTTCTGGCAGTTTCTACCAGACTATAAAACTTGACAGATAATGCCTATAATAGGCCTTCTATTTTCCCAGGACTATATTAGTTAAATGAATAAAGGTTTATTACCAATAGGCTGGCCATTTGGAAATAAATTCTTTTTTCCAGGACTACCTATGAAATAAAGAAACATAACAAAAGAGCTCCACTCCTATATGGTGTTCTCCTTCAGCAATGATGGTAGCAGAGTGGTGTAAAAGGGAGCAGGGAGGGAGTATTAAGAATCACATGGTTTTTAAATTATAAACATCAACTTAGCTATTGAGATCTTTGTCCATTGATCAGAGAATGGTCATATTCATGGAGGAACTCAATCATACCAATCTTGGCATCCTCAATATCAAAGAAATATTGGGTACTGAATAAGAAGACAAAAAGAAGTTGGAATTAAATGGAAGGATTGTGCTTAGGTTTTCCTTAGAAATATAAGTAAAAAAGTTTTGGTTTTATCAAGCATCCAAAGGAAACAAGAAACATCATTTCATTGAGCATTTGTTCACTCATTTTTGCAGTATTCATGATAAGTGTTAATTGCAGCTTATGTCCCAATATCTATTGCAAAGGATGAGAAGGGAGAGGAAAGGTAAATTTATTCAGACAATGATTACTGTTATTCAGTGAAGCATAAAAAGGCAGATGTATGTTTGCCAAATGTGTTGCCATCATCATGGAGGATGTGCAGTACAGAGTCCAAATGAAAGAAGGATTTATATCCTGTTTGTGGGTGATTATATCAAACCTCGGAACACTGCAGAGTCTCCTAAATGAGATCCATAATTACTCAAAAGTGTTTGGCCTAACACAAGAGAAACTAAATGAATGAAGAATACCCATTTTCCAGACAATGACATATAGCCAAATGGACAATAGAAATGGTCTATCAATGCCACACGTCTTAAAAGACACTGAAGATGGGCGCTGGTCCCAGAACTGAACAGCAGGAAAAATGGGCTGGCTTGCATCTCGAAAACTGGGCAATGCTTTTAATGAATTAACCCATGGTCTTCCCTGGAAAAAGAGACCCTTCTTTTAAAGACACATATTCTTCTGGTAGTGTTGTATGTATGAGTACATATAAACATCAATCTCCAAAGAATTAAAGTTAACAGTTCCACAAAGATATGGAGAGACATGGTAGACATAAGTATTCTGTAACATGTTAGAAGTGAAGAATTGTTTAAGAGGAGCAGTTAAAAAGATGTCATCAAAGAAATGTGTTACTAGAAGAGGTGAGCTGGTAATGTGGTAAGAAAAAGGGATAACCAATGACCTGCTCCCCCCATATGCCTACAATATCAAGAGATCTAACAGAAGGTCCCCAGCACTACCCACTGGGTTGACCCCTTGTGGAAAACATGAACTAGGATAGCACAGAATAAGGCAGGTTAGGTTGTGATCTGTACCACTAAGGGGAGTATTCACATCAACAAGATCGAAGATTCACTGAATTATTTGTAAGACATTTCTAGGCACTGATGATAAAAAAATGAAATAACCCCTGCTTCAAGGAAGTTATGTTTTCATCTTGTAACAATGAAATGTGGGATCTTTCGAGCTATTTTTCCATTGTACAGCAGAAAGCAAGAAAGATTCTGGAAAATGCTATATATTCCCTCATATTTTCTGAACACCGCGGGGGAAATTTCCTTTCATCTAAGCATCAAAATCATCCCAATGAGCATGAGACAGAAAGGTGCCATGTTTTACCTACATTGCCTCCAGCTGAAGGTTGGACCTCAAATAGCTCTATTTTCATGAAACAAAGATATCCCATTCTCACCTTCAGCCCTGACCTGCCAGGTTCTCTTTGCAAATTTTCCACCAGGGTCACCGCCTCCTCTCCACTCTCTGGATGTTGTTCTCTAACCCAGGTCTGGATTTCTCTAGGAAGAACAGTCAGGAACTGCTCCAGCACCAGCAACTCTAGAATCTGCTCTTTGGTGCACTTCTCTGGTCTCAACCACTGACGACAGAGTTGACGGAGTTGGTTCAAAGCTTCACGTGGTCCTGCTGCCTCCTGGTATTGGAACTGCCAGAAACGCTGACAGGAAGCTTCAGGACCTTGGTCATTTCCATGAAGGAAAGATTCCTCATGCCAGGGGGATTCATCTTCCAGTTTCACTATTAGGAATCCATCTTGTGTTTGTGGAGTCTGGACCTGAGGGTCCAAAACTACAGCCATTGTCCAATTCAAGAAGAACTTTTGTTCTTATGGTAGGGTCTCTTCCCCCCTTTTTTTTTCCTGGGAAGCTAACTCTTGCCTCTGGCTAGGCACCACTGAGTGGAACTCTTCCAGAGGGCTCTAGGTACAGAGAGACACAACAATAGCATCAACAGATATTAAGTGATGGATGTTAACCCATCCCAGATCCTTGTAGAGCAGCATAAAATACCTCTTTGTTTCTTCCTTTCCCAGGCCTCTTCAACAGAAAAAGTTCAGTCCCTACCTCTCCCTCCATTATGATACCAAGTTATATTTGTTCCCATTACTACAAACTGGAACTCATAACAACGCTGAGATCACATACAAGACAGCACCATGGAGAGCAGCACCTGAATGGGGTATGGGATTTTAGACTAGTCTCTAGAGTCTACTTAAATGGTAGGTTCATTATTTGCCCCAAGCTTCTCCATACCCTGATCTCCTTGGGCCCCAGCTTCTCTGAGTCAATGAATCATAGATTTTTAGTGTTGGAAAGGACTTTTGGAAATAGAATACAATCCCCTCCTTTTATATAAAGAAAAGTTTGTCAAGAGAAGTCAAGTGATTTGTAAATTAATTAGTGGCAGAGAAAGGGCTCTAGGTTTAAACTTGTACGGGGTGATTCAAACTCGAGAATTCTAACGGAGAAAGCTTCCTTGGGTTAACATGTGTACGGTCGGTCTTTCACTGGAAGTTCTACGGTGCACACTTGGGACTACTCCTTTCTGAGTCAGCCAGCTAACTTTAGTGAATCGAAGAGCACACGCAAAACACTGGAGAACTATGGACATGCCTCGGTCACTGCTCAAACTACGGGGAAAAGAAGAAAAGAGGGGGTGGTTTCTCGGGAGCCGGGAAGTAAGTCAGGAGGGGTGCTGCCCCCGGGGACCCTCCCTGCCCGGGGCCCGCAAGTCTTCGAACGTGCCGCCCGTGAAGCCCACCTCCCCTCCCCTCCCTTCGCAGGCCTGAGGGCCCCGGGGGCAGTGTCCGAGCGGCCCGGGCAGATTCCAGCCCTCATTGACCCGGCCCCCTCCCCATGCCGCTGCCAAGGCCCCGCACCGCGCGGGGAGGTCTGCTCACTCCCGTGGGTTCGCCAGCTCTTCGGGGAGCCCGCGTTCCCCGCGGCCTCCTCGCCTGCCCCTCAAGCCGCCTCAGCTTAAGGATCCGAGCCCACAGACAGACACAACCGCCGCAACACAGGAAGCGGAAATGCGGACCCTGAGATGAGGAACCGAGGCAACTACGTCTCCCAGAAGCCTCCTCGCGCTCACTCCCTGCAAAACCAACCAATGGGAAAAGGGCGAGTTCAGATTCGGCTTCACACGGACCTATCACCTCAGGAGAAGGGTGGGCGCTTCGTACCTCACGGTTCCCAGGTCCTTGAAGGCCGTTTCGCGGCATGGGCCGTTGGAGTCTGCTGCCACTCCGCGGCTCTTCTCCGGGCGGGCTCTCGGGAGCCGAGAGCAGCGGTCCCTGGGCGGGGCCTTAAGGAGGCGAGGTCGGCCCCGCCCAGCCCTGCCCCGCAAGATGAGTCCGGGCCTGAAAGCGGCGAGAGTCCAGCCCAGTAACGATTTCATTCATTCGTTACTTCGACCCGTTGCTGTTCGGGCCGGCGACCAGCGAGGCTGGCCCCGGCCGGAGTTGCGTGTATGAGGCAGCCAGCGGCCGAGGAAGCGACCCCGATTTGGAGACGGGACAGCTGCATTCGAACGTCGGCTCCGCCACGAACTCGCAGTGTGACCACGGGCAAGTCGCTCCACTTCTCTGGCCTTCCTTTCCACGTCTACAAAATGTGGGGGTAATCCGGTCTCAGACACTTGTCACACTTACTAGCTGTGTGACCGTGGGCAAATCCCTTAACTCCAATTGTTTTGCCTTCCCCCCTCCAAAAAAAAATATGGAATTTGGATTCTAAATGACCGCTGAGGTGCCTAAATCGTAGGATCCCAGATTAAATGATTGAGGAAAGAGGTGATTCTGCCGCCGTCAGGGAAGGTCCGGCCATCGCCCCGGAGTGTCTCAGAGAGAAGGGAAAAAGGCGGGGTGGGGTCTGTATAACCGGGCGTCAGGTTGGCCACATGCAAAGAGCCCTAGACTGGGGCCCAGGAGACCTGAGCTCTAATCCTGACTCTCTGGACCTGTTTTCGCATCCACGCTGTGGGCACACTGAGCCTCGCCCCCTCCCCCCCCCCCCCGCAGGGCATTGGTGAGGGGTCTGTGAGATAATGTATATGGAAGCAGTTTGAAAACTGAAGTGTTAAAGAAATGAAGGCATGAATATTAGGAGAGGAGAAGCTGAACTGGGTTTTTGTGGTTTCTCCTTTTCCCGTTGCAAGCCCCGGGCTCCTTTTCTCAGGCCCGCATCCCCATCATTTCGGTTTAAAGAAGAGGAGTAACAGAGGGGCGGGGCACAGCACAGGTACTCACTAAGTGCTTGTGATTATCTTTACTCTCCTGCGAGCCTAGGGCTGAACTGTAGTAGTCCTCCAGCCTTCCTTCTCCGATGGTTTGTGAAGGGTTGGATTTGGTGGTCCCTAAGATCTCCTCCAAGTCTGAATCCTGTGATCTTGTGGAGTCCATCTTTATTTAGGGGGGGAAACTGGACAGAACATCAGGTGCTAAGCAATCCAGTGATAGGCACCTGGCCAATCAACATTCCTACCCCTACCAGAGGAAACCAAAACAAAATACATCCTCTGACTAGTTCATTTTTGTCATTTTGGAACTTTGACTAAGATTTCTGTACGTTCAGAACTTTTAAATGGATGGATGGGAGGTAAGCTTTGAATTCTAAGATCTCTGCTACATAGATCCAATTTCTGTAGAACATATTTAATTGAAGAAACCAGTGCTGGGTTTTTCTTTCCCCCAGCCACTCAGCCTTTTTCAATCCATGTGCACCTCCTCAGGTCTTCCAACGTCTTTTAAAGAAAGTAGGAATTGTGCTAGGGAACAAAGTCAAACATGGAGACTATAGACACACAATTTATGTATGCATTTCATCCCATATTTTCAGGAGAAACAATAGGTACTATTTTGGGAATTAATATGTTTTGAAGCATAATACCTGAGGGCTGACATTTGGGTACTTTCTGTTGTTCCATCCAGATTGGACTTTTCCAATGGAAAAAACCTGGCTCTATTTTAATCAGTGAACTGCAATCTCCTCATCTCGGAGGATGCTTCTCAACAAAACCTTGACAATTCATCCTTGTAGAACACAATTTATCTTCTTACAGCTGCCAGTTGCTATGGAGACAAGGTCTCCCAGTGATCACTAACTTCCAGCACAGGATCATTTGGAAGAAAACAACTAGCTAGTTCATCTGCCCCCCTAACTAAGGGCAGCAGAAGCAGTAGGAGGCAACTACTAGGAGGGCAGATTCAACAAAAAGTTTTAATAGGGTCAAGAAGGGGTTATGTGAATGATGACTATGGGAATTCACAGATTCATTAGGATCATAAGGTGATTTAGAAACATCATATATAGCAATGTGTAAAAAAGTATGGAAAATTGAATTTTAGATTTAATGTTTTTGTTATTAAAGTAGTTAGGCATATATGCATTTCTTTAAGAGGTACTGTTAGGATGTTCCTCCATCATAAGAGCAACAGATTCATTGTCAAAAAACAATCTTTGGGAAGAACTATATCTGAGTTTAAAATGTGCTAATGAGGATAAAATATAAGAATGCAACTAAGCATAAGCTATGGAGCATAGTTTTGACAGAACTATGGATAAATCTGTAAAAACCTCTCAGAAAACTAAAATCAACAGATTAAAATTAACTAGACATATGCTTCAGTTAGTACTTTATGCTATTTCTCACTGATTTAGTAATAATTTTATTTTTATATGCAATTGTTTTATAATTTTGTTTATAAACATGCAGTAGTTCATTTTGTTTGAAAAATCTCTATGTCCAATTATACATAAAATATCCAGGCCATCAAGCCACCATCACCAATACTTGGCAATATCATTCACTGACAATCTGGGGTAATATAAAATGACTTACAAATAATTAAACACTCTCATATGGATTTGCCTTAGCCCTAAAAACTAATAAAAATCAGGGCAAACTTTCTTAGGAGTACATTTCTATATAGCTATTAGGATTATATTGCCCTTATAGGATTTAGAGCAGCTAAAGCTTAGATATCATCTAGTCCAATCCTGTCATCTGAGGACTTTGGTAATTTAAATAAGGAGGTAGAAAAGAAATGAATGCTATGTGTTTATACTGTCAGTTACATTTTAAAACTGGTAAATGGTTTATACTGGCCGTTAAGATTATGATAGAACTGTAGGGTGACTGTTTAAAATATGTTGTTTCAACGTACCTTTATTTGGTTAGTGTATTTAGCTCTGAATACATTCACTAAGGCCAGTTAAAAAGAATGAAATGTTAAAGTCAATCAGATGAACAAATATGGAGGGCCAGCTCTATCTTACAAAAGCCAAATAAATCACACTTACACCAAAGAGAGAGCATTAAAAAAAAAAACAAATCAATTTCTAGGTCATAATTCTAAACTGTAGCTGAAAATGAAGCAATGACAAATGGACTATGCATCATCTAAGAGAATGAACATTTCTGTTACATGATCAGACAGCTAAGGAAAGCTGGTGTCCTCTCCTTTTAAGATTTTTCCCCCTCTGCTCAAAGGCTGTTAAGAGAACAATCAACCAACAAATATTTATTGATCACATACTTTGTGCAAGGCACTATGTAGGGCTATGGAAAAGTTACTGACTGAACATGTTCTCTGTTCCAGCTGGTCAGCTAGTTCCATGGGTTGGGGCTACAACAGGCCTGGTGGCAAATCCTACATACAACAGGGGTCTGAGAACTGGAGCTATCTTTCATTTCTCTGAAGTATTAGATCATTTGGGATGGCGGGGGGAGAAGAGGAAGGGACAGGAAAGGAGGTTGTAGAATGGTCTTAAAGTCTCTACACAGGGGAGTGGGGTGAAGCAGTTTGATAATTCAAGTTCCTGAATCAGGAAGGAGATAAATACCAGCTGTTTTCCTCACCCTATCAGAACTGCTGGCAAACTATCACAGGTTGGAGAGTTGTGACTGGCAGCAGTGACAACTGTCTTAGTTTATTAGGTAGGCTTTCATAATCCTAACCCACTGACTGGGGCTTCCTGATACAGAAACACATGATTTTGAACCACACGAGTTAAAGGACTGAGTCAGCAGAGGGACAGGAATACTTTATTAAAAGAACGAAGGACCATGGGACCTGAGGACTTATCTGGAGTCCAGGTTCCATGTGCAGAGGGAGGAGACAGCTTCATATTTCCCAGAAACACCTCTGCCTGTCCTCTGCCCCACTAATAACCCCTTTCAGCTGTTCTCCTTCCACTGTCTTCATTGCCGCAAGAATCAGGGACCACAGGCACAAAGCCATTGCAGGGTCACACAAAAATGGGCACAAGCCACAGGATGACCTCCCACATAGGTCTAAACTCAGACCAGATGACATGAACACCAGCACTTCCTTAGAAATAAATTTTTAGTATGCAATAAACTACTTGATAGAATTCTAGAGCTGGGTAATACAAGAGATAATCTATAGGGCAATACAAGTGCATAGAATGAGTTACTATAAAATGATTATAGGGCTACATATCTGTGTATGGTGTAAGTGAAAAATATTTCTTCCAGCAGCGAGGGAAGTATCAATTGTGTCAATTGTCTCCCACTATATGAGGAAGAAAATTATTAACCACCAATTGTAGAAGTCACTGGGTCTCAAATGGGCCTCCCAACCCCTCCAGATACATATTCTCAACAACAAATTTCACTCCCCATTGTAGCCTCCTTACTCTGGAAGGGCTACTACATGGTTAGCTTAGTGGGCAGTTGTTAAATTCACTTTAGTTCATCAATTTCCAGACCAGGGAGGCCCAGCTCCTCTCAGTGGAGTATAGTCTGGTTTTAGACTGCACTTACTCTATGTGCTTTCTCTGTGTTCCTGGCATATTCCAGAAACAGAGAAGGGCTTTATCTTGATGTCTATCCCTCTCCTTTTCATTACAAGGCTGTATAGCCCTATCTCTGTCCTTGACCTTAGAGGTGTAGCCTAATATACTTAATCCAAGAAGAAAATATTTAGTGGCAGCACAACAGAATGGAATGAAGGCACCATAGCAACAACCAAGCTGGGGGAAAGAACAAGCATTCATATGGATCTCTGGCCTTTTTCTGAGCAATCTGACCCATTTTGCAGATGTTGTTTTCCTCCTGACAACTGGAAATATTCTCCCTATTTTACAAGAGAGAAATCTTAGGCACAAGGAGACAGGGAATTAAGCAGTGAATTGCTGGCAGAACCAGATACATGATCCACATTGCCTGATCTTCCATACCTGTCCTGTTTCTCTTGAGCTCTTCAGACTACAAGATAGCATTCCAAATATCAGGATGGGCAATGGTAAGATTTTGGCAAAAAAGTTCTATAGAACATTAAAGTGAATGGACCTTTAAGTGGGACATTAGATGGATTTTTTTTGGTAGAACTACTGCCTTTAGGATGCTTATAGCTCTCCTCTCCTACCAGTTTCCTGATAGCAAACTTTTCCCATACTTGCTACATCAATAGAGCTTCTCTTTCATGTGAGTTCTCTGATGTGTAATAAAGTTGGAACTATTACTAAAGCCTTTCCCACACTCTGGGCATTTGTAGGGCCTTTCTCCTGTGTGTATTCTTTGATGTATGATAAGAACAGAATTCCAACTAAAGCCTTTCCCACATTCAGGACATCTATAAGGTTTGTCCCCTAGATGAGCTCTCTGGTGCATGACAAGGATTGATCCCCGGCTAAAGCTTTTTCCACACATGAGGCATTTATATGGCTTCTCTCCTGTGTGAGTTCTCTGATGGACCACAAGTTGTGATCGCTGGCTGAAACATTTCCCACACTCAGAGCACTTATAGGGCTTCTCTCCTGTGTGGATTCTCTGGTGTTTGATAAGGTTGGAACTCCAACTAAAGCTTTCCCCACATGTCAGACATTCATAGGGTTTCTCTCCTGTGTGCATTCCTTGATGGGCAATCAAACTAGAACTCTGGCTGAAACTTTTCCCACACTCACCACATTTATATGGCTTCTCAACCATGTGGGTTCTTCTGTGTGTTGCCAGATTTGAGCTCCGGCTAAAGCTTTTTCCACATTCGTTGCACTGATAGGGCTTTTCTCCTGTATGAGTTCTTCGGTGGGTAATAAGGGCTGAGCTCTGACTGAATCTTTGTCCACAGTCAGTACATTTATATGGTTTTTCTCCTGTGTGGATTCTCTGGTGCCTAATTAAGTTAGAGTTGTAACTAAAGCTTTCGCCACACTCTTTACATTCATAGGGTTTCTCTCCAGTGTGAATTCCCTGGTGTGTATTAAGGCTAGAACGGTTACCAAAGCACTTTCCACACTCTAGGCATGAATATGGTTTTTCTCCTGTGTGGGTTCGCTGATGAGCAATGAGGTTGGGACTCCTGCTGAAACTTTTCCCACACTCAGCACACTGGAAGGGTTTTTCCCCTGTGTGGATTCTCTGGTGTGTTATTAGGTTTGCACTCCGGCTAAAGCTTTTCCCACAATCTCTGCATTTATAAGGTTTCTCCCCAGTATGAGTTGTTTGGTGTCTACTGAAGTTTGAGCCATCACTAAAGCTTTTTCCACATTCATCACATTTATAGTATTTCTCTCCTGTATGGGTCCTCTCATGTGTAATAAGGTGTGATTTCCGACTGAAGGTTTTCCCACACTGAGGGCATTCATAGGGCTTCTCACCTAAATAGGTTCCCTGAAGGCCTATGAATTGCCCTATTTCCCTGTCCTGTGAAGTAGTTTCCCCATATTCCTCTGCTTGGGAATTTCCCTGAGGCCTCTCTATCTCAAAGTCTCTCTCAAAATCATTTCCCCAGTCAGAATGCTGAATGACTTCCCCTTCAGGCCTTCCTGATGACATCATATTTTCTTCCACTGCTTCAAACATTTCCTGATTTGAATTCTCTTCATTCTCACTCTGGATCTCAAAATCTAAAAGGACCAAGACAAAAACATGTTTATAAATAATTTCCTTCACTGAAAAGAAAATAAGGTAAAGGAAAGAACAAAAAGTTAAAATTAAGTTTTTTGGTGATAATAAGGAGACTTGAGAGTTCAAGAGGGTTTAACCCCCACTTTACTTCCTTCAAGTTGATATTCCAACTATCCTCACAACCATCTCACCTGAAGAGGAATGAATGTCTCACAATCTCCCTTTTTTTCCCTAGAGCTTAGGATGTTGGTGCCCGAGGTACGTCAGCTGAAAGGTGAAGTCAGGTTTAGAATTTGGGAACCTGATCACCAGGAAGCAGACAGGGTACACAAATGATGCCTTTCACTGGTCCCACAGATAAAATCCTAAGATCAGTCTCTGCTCTACTAGAGTAGTAGGTATAGTTATCACTTTCATTTAATATCTATCTAGGGTCCACCATCACAGTACTTGGCATTTTAACCAAGTCATTAAAACGAAGTCTCTAAGCATTTGCATAGCTGACTAGGTTCATGGTTAAAATAAAAAAAAAATCCATCTGAATACAAGTAAAAAGCTTCAAGGAGTACTTTGGTCCTATGGCCACAGATTATGATGGGGTAGAAATTCTCTTTCAATTTCTGCAGTCCTGAGATAAACAAAGGGCAGAAAACCCTGGCTACTGCCTTGAAAACATTAAGTCTCTGAAAACCACAGCATTCATTGGGGTTTAAGAAACAGAGTAGGCAGTTCCCTTAACCTGATTGCAATTGTGGTCCTCTTCATAAAGCTTGAAGTTTGGGGCTTATTTTGCTAATGGTGTCTAGGTTATAGCACAATGCTGGACAGAAGCACATAATTATTTGAGGATTCATGATAAAGGTCAACAAATAATAAAGTACTTGTGAACCTAATACTTAGGGCAGTGCTGTTGAACTCAAATAGAAGCAGGGGCCACTAATCCCTACATAAATTTACCTGTGGGTCACATATTGACTTAGTTTTAAAATGTAATATTATCTATGTTTTATTGTATTCTTATTTATTTTGTTAAATATTTCCTGATCACATTTTAAGCTGCTTCTAGCCACACTTGGGAGTAAGGTAGACCACATGTGGCTGAATGTCTGACAACTCTGCTATAGGAGATACAAAGAATGCAGAAGATACAGTCCCTGCCATACTTTATAATCTGATTGGGGAGAACTGGGGACCATGCACAAATACACACACAATCATATAATCATATTAAACAGAGGACAATGTAGTATCTAGTGCAATGCTGATACAGCTTATGGATGACTTGGGAATTCAAAGAAAGGTGACCTCAATATGGGCTGGAGGAGTGAAAGGTTTTAGAAGAGGTAGCATTTGAGTTGGGTCTTAAAAGAAATAATGTTACATGGATTACTGGGGATGGGAGGGGACATTACAAGTGACAGGGACAGCAGGAACATAGAAATGGAGTTGGAAGTGAGGGGAATGTATAGAAGTTAAGATAAATAGTGTTATTGTGCCTAAGAAGAATAAAAGTTGGCTAAGGGCTGGGGGTGAACCTGGCTTGACAAAGAAGCCAGTCCAGGCTCAAGATGTAAGGGAGAGAACCTCTCAATGAAATGTGCAATTATCTTGCTTGTTCCATGTTAATAATGTATTATTGTAAGCATACTATCTCAAGGATAAAGGGGATGTGACACACAAAGGACAAATGGGGGTTCTTTATCCTTGAAGTTGACACATAAGGTATACAAGACATCTAAGGGAAGACACAACTGGGAAAGAGAGCCACATGGAAGACCCCAAGAATGCAGGGCAATAAGAAGCCTGGATAAGAAAACCAGAGAATGAACTCTGGCAAGGATCTGAAGGTGCAATAGGAAAGCTACCAGCACAACAGAGGAACCCCTCACCCCACCAGGTCTTGGACTGGGCATGTTCAAAGCTATGGAAATTGTAGAAAACAGCAGACCTCAGATATCTGGGACTGATGCTCAAATGACATTTGGGGAATGGTAAGGGAGAAGTGACATCTGTGAACATCATGGGAATGGGAAGAAAATGAGACGTGGCTTAATGAGTACAGTCCTGTATCCAGAGGAGACATGGGACCTGAATACATGCACAGCAAGTGCATTCCCTACATCTTTTAGCTGGAACCATGCAGGCTTAATAAAGTACTTAGATAAATTCAGGTCTGCTATATGTCATTCTGTGAACCTGGCAGGCCACAATGAGAGGGAGGGTTGGAGTAATACATAGGAATAGAAGGTTCATGCTGGAAACCAATGGGAAATAAAGTTACACAGGTAAGGTGAGACTTGACTATGTACTTCCAAAAAGTCACTGAACATCTACTGAGCCCTGTGTTTAGCACTTTAGGGATAGAGGAAGGTACAAGATACTTCAGAGTTTTTAATCTAATAGGGGGGAAGTATAAATACACAAATAATTTTAATTCCAGACTGAGTAAGTTTAATTGTAATTTGTTTGGTAATAATATTCTGTAGGAATGTGTTGAAAGTTTTTAAGAAAACTAATTTGGTAGTAGTAACCAGAGACTGGAGCCAAGAAGATCAGTTAGGTTATTCAGTAACCTAGGGTGGTATCAGGGATTATGGGGAAAAAAATGGAGAGATCTTGAGACATTTCAGAGCAGGATTTTGGTGACTCACTTGATACGGTCAAAAACATTTTTAGCCTGTATAAGTGGTAGAATGGTATGGCCATTGACCAAGAAAGGAAAGTTGGAAAGGGAGACAGATTTGGAGAGGGCACATGAATTTGATTCTAGACGTATTAGATCTGAGCTCTCTAAGGGAGCAAGAGAACAGAAAAACTAAAGCCTGAAAGATGATGGACATCCACAGGTATAGGACAAAAGAATTAAGGAGAGTTAGAGTAGGAGAATAAGGAGAGAAGTAATCATAGAAGGTAAGAAAGATGCTTCAGCACCATCCCTAAAGTCAGGAGAACCTGAGTTCAAATCTGACCTCAGACACTTGACACACTTACTAGCTGTGTGGCTTTGGGCAAGTCACTTAACCCCAATTGCCCTCCAAAAAAAGGCAAAACAAAAAATCAAAATGAAAGATGCTTCAAGCAGTGGAGTCCCCTCCACATACACAACGGGATATACAGCCTTTGCTTGAGTAGTTGTGTATCTTACAGAGAAAATCTTGTTCAGGTACAGGCTTGACAAGGAGGCCTCTGAAGTGCCTTCCAACTCTGAGTTTCTAGGCTTCTGAACTATTGTAAATAAGGTTAATTTTGTCTACAGTTTTATTAGAGGGAAAGTTATTATTTCTCGGAGAAATGTCCGTAATTGCATATTTAGTAACATCATTCCAGCCATGATGTCTCTTTTTCAAAGTCTTCGAGACATTTCCTAGTTTCTACAAAAGTTTTGTCTGCCGGTTGCTAAAATAATATTTGAAAAATGAAGTGAGTTACAAATGAATTACAAAAATGAAGCAAATTACACAGAGAATAAGAAAACCACAAAAATAATCACAAAGCAATTTCTTGAACCAGGTTTTTCCTCAATTCTCTAGGAAGCTACTTACTGTAAATAAAACTAAGCTCTCTCAAATATACAATTTCTTTCTCCTGAAATGGTAAAAATTGAAAAGGGACAATAATATCTGACTTTTAAAAAATAGGGATATGAGTATTGCCATATCATATTTTTGTAAAAAAAATTATATAGTTTGCTGCCTTAGCTGATGAACCTACAGTGACTGTTGCTTTCTGAATCAGTCTTTGAGAGGTGAACTATGTTGTTAAGAATCAAGAAAAGATTAAATATTTACCAGCAGAGAAGGATGCAAGTAGAATATTTTAAAAAAATGAAAATGGTCTATAGTGCTGTGTAGTTGTGAGGTCAAGAAAAGTGAGTTATGAGATAGGGCTGGTGAATCTGAATAGGAGGATCTTAGGATAAGAGAAAAAAAACCCCAAACATATCATTACAGTAGTAAAGCCAGATGCAAGATTACAGTAGGTCAATGAAAAAATGACAATAGTATATGGAGATTACTCCTAGGAAGAATTTGGTAGCAAAAGGGGAGAAGTGAAACGACAGGTTTTTCCCCTTCTGCGACTGAATGCCCTAGCAGGAGGCGAGAAGTGGGAGAGGAAAGGCCAGAATTCTGAACACAAGTGAAGGACTTGGCTTTAGAAAAACAGAGAAATGGGTCTTCCTCTGGGAAATGCAGGTAACATTTCAAAAATTATGAAAATAAAAAAATGGCTCTTAAAATGGCAGTTATGTGGACCAGGTATACATGTAGGAAATAGTCCTAATTTTTTTTAAAAGCAGAACAAAACTTTATGGACATAGATTACTAATTGTCCAACTATGGAAGGAAGTGCATTTACTGTAGTAGAAGTGTATACTGTTAAGGGTTGGGAGAGAATTTGCAGTGATGTAAATGATTAGGTTCTTCTTTATGTACCTTATGTATCTAAGTCCACGATAAGGAAGGAAGGTAAGAAAGAGAGGGCGAACGAAACAGGTATATCAGGAAATAAAAGGCTGGGTCATCAGCCATGGTAACAGGAGCTGGTGCTAAGGAGAAGATGAAGGTCAAACAGATTATTAAACACCTAGGAAGGACCAACTTAAATCCGTGGTGGCCTAGTTTTATAGTTTCAGTTTTCTTCAGTAGTACTGCACGCCTGGGAGAAGGAAGAGAGAAAGTTAAGGTGATGCTATGCTGGGGATTGGTCAGGGTCTGTGGAAAGTCAGAGGGGGGAAAGCTTAGCCCTAGAGAGGGCAGCACTCAAATAGCTAACTAACAATGTAATAAATTTTGGGCAGAGGAGTCCAGTGTCGTTCAGGAGGAGGCTAATGTCCATACAAGAACATGGCAAGAGAAGAAAGTACTGGATTGGGAGATCTCAGAGGTGAAATGACACCTTGTGATAATTCAGGCCAGAACATGCTCGTGTTTCTGTGCCACTCGGAGTCAAGTGGAGATGGGGGTGGACAAAGTCAAGGAGGGTAGGCTGTCATTCATTCAACAATAATAAATGAACTACCCAGAACAAAAAGTGGGAAAGCAAATTATCCTGTGGCTCTGGATGGTAATCCATGGTATTTAATCAGCACTCTTCAAAAGTTAATATAAAGAGCTGAATCTAAGAGAACACTAATATAAGGCAAAATTAAGACAGGGGCCAAACTTGAGAGTCACAATAAAATACTGTTCTCCTATAGTAAAAAAAAACAAAACAGTTTGAAATAGCTGATATTCTTTTTCTACTGGTTCCTGACTAAACTGGGATTAAATCTGGCTTCCTGAGAGCCACAAACCTCTCTGCTGACCAATGAGATACTGTTTGGGTTATCTTATTAAATTATTTCATATTTATTTTTTCTTTGCTTTTTTTCCCTTTTTTTGGAGGGGGGAAAGCAGGGCAATTGGGGTTAAGTGACTAGCCCAAGGTCACATGGCTAGTAAGTGTTAATTGTCTGTGGCCAAATTTGAACTCAGGTCCTCCTGACTCCAGCACTCTATTTACAGGGTGCTCTATTCACATATTTATTTTTTCTTGGTCAGTTTTTATTTTTAAGGAATATTGTCTTATCTGAGTAGCAAATAGTATAAAATGTTCTTAATAAAGCTAAATTTCAACTTTAACCTAACTAATCTAAAAAAAAAGTAAGTGCTTACAAAAATGTAAACTTAGGAATTTAATATCTCCAGACTATAAACTAATATTTAGCACCTGCAAAAACCAAGACAAGCATCTATGACTTTTTTTGGTTTCCATTAAATATGTATCTCAATATTGCTCAAGTCTTCCCTGATAGAGCTGCATCAAGTTCCTCTGGAGGCAGAAATCTCTTTCCCCTACATTTGCTACCTTCTCTTAGCCATCCTTAGGCCCTTCCTACCTCCTTCTAGATCTGTTCTTCCCAGGGGTTCTGCAGGAAAATGCTGATCTCACCAACAGAGTGGTTTGGTTTGGTATTTTTCCCTTTTACTGTCTTCCACAGTGACCAAAAAAATTAGCTTCTTGTACTTAAAAGATGGGACATTCAGGAAGGAAGGAAATTTAGCTATCTCCTTAAAAGTAGTTACATTTCATTAAAAAAGTGATTAATGGGGATAGGTAGGTGGTGCAGTGAGTAGAGCACTAGCCCTGGAGTCAGGAGGACCTGAGTATCAAATCTGGCCTCAGACACTTAACACAAAAACTAGTCATGTGACCTTGGGCAAGTTACTTAACCCCAACTGCCCTCCAAAAAGCAAAAAAAAAAAAAAAATGATTATTAAGAAATTTTCTGGGCAACTCTTTATCCATGTTTTAAGCTTCAGTCTACCCGAGATGATCTCTTTAGTTTCTTTGTGAGCATTCCACATCATTTATAGCTACATAGGCAGCAAAGAGAAATATAAACACACAGAATAAAGGCTTAATACTCACTAACTCATTGACATATATAGCATTGCCCTCAAACCCACCCTCTCGAAGCCAAGAACAGAGAAAAGATTTTTGTGTGCCATAGACAAATTTTGGAAATTGTACCCTCTGCAAATGACTATCTACTTCAGTGTTTGAGCCTTCACTGTAACACATTATAGGACTACAGATTTAGAGCTAAGAGGGATTTGATTGACTGTCTAATCCAACCTTATTGTTTCAAATGAGAAAACTGAGGGCTACAGAGAGGAAAGGGTGTGTCCAACCTCACACAGTAAGGAGCACAAAGCTGGGATCTGCAACCAGGTCCTCTGTCTCAACCTGACATCATAAAATAGGATGAATATACCATAACAGGTATAACGATTGGCCATTAAAAATATGTGCATCATAAAAAGAATCTTTTTAAAAAACCAAGTGTGTCATTCTGTGTTGTGCTGTAGTGGCTAAATACCTTGCCTAGCTCTAGCTCCCTTGATGTAATTAGAGCTATTTAGCTCTACTGCTATTGTTGGCCTACTTTCTTTGCCTTTCCATCCTCCCAAAGGGGAGTCAAGGTGCTGGTGTAGTAGAAAAAGAGTCAGGGGCTGTGGGTTTGAATTCTACATGGCACTGGATTTCAATGTGAAGCTCATTTTCCTTATCTGTAAAATCAAGGGGCTGGAATAGATGGCTTTTAAGGTTCTCTCCAGTCTTAAATCTTTGACTCTGATTTTCACCCTTTGCTCTGATAGGGAATCTACTCTGTTTAAATGGGCAATTGGGGTTAAGTGACTTGCCCAAGGTCACATGGGCTAGTTTTTTGTGTTAAGTGTCTGAGGCTGGATTTGAACTCACGTCCTCCTGACTCCAGGGCCAGTGCTCTATTCACTGTGCCACCTAGCCGTCCCTAAATATGTAATTTCAAGAACCCTTTTCCACTCATCAGGATTGCACTTAACCCTTTACTTACACATAATATTTGCATTGTGTTCAATTGTCTGCTGAGTTGTCTTATCACTTATGTCTACATTAGTGACTAGAAAAGTTAGTTATATTGCTTTCCCTGGATGAATACTTTTAATGATCAGAAAGAAGATGGTCTGCTTAATCTCAAGAGTTCTTTAATTAGACTTCCTGAATAAGCAGTACCTATTCTAGGTAAGAAGAGCAATTAGCAAAATAATTAAAGCCCTGATGATAGACTTCTAATATTAAGACTCATTGTTTACTGGTTTTAGGTAAGATGTTTTGCTGTAGTTAAATTCCACTGGTGTCCATAATTAAACAGAAAGGTGTTGGATTCCCATATATTAAAGTTTGACATATCTTATAGTAGGGCACAATAGGGATCCAGGTACAGCTTTTACCTTCAGTGAACACAAAATTTTTATTTTGTTTTTTGTTTTTTTGGGGGAGGGCAATTGGGGTTAAGTGACTTGCCCAAGGTCACATGGGCTAGTTTTTTGTGTTAAGTGTCTGAGGCTGGATTTGAACTCAGGACCTCTTGACTCCAGGGCGTGTGCTCTATTCACTGCGCCACCTAGCTGCCCCTGAACACAAGATTTTACCCAGGTTAACAAAATGAAATGATAATAGGAATATAAAACAAATTCTGATTCAAGAATGTGGTGACTTTTCTTTCCTGGTAGGATTCAAGAGGTAGGACTGGTTATCAGCAACACACAAATGTCACAGATAGTTATTTTAAATACTGCTATTCTGAACATGTTGGCTATCATTTTTTACTCTATCCAGGAATGAAATTTCATACAGGGACACAATTTTGAAAATAGAAAGATACTAAATATTTCCAGAAAAAAAAAATCTTTACCATGTGACATGTCATTCCCATAATTCTCCTGCATCACACCACCACAGAGGTCCTTTGGAACAGCATCTAGACCTTTTTGCTCATCTTGGGAGGGAGAAACTTCCCCATCCTTAAATGTTCCTGGTCCCTGAAACAAGAACACCCTTCATTAGTATCTGCTGCCTCAAGGACAACCTACCTGCAAAGATATCAAAGCTTGCAAACAATATTCAAGCAAAGCTCCTCTGCCCCCAAAGCCAGCTATTCTGAAGTAATGGAATTCCAATGATGGCAAGGGAGAGGCCTGGGAAACAGAAAAGCAGCTTGGGAAAGATACTCATTCCCCTAGAATAGAAATCTAAAGGTTATCTAAATAAAACTGTTTTGATGGGATTATCTTGGTGTGAAAAATGCAGCTTTATCAGAGTAGATAGTGAGTAAGCCACATGTAAGCAGTAGCAATACTAATGGGACAGAAGGACCCCAAACTCACCGGAGCCCTGGCCATGAGGATCTCATCCTCCATAACCTGGTCTTCGGTACTGTCCTCCTCAGAAAAGGCTGGAACGTGTTCGATAGAGAGAGCTAGAAGAGGGGAAAGGGAGGGCATTAAAGACCAAGACCATCCATTAAGAAATTACAAATTATTTAACTGGTTGTGTACAGACAAAAGAAGAGATGTTTTGATCATGGAAAAGGACTAGTAATATTCCCAGTGAGGGTGGGAAAATAGGAGCTGCTGTAGCCACTATAACCACACGGCATAGGAAAAGAACATAAAGGGTCTTCAGGTTATCCACTTGTTTGGGGGTCCTCCTGGTCAGGAAAGCCACTTGAGCAGAAGAAGCCACTTGAGGCAAAAAATTTGAAGTTTTTTAACCCCAAGAGTTCATTTGATTCAGGCACACAAGAAATCAAAATAAAGACAAGGCCTAGCATCTGGTAGCCTCCACTCCCACACGTTGGAACTTTAAGCTTGATCCCATGGTCCCCAAAGCAGCAATAAGTAATTACGTTCCTTTAAACCAATATTTAATAAGCACCTACAATATCTATATAGAATTTCATTCCAGTGCCTTAGTGTGGTAAGAGTGTACTAACTTTGGATTCTCAAATCAATGCCAGCAAAAGACAAGTTCTGACGGTTTTGGGTTTTTTTTTTTTACCATGAGAGAGAGATTTCAAGTACAATCCAAGCAACAACTGTGTCAGCTTTCCAAGGACTAGCCTACGTACAGTCTCATCACTAATAGGCTGGTCATTTGATGATGAATACTAAATGTTCCTTAGTTGTGTGGGCCTTCCTCCTGCTTCTGCAGCAATGGGGTCCAAGGGAAGGAAAAAGGAACTAAGTGTATGACATATCACAGTATTTAGATCACCTAAATATTAACTTAGCCATTAATCCTCTCTATGTGAAATCCTGGTCCAATGACCAAGAGACATGCTATAGGAGGAACTGAATCACATACATCTTGATATTCTTTCTATAAATGAAACCATAAGACCAAAAACAAGCAAACAAACAAAAAAAGAGGAAGTGGAGAGAGGAAAAGACGAGGGCACAGATTAGAACTATTTCATAAAAACGTTTTGGCAATGTAAATCAACTGCTATTGCTGGATTTTTTTTTTAAAAAGTCTAAAAACTGCCTTGACCAACAAGCTCTTGCTCTTCTTTTCCAAATATGCTTATCCCAAGAATATTTAAGGATGTAACTAGAAGGACAGCAAATAGATGAAAAAATATAAAGACAGACACTGATGTTTGTGGTAAACTCTTTTCACCATCAAGAAGAATGGAACCATGATGTATGAACTCCTCCATCACAATACATAGTGTGCTATCTGAGGAAAAGGAAACAGTGCATAAAACAAAAATAGGAAGGAAGCTAGGCATGATGGAAGATACACAGAGAAGGTTCGAGTTTAAGGGAACATAAAAGAGGGCTCAGACCTCAAGGTTCACAAAAGAGAGGAATACACCAAAGATGTAGGGAAACAAAGCCAATCGAGAGAACAGCAATAACTTCAGACTCCTATGTTTACTTTCTTATCCCTATGGAAATTCTGTGAAAATAATCTAGATGTACATCAAGGACATCCTTGGGGAAAGTATGAGAACGGAATGAAATTCACTTACAACTCCAACTCTTCAGAATCAAAATCACATTCTAAGATTCCTACCTATAAGAACATGAGAGAATATTTGTATTTAGAAGAAAAAAGTCTAAAAAATTTAAGGAATGGCTGAGAATTGTTAAAAAGCATTGAATAGGGGTGGCTAGGCGGCACAGCGAATAGAGCACTGGCCCTGGAGTCTGGAGGACCTGAGTTCAAATGCAGCCTCCGACACTTAACACAAAAACTAGCCCATGTGACCTTGGGCAAGTCACTTAACCCCAATTGCCCTTCAAAAAGAAAAAAAAATAGCACGGAGCAATTTCATAAGGCAAACTAGCCTGCTTTTCTTCTTCCTACTCAATTCTGTACTCAATTATTTTCTTTTCTCAAGGGAGACCCTTGCCCCCTTAGCCTGTCACCAGTCCTGTCAAGCCCTAGTCTTAGATTACTCCCACCATCTGCAAGCTTCTCTTCTCCTCACTGCTGAATGAAGCTGGAGAAAATCATGAAACTGTGCTGACTGGGTTCCACTAAAAATTTACGTTACATAATCTCAACTGAGTGTTCATTGCAGCAACACAATCCTACTCAATTCACTATCTCACTCACCACAGTAGTTTTCCACAATGTTTCCATCCTTCCTTAAGCCTCCCATGGATCCTCCTCCCTCCACCCTATCAGCTTGAAAACCCTGCCTCATATTTCACTAAAAAAAAAATCGAGGTCATTTGCTGAGAGCTCCCTTTTCTTCCCCTCCTTAGCTCGTGTCACTCGGATGCTTTCTTTCCTGTTTCACATGAAGAAGTGTCCTTTCTCCTTTTTAAGCCAAACCCCTCTATATCTACAAATGATCCCATTCCATCACATCTTCTCCAGCAGGTAGGCCCCTTTGTCAGACTCTACTCTCACTTATCTTCAGTCTCTTCCTGTCTACCAGCTGCTTCCCTACTGCTTACAAATATGCTTATGTCTTTTCCTCATCCTCAAAAAACCGTCCCTTGAGCTGCCCATCCCTGATAGCTGTAGCCCTGTATCTCTTCCCTTTGGTGGCTAGACTCCTTGAGAAGGCTTTCCACAATGTGGTGTCTCCTCTTTCTTTCTTCTCACTCTTTTTAACTCTCTGGCTTCTGACTACATCATTCATTCAACTGAAACAGCTCCCAGTTAAGTCAACAGTGGTCTTTTCCTTCTAGACCTCTCTGTAGCCTTTGAGATTTGAGCACTCTCTTCTCTCGAGGTTTTTGTGACACACTCTATACTGATTTTCCTCTTATTTGTCCTCAGTCTCCTTTACTGGATGTTCATTCAGTCAAGCACGCTAAACATGGGTGTCCCCCAAGGTTAGGTACAAGTTGAAGGACCTTCTTGCTTGGATTTAATTGGCTGAATTAGGATTTAGCCTAAATCTATTATTTTCCCCAGTCTTGGGCCCTCTCCCTCTATACTGTTTTCACTTGGTGATCTCATCAGCTCTCAGTGGATTCAATCATCATTTCTTTTTTCTTTTTTTTGGAGGGCAAATGGGGTTAAGTAACTTGCCCAAGGTCACACGGCTAGGTTTTTGTTTGTGTGTGTGTTAAGTGTCTGAGGTCGGATCTGAACCCAGGTCCTTCTGACTCCAGGGCCAACACTCTACTCACTGCGCCACCTAGCCGCCCCTCAATCATCATTTTAATGCTGATGAATCTCAGATCTATTTATCCAGCCCTCTCTTCTGTCTTGCCATCTCCAGATGCTTATGGAATGTCTTGAACTGGATGTCTTATAAATATCCTAAACTCAGCAAGTCCAAAATTAAACTCAGTACCTTTCCCCCCAAACTCTACCCTCTTCCTAATCTTCCTAATACTATCAAGGACACTGCTTTCCTTCCGGTCACCCAGGATCACAACCTAGGTGTGTCTTCTTCAACTCCTCACTCTCATCCTCTATATCCAATCTGTTGCTAAGTCATGTTAATTCTACTTTCAGAACATCTCATAAACTTCCTCCCCCCACTCGGCTTCCATCCTGTCCTGTTTTTCTCTGATACTGCCAAGACCCCAGTGCAGGCCCTCATCACCTCATCAGTGGACTATTTCAATAGCTTGTTGATCTCCTTGTCTCAAGTCTCTCTCCACTCCAGTATATCTTCCACTAAGCTATCAGTGTGATCTTCCTAAAGTATAAGTATGACCACATCACCCCTTATTCAGTAAAATCCAGGGGCTCCTTATTACTTCCAGGAGCAAATACAAAATCCTGTGTTTGGCTTTTAAAGTCCTTCATAACCTGACACTTTCCTCCCCTTACAGTCTTCTTACACTTGACTCCCCTCTATTAACACGATTCCTTCCCCAAGCTTGCACAGGACACTTCACTGCCTGACTGCTTTTTCATTGGCTGGAATGAAAGTGCCTAAAATGCTCTGTCTTTAACTGCTTGGCTCCTGTGGCTTCATGTCTTAGCTAAAATCCCACCTTCTTTAAGAACTCTTTCCTGGCCCTCCTTAAGGTTATTAATGCCTTCTTTCTGATAGCACCTCTAATATTTCATATATGTATGTATATATGTATATATATATATACACACAGTAATAAATACAATAAATACAAATCCTTAATAAACACAATCCCCCTAATTAAAGGATTTGTTCTGTAAAATTTGGACTCAGTCAAAAGGCTGTACCCAAGGTCCTAGAAGGCCACAGGTTCCCCACCCCTGGATGATCTTTGCAAGTAGCCTCCAACTCTAAATCAGTGATCCTGTCTTTTCATGGAAAATACCTGAATGCTCAATGCAGGTGGCACAATATCATCTGCAAATAGGAACATACGGACAACCTCACTAATCCACCCTCAACTACCCCAAGCAAGTCATTTAACTTATATCTACTTCAGTTTTCTCAACTGTAAAATAGGGATAATTGTACCTCCTTCCCAGGCTTGTCATGGGGTCTCAAATGAGGTATCTGTGAAGCATTTAGCAAGGTGCCTGACACTTAATAAAAGCTTGTTTCTTTCCTTCCTTGGGGAATCCCTCTTCTACTTGGCCCTTGTGCAGGACATCCTGCATAGCCATAATGAGCATCTTTGGTAAGCTTAGCTCTTCCTGTTTTATGTCTCATTTCAGTTTGATAATAAGAAGGTCACTGTCTTTGTGGATGCATTTATTAAGGAATCTCGTATTATCTTAGCATGTGCTCAAGAGATTCCTTGTTGGAGGAAGAGTCTCGAAGGCTATGCTTTGCTATACCAAATCAAATAGATTTTGTTTTGTTTTTGTAATCAAAGAGTAGGATTTTATTTTCTCTGAAACTTTCAGTTAGCTGTATGATTGTAAAGAAATGATCTACTATAGAAAATTGTTTGTGAAAACATACCCATTCCCATCTCATACTTCATTGAGGATATTCTCAATTTGTGTGTAGATCATTTTTATAACGATTTTATAAAAGTGAGAAAGGAGGCACATGGGCAAGTAGTTACTGATATCCTAGTTATCATTCTGTATAGAGATTAGCATTTGTGGTTTTTCCAATTCCTGTTATGTTTCTTATGTCTTGAGAGATATTAATATTTTCAAGGTTGTCTTACCTCTGGCCTGAATATCCTTAGTGTGAACTTGGTCTGGCCCAGCTACTCTTGTGGATTTCAACTTGCTTTGAAGAGAATTACTGAATTGCTGATAAATCTGTTTCATTTTCTAGCATACTGTCTGCTTTCACCTATGGCTTGGGATATGGCTTATTGGGTCTCACATCAAGCTATTGGTTTGTTTTTACCTCTATGGCTTTTTGCTATTTTAAGAGGTAATACTGCTTATAATCTTCTGCCTCCTCCTACAGTGTTTTACAAATGAAATTGTATTCTTTAACTGGTATTAACCTCGGCTGCTGTCTCTCTCCACTTGGCAAGGAAATCAAGGGTTTGCTAGCTAAGACAACTTTGGCTTCCTCATTGTAGTGCCTGCTTTACAGAGATCAAATTTTTGCAAAAATAGTAAAAGACAAGGTTAATCTTTGTCTTCTCCCATTTCCCCCTTTTTGGCTAGTTTGAATAGGTCAGGTAAAAACTGCTGCAATATATCATCTGATACACTGGGATTCTTATTCTAATGGGTTAATGATCTAATTATATATTCAGATAATTCTTAAATAACTACCATATCAGTGATTAGAAGCAATTAGACGGCACAGTGGATAAAGTGCCTAGGTATGGAGTCAGGAAAACCTGAGTTCAAATCTGGTCTCAGACACTTAATCAGTTATGTGACCTGTGTAGCCCCTACTTGCTTCAGTTTCCTCAGCTGTAAAATGGAATAATAGCATCTACCTCCCAGGGTTGTTATAAGGATTAAATTAGAGAATATTTATAAAATTCTTAGCACTGTGTCTCACACAGAGCAGGCATTATATAAATGCTAGCTGTTATTATTATTGTATTATGTATTGTTATTATTAAGTGACTATTACTTAAGAAACCAACTAATTCTATTTTCTGTGACTTGTCTGGAATTACAAAAGAGCTGAAAGGCCCACCTAGTCCAATCTGTACCCAAGAATTCCTTCTACAATGTCCCCAACAAGTGGTCATCAGCAGCCTTTGCCTGACAACCTTCAGCAAGAAGGAAACATCTCCTTCCAAGTCAGCATATTCCACTGTAATTACCAGATGTATCTTCTAATCATTTTTTTAAATCCTCTAAAGTTTTTCTTCACATCAAGGCCAAATCTACCCTTCTGTAATTTCCAGGCATAACTCCTAGTTCTTACTTTTCATGCCAAACAGAATAATCCTGTTCCACACTATCCTTTCCCTAACCTGAAAACGGCCATCATTTCCCCTTCCAAATCATATCTTCTCCATGCCAAACAATTTCAATCCGTCAGCTAATTCTTCTATGGCATGTCCAAAAATGGGGACAATTTCTATTCACAATGGTCCCCTCTTCTGGACAGGCTCCAGAAAAGTGTTGTTTTTGTGCTCATCACATCCAATGTCTACTGACTCTTCTGGAGGAAAGCATTCATGACAGAAAGGTTTTTAAGAAGTTTAAAAACTTTTGACCTAATTTGCTCAACCTGAACCATATATTCTGGCATACTTTTGCCATACTCTCTTGTGATCACGCCTGTACTTAAGTCACCAAGTATCAAAGTATGGGATGACTAGGTTTGGAGGACCTACGTTTTCATCCTTTCTAATAGAGATTGGTGTACTAATTGCAAATATCTTCACGATGTTCTTTTAGCTGATGGTCATTATGAGTACTTCAAGACGAGATGACCCAGTATCCCATTAAAATGACATTTATCATTGCCTTTGGCTATAGGATAAAGCCAATTCAGATAATTCCTTTGCCTCTCCAAGTAGAACCTTTGAGTCATGCTACTACTTAGCTGTACCTTCCTTTGTCTTGTTGCTTAATCAGAAGAAAGGCAATACTGATATAGTTCAGTTCTTGCAATGGTGCAATTTGTTGGTCACTGAAATGTTGTATGCTTCCCAGCATCCTCTGCTCCTTTTTCTACCACTCCACTACTGTTACCATGGAAATAAAAGGGAGATGCATAGGACTAAGGGCCATTTTTCGTTGTTCCTTAGGTTATTATATGCCCCCCCCCCAATTCATCACCTAATGGTCAACCTAAGCTTCTACAGAGTCAGCTGGGTTGGGCAGCAAAAAGCCTTTTCAGTGTGGTAGAACTTGCCCGAGCTTATGTTCTTCAAGCATAGACTTTGGGAACCTAGGTTTATCACCATACCGAGAGAAGGCATAATTCCATTAGCTCTGGGACAAGGCACAAGTGTGTAGGAGCATACAAATCTCTGAACAGCTGTAGTACAGATAAAAAGATCTGAGTGATGCTACCCCTAAATGGCCCTCCACCCCTTGAAGTGACCAAAATTTTTTGTGTTACTAAAACTGTGGGGCAAAGTGGATAGAAACACCCTCCCACCCCCTGCAGTAAGGAAGATAGGAGTTTAGGTCTGACATCTCTTGATACGTACTTGATGTGTGAATTAGAACAAGTCAATTAAAGTGCCCTAGGCAACTTTCTAAAGCTCCCAATTACTCAAGAGCTGGGCATCTGCATAGGTACAGGGAGTTTCCTAAGCAGCATTTCCCTACACCAATAAAGTCACAATCGTGGACAAAAATGTAAAAGGATTATTAATCTTTATCTGAAAAGTTGTTGATTGATGCTCTTGTTAATCAAATTATTTTATATGGTCAGTTGCACAATGAAAATAAGATTGCTGGTTAAAGTTTTTATTTGTTTTGTCCCCTATTAGTTTGACATGGTAGGCAGCTAGATGGTACAGTGGATAGAGTGGTAAGCCTGGAGTCAGGAAGACTATCTTCCAGAGTTCAAATCTGGCTCTAGACACTTGCTAGCTGTTACCCTTGGCAAGTCACTTAACCTCTTTGCCTCAGTTTTCTCATCTATAAAATGAGCTGGAGAAGGAAAAGGCAAGCCATTCTAGTATCTATCTTTGCCAAGAAAACCCCAAATGGTCAGGAAGAGTGGGATACAATTGAAAAACTACTCAACAACAATAATAACAACAGAAGTCCAACATGATACAAACATAAGTGTTCCCAAGAAGGGGAGCCAGTTTCAGGTTGAACCCATAAGAGTGCACTATTGCCACTTTATTTTTAAGTTTGAAAGTTTGATACACAAAGGGCTATTGATCTGCTCTCCCACTGCCTAAGAGCACTTCATTGGTAATTAGGGTAAGGTTCAAGATGTTCAGTGGTCTTGCTTTTGGCCACAAGGTGCAAACAACCAGGCTTTAGTGTTGGGCATAGTTAACTAATAGATTAACTTCCTATTTTTATACATTTTTAAATAAAAGACTCTTTATTAAAACAACTAAACATAACATCAAAGAACCCTGATTTCTAAATTATTTTACAAGTAGAAGCAGCCTTTTCTCTCCTTGTGATGAAATGAAGTATTGCACTCAATAGAGGTACCCCCAATTCAGATATAAGACTCCCCAAGCAAGGTTCCTTGTCTTTTTGTGGCTCTTGGGTTAACCTTCCACAGTCACCAACCGAGAGCAGAAACAGAGCAAGATTTCTTCCCTAAAGATGTGCACAACCTTTGTCCAGTTTTTCCTTTTCTTTGGTGGTACCCTTTTGTTCACCTTGAACACTGTAATTCAGCATACACAGTCAATGTAAGTACACCATTCCTTACAACAGAGTGAATTTCACAATCCAAATATGCAAATATCCAGCTACTAGGACTGTAATATTTGCTGTAAGTTAATGTGCTCAAAAGTACAAGGTCAGTCCCATGGAGAATTATTTCCTAACTAAATAGCACACCTATCCTCCATTATGTTGTTAAAAATCTATAGACTGATGGATAAGTATTGGTTAGATATGAGCAAAAGGAATAATATGCTTCCACTCTCAACTGTGCTTTCTCTATAAAACAATAGAAATACTGAATGATTCATTTTGCTTGCTAGGCATGAAACTAAAGATGGATGATGAGGCATGGAAGGGTTGTGACTTGGATTTGTAGAGGGAGTAAAATTATGGATCCATTAAAGTTACCAAACATAGTAATCCAGTAGGCCACACAAGTTAAACAAAACTACAAATACCTAGGTATAAACTGAAGGACCTACTCTTTAGACTTAATTAGTTGAGCTGGGATTTAGCCCAAATTTATTATTTCCCCAGGGTTAAGTTACACAGTTTCCCTGACTCTTTTCCTCAATTCAGAAGCTACCCAGACCATGCTTATTCCAGCCATGCTTCTGGGTCTGACCCTGCCATCCACTGCTAGGGAAAAATAATAGGCTTTTAAGCAGCCAGTTTGCCTCTATCAGAGCAAAAGTATCAATATATCTTCTCAGCTTGGCTAAATAAGTAGGCAACTATCTGCTTGCTTCCTTCTGGAAACCAGACAGGAAAGCTCATTTTTACCCCTTCCCGGCATGTTTTCTTCATTACTTCATTAATCTGGTCAATGGATAGTTATTAAGTGCCTCCTAAATACAAAGTCCTGTGGGGGAGACAAAAATGGATAACATAATCACTGTCCTCAAGGACTTTTAAGTCCAGTAGGGGAGATAAAACTTGTTAAAGCAAATAAGAGAGAGGTACAAAGTTTGAAGAGAGCTCAGAGTAGGCTGAGCTCAGTTATAGGAACACAGCCATTCCAAACAGGAAGGGACCTTTGAGATCTAGTCCAGTCTCTTATTTTTATAGACAAGAATACTAAGACTCAGAGAAGTCTAGTCACTTGACCAAAGAGCTGATATGTTAAACCAGGTTCTCTGACTCCACATTCAAGGCTTTTGCCAGTGGGAGGGATGGCTGCAGAAGTGAGGAAGGCTATTTTATAGAGGTGGCATCTGAGTTGGGTCCAAACAAAGCCACAGGAATGGGGCATGTTAGAGCATCAAACCATTCAGTTTTGATAACGATGTATGAAATCAATGAGGGAGCATGAAGGTTTTCGCTAAGTAACATGGCCAAAGCTTTACCTGAGGAAGATTTAACTGGATAGTCATACAGGATGGAGTCAGGGTTAGGGGATGGAGAATGACCCTCTTCCAAACTTCCTATTTCTGTGGAAGGCAGAAATTTTTCCCATTTTCCAGGTTTGTAAACTTGGCTTTTCCCACGGAGGTTCTGTCTCTCCTAGGAGGCACTTAATAACTGGGAACCCATTAGACTGGAGGTGAGAGGTTCCAAAGGACGAAAGGAAGGAAACAAGCATCTATTAACATGTGCCAGGGACTGTGCTAAGCCCTTTACAAACATCCCATTTGATCCTCACAACAACCTTCAAGGTATGTACTAGTATTATTCCCATTTTACGACTGGGGAAACCAAGACAGACAAAATCATATCTTGTCCTCACAACTCTGGAAGGCAAGTGCTATTATTACACGGTTTTAAAGTTGAAGAAACTGAAACAGAGGTCAAATGGTTTGCCCAGGGTCACACAGCTAGTGTCCAAGGCTAGACTGAACTCCGATTTCCTGACTCCAGATCCACTGCTCTATTCCCTGTGCCACCCATCTGCTTCTGGGAAGAAAAAAGAAAGATAACAAAAATGACTCAAGTTTCATGTATTCTCTCTAATACCAGAGATAATTCAATGCTTAGGGAATCTTTTGTGATGAATTAAAGGTGGTTTTTAATTTTTCCTGACAAAGAGGTCAGGAGAATCAAGGAATGAACAGAAAACTGTTAGTGAAGTACAGGGGAAACTTAGGATGATATGAGACTTGCCTGGAGGTAGATATTGAGCTAGAAGAGACCCCAGAGCCCATTTAATCCTATCAACTCATTTAATTGATGAAAAGATTGTGGCCCTGGGAAGTTATGTGACTTGTTCAGGGTCATACAGGCTACGGAGTCTGGAGCAGAATTTAAATCAAGGTCCTCTGATTCCAGAGCAAGAAATAGACACGTTATACACTCAGTACACGGAGAACTTAGGACCTACAAAAAAGCTGGATGCCTTCCCCATCCCCACGCCCCTTTAGCTTTCACAAATCTACTCCCACCCACCCAGGGTACATCCAAGTCTCTCCTTGAGCTGCTTCCCTCTGGGACCAGTCTGGTTCCCTCCCCTTTCTTCAGCCACTAGGAGCTTGGGGAGGGAGTCTAAAAACTGCAGATGAGACCAAAGGAGAAGGCAGACCTGGCTGATCACTGGGAACAGGATGAAAAACAGAGGCCTTATTCCTAAATGCTAGTAGATATTACACCAGGGAGAATAAGTACTCTCCTATTTTTTAAATGTCATTTTTATTTTTCCCTTTTGACCTTTAAAAAAAATTAAGGTAGTGAGAAACCCTTGGGAAATAAGCTCAGCTGCAGTTACAATTTTGAAAAACCTTGAATAGGAAGTGAAGTGTTTTTGCCTAACAGATGATGCCAAAGATGTTGAGGGGGCACAACCAAAAGTCCCCTGGGCCTGGACCACCGGTGTTCATGTAAAAGATCTCAGGCCAATGCCCCTCCCTGCTTCAGCCCCTTGGCAGACTATTCATATACGTGTTTCACTGAACCCAGGGAGCAGAAAGTCTCTGGGTTCAGTAAAACATGTTACCATCACTGCTCCTCCCCACCAGGGAAGAAGAAATGGTCCCTATGGCTCTCCCTGGCCCAGCTGAATAAGAGTGTGAGCCAGGCAGAAACAGAGCAGAAGCAGAAGGAAAATGAGGAGGACTCCCTGACCCCTTTCTTCTCTCCTCCCTAGAGTCAGTCTCAAGGACTGTATACTGATTCCAAAGAGTGGCTGCTTCTCCACTTTCTCCTACACTCCTATACACATTCAGGTGTATAAACAGCTGTTTCTCATGTGTATAAAATAAGATCCCAGGGACCCAAATGCTGTGATTTTCTCAGGCCCTCACACAGCCTTAGAGATTACCCTCTATCTTCTCACTTTGACTCCACTCTGGGATTTTCCAGCTGCTTAGAGAACTCCTCCATTTGCCATGAATTCAAATTCAACCTAACTCATCTTTATTACCAAACCAACTGACTTGTATTAGGCTTCCATCATTATTACCATTTCCCAAACTAGAAACCTGGAAGATCACCTCTGACTCTCTCCTCCATTCCTTTCATTGGTCACCACATCCTGTCATTTCTTCCTTAAGTATGTCTCAACATCTCACCCTCTCTCTTCCTACTGCTACCACCCATCTAGATGCTAGCCCTTCATGCCTTGTGCTCTCCTTTCCCACAACTGAAATCCCTCCTGTATTCAGTCTTCAAACTAATTTTCCTAAAATGTATCTTTTATCCCTGGTTTAAAAACACTCCTCTAATAATGGCTCCTTGTCAAACTCCTCTATGTGGTTTGCAAGACTTGACATAAGGATCTGGTCCTGCCCTTCCCTATCCAATTTTATTTCCTGCTACTCTTTTTTTAAAATCATTTTTAGATTTCCTAAGCTAGAAGGGACTTTATTCAACACCTCATTCCAGTTCACTCATTTTACAGATACTATATACCTTATTCTCTAATCAGGCCAGTAACCTCACTGTCCTCACCAATCTGCTCTAATCCAACCCAACCAGATTTATCAAGAGGCCACTAAGTATAAAGCCAGTTCGTTCCATCTACTGGGCATACAAATTAAAACTGGAGCAAACAGTCAAGGAGAAGGTGGAAGTGACATTCAACTGCTCCTTCTGCTTTCCTATCTTGGTTCATGCTATTAAGAAAACTCTAGCTGTTCATATCTTAACCAGCCTTCAAGGCCCAATCCAAGCAGCACCTCCGCTGTGAAACGTTCATGAAAAACTGCAGCTCGTATTAAAACTCTCTGTTCTTTGAATGGTGTCCCACCATTATCACATAGCTAGGCTCTTAATGATTCTGCTTCATCTGCTGGAATTTCTCCTCCCCAGTCTGACTCTAAACCAGAACCAAGCTACTGGTTTGAATCCATCTGTATTCCCTACAGCAATGGATGCAAAGTTTAACATAAAATAAGAGGCTTCTCTGATCCCCCAGGTCACCCCCAGCCTTCCTTCCCCCTTGGACGTCGTGAAGCACTTTGTTTTGCCCTCATGTATGACACTGTACATTATGTCCATCTGAATTGCACTGATATAACATCTGCTGTGTGCCAGGCACTGCACCAAGTACTTTTTACCAGTATGATCTCATCTGAGCCTCACAACAACCCTGGGTGGTAGATGCAATTGTTCAATGCTAGATGTTTAATCATGTCTTCAATGACCCCTATTTGGGATTTCCTTGACAAAGATACTGGAGAGGTTTGTCATGTCCTTCTCCAGCTCAGTTTAGAGATGAGAAAACTGAGGCAAAGTGGGTTAAGTGACTTGTCCAGGGCCACACAGCTAGTATCTGAGGTGATTTGAACTTGGGTCTTCCTGACTCCAGGTCCAGTGTTCTATCTACTCCTCCACCTAGCTGCCTTTATTACCCCCATTTTACTGATGAGGAAATGGAGGCAAACAAAGGTTAAGGGACTTGCCCAGGGTCACATAGTTAGGAAGAGAATTCAGGCAGTTCTTCCTGCATCCAGGTCCAAGGCTCTATCTACTGTGCCACCTAACTGCCTCTAAATGGTGTCATCCCTTTACTAAACTGCAAATTCCTCGAGTGTAGTGACCAGGAATATCTCAATTTAGTATCTCTCCCAGCACCTAGCATAGTACTCTGCACACAACAGGTGCTTAATAAATGTTTACTAAACTGCTACAATCAAGTTACCAATAATATTGCCCTGAAGACACCCTGACATCTGTACTGATCATCAGTTCTTCCAAGGCAGCCCTGGCCACACGGGCTTCCTGTCTGACCATGGGGAAGTTGGAAGCCGAAGCATGTGCTACATTAGACTTCACACACAGCATATCCCAAAGGCTAAAAGGTTACTTTCATATGGAAACAAGTCCTTTCTAGAATGTGAATTTCATCAATTTAAAAAGTATGTGCTACCTGTGATTGGGGTCACAAAACCTCGATGGTAACCATTTTAGAGCCCATCAAGAACAGGTTGGGAATAACTAGAGGGTGAATATATACTTTAGAAAACCTGATCATCCAATTAGACCACTGAAGATTAGAGGTTTAAGAGTTGGGAAGAGTTTGAGGATTATCTAGTCAAATCCCTTCATGTTTTCAGAAGGAATCGAGGCCAAAAGAGACTGTCACACACACAAACACCTTCCACTGCTTTCCATCATTCCCCCATCACCCTCCCCCTTATTCCCCCAATAAGTGATTTCAAATACAGTGCTCATTCTACTACAACTAACTGATTCCACTGCCTCTCCTGACTCACTTGTCATCTGTTTTCTCTCATTCAAGCAGGGTAGAAGGAGAAAAATGGGCTTGACTTTTCTGGTTGGTATGTGAGCTCCCTCCAAATTTACTATTCAGCCCTCAACCCACCCTGCTGATGCCAAAGAGAAGGTTTTAGTTACCCCTCTCCCTTCTAGCTACTTGGCTTCTAGTTTTAAGGAGACCTCCTTCCCTCTCCCAATAAACTGATTCTCACCACTCTCCCGAAGAGTTTCAGTCAAGTTCTCCACCAGAGCCACCGCCTCCTTGCTGCTCTCTGGCCGATGCTCCCTCAACCAAGCCTGAATCTCCCCAGGCAGCAGAGTCAGCATCTGCTCCTTTGTATGCAGTTCTGGCCTTAACCATCGCTGACAGAGTTCCCTGAGTCTGCTAAGAGATTCCCTGGGCTCAGTGGCCTCCTGATACTCAACTTTACTTTTAATCTGATGGAAGGATTCAGGGTTGTAGCTGTCCCCCTGCAGGGCTAAGCCAGGCTTCCAGGAGGAGTCCCCATCTTCCAGTATCATTGTTGAGGCCTCTTCCTCCTCCTCCTCTTCCTCTTCTGTCGTCTGAGCCAAAGAATCCAAGGCGGCAGTCATTCCTGGGACTTCTCCAGCCATTGTCCGACGCTGGAGGAAGATGTCCCTCTAAATGCTGCTTGCACTTGAAGGCTCAAACCTTGACCTTCTCTGGGGAGTCACTTCTAAGAGAGATTTGACAGAGTGAGTCTGTTAACAGCAGTACTATAAAATAATTTCACTTACACAGTCGATCAGTTAGTAAGCACTTACGGAGTACAGCATGCCTGGCACAATGAAGCACACTGGGGGGGGAGGGGAGGAGTGAAAACAATTCTGCTCTCAAGAAGCTTACATTCTGATAGGCAAGACAGCATGTACATATGGATGAATATGCAAGACATAAAGTCGATCCAAGGTAAACCTTAGGAGTGGAGGCACTGACATCTAGGGTCCCACAGCAGGCCACAAAATGTCACCAAACTAACAGCACCCCCTCACTAGTAACAGAAGAATGATCTATTCCTGAACTCAAATTTATTTCCCTGTGGAGGGTCAAGTTTAAAACTCCCACCACCACAAACACCACTTTACAAACTAGAGACCATATTTCTTCCCTCAAGGACAAAGGATGGTTCCTGTGGGAAGGAGCCATGACCAGATTTTCTCTGGCAGTTCTAAGAACAGCAAGACTGAGCTCCCCAGTGCTTGCTCTACTGCTCACAGGAGTCTGTGACCTTGGACCAGTTACTATGGCTCACCTCCCTCAAACTTCTGTGACTTCATTTCTAGACCTCTTAAGGAGATGGAAGATAATACTTACAACCAAGGGAATCAAAACAAAAAAGGGAGATCAAACATCCAAGCGCTTTAGCTCCTCTACAAAACCCACAGAATACTGCATCATCATCAAGGAGCCGAAAGAAAATCAGAGCAGAGAAAACCTCAAGCAGATTTCCCCCACCAGAGGATAACTGCTAAGAGTAAAGGGCAGCTAGCAGTAGAAGGAACGAGAGACCAGGTATGTGTCTACCAGGTATCTCTGCCACTAACTGACTTTGGTAAGTCATTTAACCTGTTAACTCAATTTTACCACCTGTAAAAAGAAGGGAAGGCTTGGGATTGGCCCAGCCGACTGTTCCAAACCCCTCAGTTCCAAACTTCGGTGAGCCTCCCAGTCCCCTGGGGTTTGTGCGGATGCCGCCTGCCTCCGCACAAACTCTCATCCCGATTATTATGGGAATGGTCTGGAAGCTGCGATGCTCCGGGTGCGGGGACAGCACTATTACTATGCCAGGGTCTGGGGGAGCAGTTACATAAAGCGACGCAGCATGGAAGGGGAATCTCTTATCAAAGGGAAGCTCAGAGAGAAGAGGTCTGAAAACAAGAGCAGCACAGGGCACACAAGTCAGTAACGCAAAGCAAAGCGGTCCGACGAGGGGTGGGCAGCGGCGCCGCAGGACCCCCGCCCCCGAGTGGGCTGCGGGGCCCGTTATTCCACCACCCCTGCGCACCTCCCCCGCAGGGACTCGCTTTTCCCTCCGCTCCCGGCGCCTCCGGACTCACCGTGGCTCAAGGGGTCCGGCGGGCCGGGGGCTGGCGGCGCTTCCCCGCGAAGGGCACCCGGGACGCGGACACGGAGGCGGCGCGCGCCCCCGGGTTAAGCAGAGCTCCCGGGCCAGCTCGGGCTGGACGCTCGGGCGCCGAGAACAATGGACAGGAAAAGCCCGCCCCTCTCCTCCTGCGATTGGTCTTCGTGAATGCGGCCCTGGGAACTCTCACCGGCTACTGGCAGTAGCAACTGTCAGGTGGTCTGGGGTAGGGAGGGAATTGACTCATGTAGTGCTAATGTATTATGGGAGTTGTAGTCGGAGTTCTGAGGCTGAAGCTCGCTGGGGGCTTTGAATGACAGACGTGGGAATTGGGAGACCCGGGTTTTATGGAATCCGCTACTTAGCAGTTAGTTTCCTGAGGCAAAACATTTCCCTTAGTTTATGTTTCAGGCTCCATATCACCTTGGTGTAATGAAAAGAACGCTGGCTCTAGGGTGAGGAACTGAGTTCAAATCCTAGCTCTTGTACCTAAGTGATTAGGGGGTAAGTTAACATCACTTCCCTGGACCTCTGTTTCCTCCTCCATAAAATGAGAAGATCGAACTAGATGGTCCTTAAAGTCCCTCCCAGACCTAAATGTAATGATCCTAAAATGAGACGCATGGATTGGAATCATGGATTATCTCTAAACACCCTTTCAGTTCTCCAATATCTGTGAATGCTACTGGGTTAAGCAATTCCTGGCAAAATATTGTTAGACTAAACCACAGTGTCAGAGAAATAAGCTGATGAAAGATACAACTCTGTCGATTCAGATTGTCTTGAATATACACTGGACAGAAAGACCAAATCTTTTCTTTCCATAGGGTCCCCTCAGTCTTTATGAAAATAAAGGAGCAGCTGCCTGGAAAGCTCAGTAACTGGAGAGGCCTGGTGATTGAGTTAGCTCTTCTTTAAGAAACCGGGATCCAGTCCCAGGCTCCAACTACCTCATTGGCAGGGGCAGCTGTCTAGTGTTGTAATTTCAGAGGCCCCTTAACTCACCAAGAAAATGTCTCCCCCCACCTGCTAGTTAATTCCTGAAATTCCTTTATGTATGGAGACCCAGAAATAGTTACAGGCTGGTTCAAAAACAAAAGTGCCATCTCCCAGCTCTGCCACTTTGGGACAGCATTTTGGACTTGGAGTCAGGATGAAAGATGGATTCTTCTTGTGTTTGACAATTACTAGCTGTGTGGCCATCATCATCATCATCATCATCATCACCACTAACATTTATATAGTTCTTTAAAGTTTGTAAAGTGCTATAAATAAGTTATCTAATTTGAACTTCACAACAACTCTTCCAAATAGATGCAATTATCCCCATTTTACAGATGAGAAGTTAAATTATTGTCCTTGGTCATACAATTGGTAAATGTTTGAGGCAGAATTAGAACTGAGAATTTACTAAGTTCAACACTATACCTCCAATGCCACCTAGATGCCATAAGAAAAGTTATGAGTATACAACCTCCCCAACTCTCAGTTTCATCATCTATAAAGTGAAGATAATGATGCTTGTGGTGCCTACCTGAAAAGGTTTTTATGATGCTGAAATGAAATCATGTATGTAGAAGGCTTTGTAAACCTTAAAGCACTATATAAATGTTCATTGTGATTGTTCTACCCATGTGACCCTGGCTAAGTGATTTAACCACTCTAGGTCTGTTTCTTAATCTCTAAAATAATGGTGTTGGGGGGCAGCTAGGTGGCGCAGTGAGTAGAGCACTGGCCCTGGAGTCAGAAGGACCTGAGTTCGGATCTGGCCTCAGACACTTAATGCACACACAAACAAAAACCTAGCCATGTGACCTTGGGCAAGTTACTTAACCCCAATTGCCCTCCAAAAAAAAAAAAGAAAGAAACAGTCTAGTCAGGGATTCAATAGGGATATGAATGTGAAGACTCATGATGCAATGGTACTAAGGGAAAGTCTGGAACCCTAGTCACCTCTCCTGCTGCTCAGAGAGTAAAAATAATGCCCATAGAAAGGACTCTAACAGTCTGTGTAAGAGAATGGACAGTCCTTGAGAAACCTTGTCTATAAGATTCATTTATCATGGTATAGACCTGATGTCAATGGCTGTGTCCTCTCTTCTCTAAGACTTCTTTCTGCTCCCACTTTAGGTCACATCATTAGTTTAGATTCCTGTGATTCTAAATCTTGTCTAGAAGATGGGTGATTTTTTGTTTGTTTTCCACTTCTCACATGAGAACTCCCACTTAAGATTCAGGTGGTGTTCAATTTAGGGTGTCCCAAAAGTTTTAGTTTTTTTTTTTTTATTAAACAAATGCTTTATTAACTTCTGTTTTACATCATTCATTTCCGCCAGATTTTGAGTTACAATCATTTCCCCCCCGTTATTCCCCTACCCAACCTCCCAGAATATCAGTCCCACATGATATCGCTTCCTCCAATCTGCTCTCTCCCATACCTTCTCCCATACCCCCTTCGACTTTTCCATTAGAGGAAGGTGAATCTTCGTGTCCCAATGCCTGCACATCTTATAAAAGTTTTAGTTTTTAAAGCCTAAAATCATACTAAGACATTTGGTATAGGCACCAAGCTGAAGACAGCACTTTTCTAACAACTCTGTGAAGTAGGCAGGACAAATGGGATTGTGCCCATTATGCAAATGAGAGAGCTGAGACACAGATAAGTTGAATTACCCAGCATCACACAATGCTCTTTCCACTAGTCCATATTGCAATAATTATATTTGGGTTCTACTAATCTCTTTGGCTTTTGATGGGCCTCCAATGAGAGAGGTTAAACAAAAGTTATTTTGGTTGAATGAAGAGTTCAGAGAAGAGGATGTGACAGTTACATTCAAATCTCTGAAGAACTGTCATGTGGAAGAAGAAATAGACATCTTTGTATCTCCTGAGATCAAAATTAGGATCAAAAGGCACAAGTTATAGTTAGGTAGATTTTGGCTCAGTATAAAAAGAAACTTTCTAATAATTAAGACTGTCCAAGAACAGATTAGGTTATTTTGTGAAGTAGTGAACTCTCTGTCATTGGAAATGACAGAGAAATTCATCCTTTAGAGGAATCCTGCACTGAGTGGAAGGTTAGACTAAAAGACTTCTAAGATCCCTTCTTATTCTGAGATTTTTGTGTACTCCTGGAGTGGAAAAAGTCACCATATCATCTAAATGGATTTTGTGATTATTATTTGATCCAGTACAAACTCCAGGGCTTTGCTGGAGGGGGTAGGTAGGAGTTAGGAAGTCTATCTCCTGATCAGGCAGCTTCTGTGGCCACAAGAAACTCTGCCTTTCCCCCCTAAAACTCACTCCTTTTCATAAATTCTGTTTTTGTTAAGGGCATCACCACCCTTTCCATCACTTTGATTTTTAACCTTAAAGTTAACCTGGACTCTTCAATCTCCCTCATATCAGTGTCCAAACAGAGTCGTCTAGTCTTGTTCAGTTCTGATTCCACATTCCTTTCTCTCTACAACAGAAGCCTGTTTGCATCACCTTTTTTGCAATAGCCTCCCCCCTGGTTGCCCTCCCCCCAGTCTCTCTTCTTTCCAATTTGTCCTCCAAACAGATGCAAAAAATGATATTACTTAAACTTAGCTCTGACAAAGTTTAAGAACTTTGACTGGCTGCCTTTTGTCTTTAGGATAAAATACTGACTCTTCTATTTGTCATTTAACACCCTTCATAGACTGCTTTGAACTTATCTTTTCATACTGATTTCTTATATTACTTGTCCTCATATATTCTCCATACTAATCAAATTGAACTCACGGTTTCCTGTAGAGTTCATTCAATATCTCACTTCCCTGTCTTTGAACAGGCTGTTCTTAGGTCACCATATCATCCTTCTCTCTATACCCCACCCCCACATCAAGCTTATTATGTAATATTTCTAGAATTCTTCATCTATTACCTTCTGCCCAGGTAGCTGTAGTATATTTGGCAACAATACTAATTTTATTTCTGCTTCCATTGATCTTTACCCAAATGCTACCATGCCTTTACCACTGGTTTTGTAGCAAATTTTACCAGTTGTACTAAATCCCCTTATCCTCCTAAATCCATACCACCACTCCCCAAAAGTGGACATTTCTTTAACTGCTTCAGGTAGCTTCTAGGGAAGTTGCTCCTTGCCTGGCTTCTTTTTGGTTTCAATTTTTTTTAATGTCCCATCTTCTAATCCCTCTATCCCCCAAAGGAAGGGGAGAAAATGTGACATGGCAGCCAACAGCTAAAACAATCTTAATTTTCATTAAGAAAGGCATAGTGGACTGGGCAGAGCCAAGATGGTGGAGTAAAGGCAGAGATTCACATGAGCTCTCCCAAATTCTCCTCCAAACAACATTAAAATAATTCCTCAAAATGAATTCTGAAGTAGCAAAACCAACAAAAGAGTATAGTGAAATAATTTTCCAGCCTAAGACAACTTAGAAGTTTGGCAGGAAAGGCCTATCTTACTGGGATGAGAGTGAAGTCCAATTCAGGCCACACCCTATTAAGCCAGCAGCAAGCATTGGCTTCCTTCTGGACCTCTTAGCTCACAGATGGCGGTGGGGGGGGCGGGGGAAGGGAGGGGTCATACAGCTGGTCAGAAGGAAACTACAGAGGACCCTTTGTCTTTTACTGGGAGCAGGACTCTGTTGCATTTGCCCATACAGGATTCTGGGTCAGAGTCCCAGGATGAGGAAGAGCTTCAGCAGAATCAGGGACCCCGCGTACATTTCCATGGCAGAAAAGAGTGCTTGTGGTCACTAACAGAACAGAAGATAGGCTAGGAGAGTAGTGACCACACATCTCCTTGGATCAAACCACCTTGGAAGAACCAAAAATCTACACAACCCCCCACTCCCCCCCAAGCTAGCTCAGAAAACAACAGAATCAAAAACCTGAAGCTTGAGACAATGCCGCCTCTACCAGGGAGGAAAGTCCAAATTAATATAAAAGCAAACAACAAAAGAGGAATCTAACCATAGAAAGTTATTATAGAGATAAGAAAGATCAAAACATAAACTCAGAAGAAAATAGTGTTAAAACAGCTACATGCAAAACCTCAAAGAAAAATACTTGAATTGGTATCGGCCATTCCCCTTTCCCCAAAAAGAATTCTTGGAAGAGTTCAAAAAGGATTTTTAAAAATCAAATAAGAAAGGGAGAGGAAAACTTGAGAAGAGAAATGGGAAAAATGCAAGAAAATCATGAAAAAAGAATCCACAGCTTAGTAAATGATACACACACACAAACACAACTGAAGAAAATAACAACTTAAAAAACCAGAATAAGCTAAATGGTAAAAAATGTACAAAAAAATCACTGAAGAAAAGTACTCCTTAACAAGCAGAATTGGATAAATGGAAAAAGAGGTACAAAAGCTCACTGAAGAAAATAATTCCTTAAAAATTAGAATTGGGCAAGGGGAAACTAATTACTCCATGAGATATCAAGAAAAAATAAAACAAAGTCAAAAGAGTGAAAAAATAGAAGGAAATGTATAATATGTCATTGGAAAAAAATAAATAAATTTTATTTTGGAAAATAAATTGAGAAAAGATAATTTAAGAATTATTGAAGTACCTGAATGCCATGATAAAAAAAACAAAAACCTTGGCACCATATTTCAAGAGATTATCAAGGAAAACTCCTTTGCTATCCTAGAACCAGAAAGTAAAATAGAAATTGAAAGAACCTACCAATTAGCCCCTGAAAGAGATCCTAAAATGCCAAGATATTATAGCCAAATTCCAGAGTTCCCAGGTCAAGGAGAAAATATTGCAAGCAACCAGAAAGAAACAATTCAAATATTGTTGAGCCACAGTCAAGATAACTCAAGATTTAGTAGCTCCTATATGAAAGGATTAAAGGGCTTGGAATATGATATTCTGGAGGGCAAGGGAACTAGTATTACAACCAAGAATCACCTATACAGCAAAATTTCAGAGGATAGAAATGGATATTTAGTGAAATAGAGGACTTTCAAGTATTCCTGGTGAAAAGGTGAGAGTTAAATAGAAAATTTGACTTTCAAATACAAATCTCAAGAGAAGCATAAAAAGTTAAACAGGAAAGAGAAATCATATGGGATTCAATAGGGTTAAACTATTTACATTCCTACATGGGAAGATGATACTTGTAACTCCTGAGAACTTTAGTTAGGTGTATAGATACATACATAGAAGTATACATAGAGGGCACAGGTGTGAGTTAACTATGATAGGATGATATAAAAAAATAAAAATTAAGGGGTAAGACAAGAGGGATTCATTGGGAGAAGGTGGAAGGGAAAAGTAGAATGGGATAAATTATCTCACATAGAAGAAGTGTGGAAGAGCTTTTACAGTGGAGGGGATGATGGGGAAGGAGAAAGCAACACTTGAAACTTTCTCATTGAAATTGACTCAAAGAGAGAATAACATGCACTCAGTTGGGCATATAAATCTGTCTTACCCTACAGGAAAGTTGGAGGGGAGGGAGATAGTTGACGAGGGGAGGGCTGATAAAAGAGAAGGTGGATTGGGGGAGGTGGTAGTCAGAAGCAAAACACTTTTGAGGAGGGACATGGTGAAAGGAGAGAGGGGGAATGCTAAACAGGGGGGAGGGAAAGTAGGATGGACGGAAATACAGTTAGTAATCATGACTGTGAATATGATTGAGATGAATTCACCTATAAAATGGATAGCAGAGTGGACTACATGATTTAGACATAAAGGGTAATAACATAAGCAAATTGGGGGAGCGTGAAATGGTTTGCTTATCAAATCTATGGATAAGGGAAGAATTTATGAACAACAAGAGATAGAGAACATGACAGGATGTAAAATGGATAATTTTGATTACACTAAAATAAAAAGGGTTTGCACAAGCAAAACCGATGCTGCCAAGATTAGAAGGAAAGCAGAAAACTGGGAAAACATTTTTATAGCAAATTTCTCTGATGAAGGCCTCCTTACTCAATTATATAGAGAAATGAGTCAAATTTATAAGAACATAAGACATTCCCCAATTGATAAGAAAGAATATGAATATATTTTATATCAAAGAATATGAAAAGGAAGTTTTCAAACAAATAAATCAAAACTATCTATAGTCATATGAAAACATGCTCTAAATCACTATTGATCAGAAAAATATAAATTAAAACAACTCTGAGGTACCACTTCACACCTATCAGATTGACTAATATGACAGTAAGGACAAATGACAAATGTTGGAGAGGATATGGGAAAACCAGGACACTAATACACTGTTGGTGGAGTTGTAAACTGATCCAACCATCCTGGAGAGCAATCTCAAACTATGCCTGAAGGGCTATAACACTGTGCATACTTTTTGACCCAGCAATACCATTACTAAATCTATATTCCAAAGATATTTTTAAATGTGCAAAAACATCTGTAGCCATTCTTTTGGTGGAAAAGAATTGGAAACTGAGGTGATGCTCATCAATTGGGGAATGGCTGAACAAGTTGTGGTATATGATTGTGATGGAATCCCATTATGCTATAAGAAATTATAAGGAGGATACTTTCAGAAAAACCTGGAAACACATGAACTGATGCCAAGTGAAGTGAGAAGGCCCAGGGGAATGTTGGAATGCAGCAATATTGTGCAATGATCAACTATGAATGACTTAGCTATTCTCAGCAATATAACATCTAAGATTTAATGATGAAAGGAACTTATGATGAAAAATGCTATCCACCTCCAGAGAAGGAACTGATTGAGTCTGAATGTAGATTGAAGCATACTTTTTTTTTAACTTTCTTTGCTTTTCTTGTTTTTTGTATTTGTTTTGTTTTGTTTTGATCTGTGCTTTTTTTTTTACAGCATGAGTAATGTGGAAAAAGTGTTTTGCATAACTTTATATGTATAACATATATCAAATTGCTTCCTTCCTTATCAATGAGGGAGGAGAAAAGGAAGAAGAGAGAATTTGGAACTCAATGTTTTAAAAAACATATATGAAAAATTGTTTTTCCACATAATTGGAAAAAAATAAAATATTATTCTATAAAAAGAGAAAGACATAGTGTCTACAATATAGGGGGTTATAGTCCCTTTGTACCTTACCCTGATCTGGTTATATTTGGATTATTGTATTCAGTTTTTAGCACCAGATTTTAGAAAGGACATTGACAAACTGGAGAGTCCATTCAGAGGACTACTATCTGTATGATAAGAGTACTAGAGACCATACCATAAGAGAAATAATCAAAGGAACCTGAGGGGATATTTAACTTAAAGAAGAGAAAACTTATGTGGCAAAAGAATGATAATGGACTTCAAGTCACACGGAAGAGGAATTGGACTGTTTTTCTTTGCCCCAAAAGGTGGAATGAAGGTAAAAAATGCAGAGACAAATTTTGGATATACAAAAGGGGAGGAAACACCTTCTGAATAATTAGAGCTATCTGAAATGGTATGGGCCTTCTTGTGAAGTAATAAACTCCCCATCACTTGAGGTCTTCAAGCAAAGTCTAGATGGCCACTTGTCAGAAATGCAGTAGAAAGGAGTCTTGTTTAGAGAAGGATTGGATTAGATGGTCTCATTCCATGCCATCTGAATTTTGTGATCCTGGAGTGAAAGGATCTACTGTGATTGGTTGGTGCTTTTGAACTTAGTCAGGCTTAAGTCCTTGATGTGAGTTCCACTCATTGAGAGTATCTGAAGTAACAGCTTTCTGGAAAAATTAATTTTGTGTATATGTAAGAAGGGTGTGGCAGATAGGACATTCAAGCACCAAGACAAGGCACTTGTTGAAAGCAGTAATCCTTGGTTAACTTGTTCATTGTTCCTAGCTGAACTTGCATAACTATTTTGGGAGACAACTGTGATTTCTTTCTTTTCCTTGTGGGATTGTATAAGATGTTTTTCTTTGTTCTCAAATGAATTCAGCCTCCCCCAGGAAGTCCTTACCAGACTGGACACTCCTCCCGTGAGTTCCTGTAGCTCTGATTTCTCTCTCTTCTGCCTCCAACCCCCTCAGTAATGCTGTCTAACAGCAGAACAACTCTCCTAGGAAAAGATGCCTGCATCAGCAGACAGCAAGTCCAGACAGTCCAGTTGCTAAGCTGAGTTGAGATAGGGAGAGAAGGAGTCCCAGTGAAGGAATACTACAAGCAGAGACACTGGGCCTGGCAGCACATCATGAGGATACCATATGTGGTAGAAGCAATAGCCTAACCCTTCCCTCCATATAAGTTAAGGTAGTTTTTCAAAAGGTATCAAGACATTCCTTGGACCTTGGATGACTTAAAGGACTAAAGGCAAAGATTGTTAACATCAATTCTTTATCACCTGAGTAGAAAGCATCCCTGGGGCTCTCCAGGGATGTTTTGATACTTGACTGATGATTCATAATGGGTAACACAGGCAAGGGAGTTTCACTCAGCTGAATCAACTTAGGGTGTCACCAGACAGTTAGGTGGTACAGTGGATAGTGCAATGGCCATGGAGTCACAAGGACCTGAGTTCATATCCAGCCTCAGACACTTACTAGCTCTGTGACCCTGGGCAATTCAACCCAATTACCTTAAAAAAAGATAGACGATTTAAAAACAAACAGCTTAGGGTGTCACCAATACTTATCCCCACTGAATATCCTTCTCCTGCTATGACTGAGTAAATAACTCTTTGTCAAATGTTGAGTAACTTGCTAGGGTCTCATTTTGTTCTTGTATTGAAACTAAACTACTAGGGGACTGATCTGATTCAGGCCCAGCCCAAAACAATACAAAAAGAGAAAAGGCATTAGGGCCCTGCAGTGCTGGAAATGTGAGTTACCCTGGTAACATAGGCGTGTATCTCTACATGTGTAATCTAGACCTATGCCTACTCTTCCACTGATTCTATATACCTGCTGATTCTGTTCTTCTCACTGATGCTATATGCATTTTGAAAAAAGTGTTCTTTAGGCTGTTGGGGAGGGGAGGTAGGCTATTTTCTAACTACAATTCTTTTTATGGTATTTCAATAGATGTCTTTGCTTTGAACTAATTGTGTCAATTGACTGTTACATATGAATGTACCAGTGGGGGCTACAGTTTCAGGAGTTATAGACCCATAGGTACCCTGAACCTGAGGTTGTTGTGCCCCAGGGGAGCCTCTGAATACTAATTGGGGTGGGGTGGAATAGTGTCAGAGGAAATGTTAAATCTCTTTTTCTTTTTTCCTGCTTTATACATCAATTTATACATCAATTTCCCATTTTCCCAGACCCTGTATTTTACACCTTCTTATCTGCCTCAGTGTCTATCATAGGTCTAGGTCTAAGGTAAGTACTATATATTCCTGCAGAATCAAATGAAATTTATTGTACCCTGTATGTGTTTTCCAGTCACAGGAAAGGTCTAAGTGAATCTGTAGAGTGGCAGCATGGATACTATTGTAACTGATTTTTGTTGCTGGATGTAGAGGGCTGGGGTTTCCATATTCCTACCCTTGAAATAAATCGAATAAATGAAGTAAATTTTGTATGGTCTAATAATAGGGCCTAGTTGGCTTTCTGGTGACTTATTATGTAAAGGTGGATGAATTGATTGTTGGTTGTTTAAGATCACAGAATGTTGGCGGGGGAGAAATATAGACCTGTCATTTTATAGATGAGAAAACAGGCACACAGTGGGAAGAAAGAGGACAGAGAGAAACTCATTCTAGGCCACTTAAATAGTATCACGGGTAGTCAAACCTAGGTCCAAATTCAGTGTACTTAACACCACATCATGCTGCTTAGGGATGGAGTTGGGTCTATATTGTCTATTAGAGAAAGAGACTTTGGAGGCCAAGAGCATTAGGATCCACAGTTCTTGCATACTTCCCCTTCTGGGCCTGTGACAGGGCTCTGAGTGAAGGACCTCAAGTTATGAAATTTGATAGAGTGCCTGACCCTCTGAGTTCCAACTGCCTCACAATTTGCAGAGTCCCAAAGCAGTAGGGCACTGGTCTGGAGATCAGGAATGAGAACAGAAAGAGGCTCTGGTTTAGGAATTGGGGTGCAGGAATGCCAGGGACAGATGTCAGGTGCAAACAGCACTATTCTCCAGGGTGCTGCAATCTCTATTGTGGCCACAGGGTGGAAGCACTAGGTGGTATCATTGCCCTTTTCTCCTATTGTGGTGCTGAGGCAGTGGCATCTGTAGGTGAATGCTGTGTGACGCCATAGGCTTATATAGACTAAGAGTTGGAAGGGCCTTTAGAAATCACCAAATCCACAAAGCATCTGTGGCTTGACTTCAGGGGTCCATGAGTTTGGATGGGAAGCACATTAGACCTTCATAGTTTCTAACATTTTGTTTCCTTGGTAATCCTGTGGTGGTTTGTTATTGTTGTTTTCAAATGCATTTAAGAACATAATTCTGAGAAGGAGCCCATAGGCTTCTCCAGACTGACAAAGGGACCCACGACCCCAAAAGATTAAGAACCTCTAGCCAAGTACAAGGTCCTATTTGCAAATGAGGAGACTGAGGAGCAGAGAGGCCACACATCGTTCACAGCATTCACAGTTTCAGTCACACACAGTCAGAATTTTAACCCATGTTCTCTGACTCCAAATCCTGTGCTTTTTCTAGGACACTAACAGCCTGATTATAGGTTTCCCCTGACATTAATTCATTCATTTAATAAACATTCATAAAGCACCTATCAGGTGTCTGGCCCTGTATTGGGGATACAAAAATGCAATTATCTCTGTCTTAGAAGAACTTACACTCTATTTGGTGACAATAATAAGTAAATACAAAATATATACATTTGTCACTGAAAGTATACCTGTATCCTCCCAGAAGGAATGGGTGGCAAAGGAGGAAGGGAATGGATCTGAAATTCGAGGTCTTAAAATGAAATGTTTCAAATATATATATATATATAAATACTAAAAAAAAAAGAAAGAAAGAAAGTATACCTGAGTCATGGGAGTTGTAGCTGCTACAGGGAAACTATATCTATCTATCTCTATCCATCTATCCATGCACATACGTATATGTATGCATGCATATGTATATATGTATCATTATATGTATGTAAAAAGATGCATACATGTACCTGAATATTCCTGTATGTATACGTAATATACAATCACACATGTACATGGGTCTTGAGTATATGTGTGTGTGAGGACAAAAACAACTGGAGGGATTAGGATAGACTTTGAAGTACTTGAACTGAGACTTGGTAGAAGCTAAGAATTTTAAGGGTTGATGGTGAGGAGGTAGTACATTCCAAGCATGGAAGTTGGCTTGTGCAAAGGTGTGGAGGTGGGGAATAATATGTCCTCTACAGGGAATAGCAAATAGGTTAGTTTGACTAGAACATAAAGTGCATGGAGGGAAGTAATTAGCACTAATCTTAGGCAAATAGAATGGAGCCAGATTGCAAAGGGCTTTAAATGGCAAAAACATGCATTTGCATTTTATCCTAAAGGAAATAAGGAGCAATGGAACTTCTTGAACAAGACAGTGACATGGTTAGACCTGTGCATTAGGGATATAAATTTGGCAACTGTGTAAAGAATGGATTGGATAGGAGAGAGGCTAGAGGCAAGGATATCAATCATGAAGTGATTACAATTATCCAGGCAAGAGATTTTAGGTGAGTCACTGTTTTTCTAGTCTACAAAAAAAATCTATTTGGGCTTTGAGAAGGTAAGGGAATAAAGAGAGGAAAAGGCTAGTGGCAGAAAAGAAAATATTTTCTAAATCTTGTTCCAGCCCCAAGTGTGTTTTGTTGTAAATTTCATCACTGCCACCTTTGTTCTCTCTTTTATTTATCTATTCATTCATTCATTCATTTTTATTTATCCATTTATTTATTTTCTTACTCATTTATTTGTTAGCTGGGTCTCTCTATCTCACTCAGGCTAGAAGTGTAGTCATTCACTGGCCTGATCCCATTGCCGATTCTCTTGGAAGCTTTGAGTCAGGCTTTATTTCTGGCCTGGACTAGTTTGCACTGCTCCCACCCCCTTCAGTAGTCTGGTGGGTCCTTATATTAGTGTCAAATTTGTATCACCTTACCCTACTATAGCTCAGAATGCCCTAAGCTCAAGCAATTCACCAGCCTAAGTTTCTCTATTACCAAGGCCTACAAGGCTATGTGCCATCAAAACTGACTTATTTTTTAATAGTAAGTTTTATTTCAGCATTTTGTTTTTATATTACAATCATTTCAAGGTATACCCACCTCTCTCCACTCACTTTTAACAAAGAAAAACAGTTAAGCAAAACCAATGGACATAGCAACTGAAACATTCTGTAGCCATAGTCTATTCTACTGAAAGGAGAGAGATAGATACTTCTCTGTACTTCACTCTGTATCAGTTGATACAAATCTTCTCATGTTTCTCCAAATTCCTCATGATCTTGCTTCTCTTTTCCTGAAACTAAGGAGCCCCTTTGTAGGGGAGGCCAAACCATTTGGAGGCAATGATTACCAAATGCTCCCCTGGGTCTGAAGGCTTCCTAGGTCACTCCAGTACTGGGCTTGCCATTTTCCTCCCTGAGTTCCTATATTCTTGAAAAGATCGTTGTTACTCAGCATTATTTTCCTACCCTTTTCTCCTCCATACCGGCTCCTTCCTTTCTGTGAACACATAGTAAGTTCTTTCCATTCCCTTCCTTTTGTCCTGCTTGGACTGTTACTCCATTTCTCCCCTTTCATCATCAACATTCTAGAAGCAGTATAAGCTATATTTGAAACCTCTTAGTTTTTTCCCCAGGTTTTATTTTTCTTAGTATTCCATTGCATCATTACTATCCTGAAGATACCAAAAAGATAGAAATTATATGGTTTGTGTAATCTCAGGGAAATTAGCATAAGTGGAATCTCCAAAAAGGTCATGTAATGATGTTATAAAATAGGAGGATATTTTTAAAAAGATGGTCATTTGGTTCACAAAAGATCAGATAGAGGAGGACCCAGTCTTCTTCACTTCATGCCAGTGACCCTATATATGACCCTGGGTAAATCACTTAACCTTTCTCAGCCTCAATTTCCTCATCTGCCAAATGAGTATAATAATAGTACTTAACTTGCAGGGACATTAGGACAATTGAGATGATATATGTAAACACTTCATATAGGAATCTTAGAGGTAAGACAAAGGAGGATACATGGAAAACATGACTGAACTTTAAAATGGATATTGAGATGGGAGTGTGGGGAAGAGAGGCTGTGGAACATAAGGCCTTGGGCAGAGAACAGGGTGATTTCAGAAGCTTTTAAAAGAACTAGTAACCACTGGGCTCCAGGCTTCCCCTGACAATTAGCTAGGAAGTGAAGGTTATCTTGGTAGGAGTTAGGGAGAGAATTACCACCTACCTTCTTCATTATTTCAATTTTGGAGATGCTTCTAACTCTTCTTATTTATTTATTATTTTTTTTTTTGCTTTTTGGAGGACAATTTGGAGTTAAGTGACTTGCCCAAGGTCACACGGCTAGTTTTTGTGTTAAGTCTTTTAGGCTGCATTTGTACTCAGGTCCTCCTGACTCCAGGGCCATTGCTCTATTCACTGCACCACCTAGCCATCCCTGCTTATAACTCTTCTATAGGCAGCCACTGGGTGGGGCTGTTCTTTAGGTGAAAGTGGAGGTGAGTCCTCAGCTCTTAACAGAATCAGCTGCAACTACTGAAAGGAAGGTGAGATTTCAAACTTTTACCTCAGTATCTTGGGAGTTTTCATGTATCTTTTATTTTTTATTTCATTCAGTAAATGTAGTCTCTAATGGGAGTGTGTAGTCTTTCAGATCACACAAAGTTGGGAAGATTGAAATGTTTTTTGGTACATTCTTTTTTATTTTTAGTTCCAAATTCTTTCCCTCTTTCCAGGTCCATTGAGAAGGTGAGCAATATGATGCCCATTATACTTGTGAAGCCATGCAAAACTATTTCCATATGAGCCATATTGCAAAAAAAAAAAAAAAAGCAAGAAAAATAAAGTGAAAAAAATATGCTTTGATCTGTGTTCAGAGTACACCAGTTCTTTATCTGGAGGTGAATTAACATTTTTCATCATGAGACCTTTGGGATTGTCTTGGATCATCATATTGCTGAGAATAACTAAGTCATTCACAATTCATCATTGTACAATGTTGTTACTGTGTACAATGTTCTCCTGGTTCTGCTCATTGTGCATCAGTTCATATAAGCCTTCCCAGGGTTCTCTGAACCCATCCTCATCATCATTTTTAGAGCATAATAGTATTCCAACACAATCATATGCCACAACTTGTTCAGCCATTACCTAATTGATGGGATTCTCCTCAATTTCCAATTCTTTGCCAACCCCAAAAGAGTGGTTATAAATACTTTTGTATATAGAAGTCATTTCCCTTCTTCTTTGCTCTCTTTGGGATGCAGACTCAGTAACAGTATTACTGGGCCAAAAAGTATGCACATTTTTTTTTTGCTTTTTTTGGAGGGCAACTGGGGTTAAGTGACTTGCCCAAGGTCACACAGCTAGTTTTTATGTTAAGTGTCAGAGGTCAGATTTGAACTTAGGTCCTTCTGACTCCAGGCCCAGTGTTCTATTCACTATGCCACCTAGCCACCTCCAAGTATGCACACTTTTATAGCCCTTTAGACACAATTCCAAATTACTTTCCAGAATGGTTGAATCAGTTCATAGTTCCACCAAAAGTGCATTTGTGTGTATTTTTTACAGCCCCTCCAACATTTGTCATTTTCCTTTTCTGAGCCAATCTGATAGGTGTGTGGTGGTAGCTCAGACTTTTTAAAATTAGTATTTCTCTAATCAATAGTGATTTAGAGCATTTAAAATATATTACTATTGATAGCTTTGATTTTTTTCTTCTGAAAACTTCCTGTTCCTATCCCTTGACTATTTATCAGTCGGAGAATGGTTGGAAATTACAATCTTTTATGAAAAAAAAAACAACTTTAAAATAATTAACCTGTTTTCTTCTTTTTGTCTTTCTTTTTTGATAATACTATTTCTAGTTTCCTTTCCCCATTCACTTACCCCTCAAGTTGGAGGGAAAAAAGAAACAACAAAATCCTTGTAACAAATATTCATAACCAAGCAAAACAAATTGCCATACTGACCAGGCTGGAAAATGTAGGACTCAGTCTGCATCTTGAGTCTGTTCCCCCTTTCAGATCACACAAAGTTGGGAAGATTAGTTAGAGGGATAGATATGAGGAGGTAGGAAGCACGCTTGTCATTGGTTCTCCATAATTATAGCTGGTCATTTCATTGATCAAATTTGTCTGTCAAAGTCGTTTTTCCTTACAATGTTCTGAGATGGTGCATATAGAACCTGATTTCAAGTTTGGAAAGACCACAATCCAACATGACAAATGTCACGTTTTATGACAGGATCAAAGATTTAGAACTGGAAATACTTTATAGGCCATCTAGTCCATTTCCTTTATTTTACAAATGAGGAAACTGAAACCCAGAGAAGTTAAGTGACTTGTACAAGGTCACACAAATAGTGCACGATAGAGTAGAATTTGAAGTTCAATTTTTCCTAGCCTTCCATTCCTATCACTAGATGGCTGGTATTCCCTAGGGTTTTACTGGGAGGGCCAGAGTACCCTATAGTTGAGTGGTATTCACTCAGCATCTTTCCATGAATGACTAATATACATCTTTCTCTTTGGGTTGGGAAGAGAGAGAACAGCTAATTAGAAGTCAAGAATAGCACTGGTAGACATATTTTGGAACTTCAGCCTTTTGGAAATGAGTGTTGAGAATGATTAGTACCTGGTTCAGTTCCCCGTTATTGTGTTATTCAGTTTCATTAAAATTTTTTGCTGGTTATCCGGCAGTAAGAGAAGCATCAATGGGGGCTAATGAACTCTGGATGTGACTAGACAAACAGCTTAGTAGTACCAATGACCTGGCTGTAGCAGAGAACACTCCTTTGCTATACCTCTTGAAGTTCTTCTTAAGTTCTTTTAAGGAACACTTCCATTTCATTCTCTGGGACAACCTAAAGAGCAGAAACATGTCCCATCTTCTCCTCTGTGAAGGAAAGCAACCCATAGTTTACATGTATCCATTACTTGTCATTGACAAAAGCTCAAATAAAGTACACTTTTTGATTTCATATCTGGTACTTGCCATCCTGCTTGATAAACCTTCAGAAAGCCATAACAGCTGGAAACCATCCATAGAGTGAACATCAGCTAAGATGATCCAGGGAATTCAGATTGGCTTCAGGTGCTGGCTCCATTACTAAGGGAGAGTGTGACCTTGGAAAAGTCAATGAACATTTCTGGATCTCGGTTCTCTTGTTTGTAAAATGGAGGAATTAGACTGTATGGTTTCTTCAGGGCACTTTCAGCTCTAACATTTTGTGAGCCTGTGAAAGTGATCGAAATATTTCCAGCCTAAAGGAACGTTGAATTTAGATTTTTTCAACAAATTCTAGAATAGAGATGCTTCTTGAAGTTTGAAGGAGATACTGTTTGGTTTTTTTTCACATCCTCTTTAATAAGCAATTCACACTGAGCTACTTTCCATTTAGACTATATTTCTAAAGGTGAAGACAGTAGAGAACTACAGAGAATGTCATTTGCTGGAATTAAAGTGTCTTTGTATAAACTTTAATCACTGTATATATGACAACCTTATGTTTGATGCTTTTAGAACATTCTTCACAAAACATTATTTAACAAATGCACAGACTCCTCTGAGCACATTGTAGTTTTCGATGGTTGCCTTAATCTAGTTTGAATACATGTAGTGTTTAATCTTAATTATGATGCTGAAGTCTATACAATGTTAATTATTCATTTCACACGTTCCTTCCACTTCATTTTAACTCCTAATTTGCTTAACAAAATGTAGCTTCTAATTAGAGCTGACAAAAAGTTGAGAGAAGAGGGTAAGTGATTTTTTTTCCTATAGGTTTGGTAGAAAGGAAGGGGAGGGGCAGGAGGATGGAGAGTGAAGAGGTCAGACATTGTTAATTGAAAGATAAAACCCCGTGGCAATTTCCCTTCTCTTCATATTTAATAATTTCTGAGACTTTTATGGAGAGAGAAGATAGAAAAAGCAAAGTAGCATGAGGCTTCAGTAATAATTACTACTTAACTTGTAGACTGTTTCTACATGATCAAATATTAGGCAACCAATTAAATAATTGAGTCAATTATTTGGATTAGTGGGGATGGCCTAGATAGCACCAAATAGTCAACTAAGTCCCATATTTCGAAGGAGACAGTGTCAAGCCAAATTAAAATGAAATATTCCTTCATATGGTGGGTTGCAAACTAACGGAATTTAGGGATCTGTCATTAATAATAACAACAGTAATAATAATAGTAGATCTGCCATTATTAATAACTATTGCCCCAAATCATTTTGACATAACATTGATCCATGTATCTTAAAAACAATGTTTTAATATAATCCTCCATGCCAAATATTTATAATTTCCAAGGTACACAGAACAAAAAGCTTTCAAAATACAGAGGCCTAGAATCGACCAAAATTATGAGGAAATAAAATGGGGTACCTATTATCTCTGTTGTTTGTTCTGCTGCTAGAATTGTACTGTGGATACTCAAAGTAAACCTATAGAAGATGAAGTTACCTTTGAAGGTGTTTTTCTCCCAAATGCAAAAAGCAGCATTTTGTCTACCTGTGCAAGAGTTCATAGACCATTAATTACAAAATAATAACAGTAGGGGGGTGGCTAGGTGGCACAGTGAATAGAGCACTGGCCCTGCAGTCAGGAGGACCTAGATTTGGATCCAACCTCAGACACTTAACATACACACACACACAACCCCAAAACTAGCCGTGTGACCTTGGGCGAGTCACTTAACCCCAATTGCCCTCAAAAAAAAAAGAAGCAAAAAAAATAATAACAGTAGAATAGCAACTTGTCTCAAGACCATTTACATCCAAAAAAGATGAGAATAAGATGATAATTATGACAATATTGATGCCATCCAAGAAATGCATGAAAAAAAGGATATGGGCTGGTCTTAGGGTGAGGGATATTTGTTGGACATTGGTGTCCTCTTAAAGTCAAGAGAAATAGCTAACATTTATACAGCACTTCATCATTTCCAAAACACTTTATATTATTTCACAAGGAAGGCCTTTGGCATATTGGGTGGATCCCTGTGGTGAACATATTTGAGGAGACAGACAAGAATCACACAGAGTAGGCAGGCATTGGTTAGAATCTCACTGGTGATTGGTGGAGGGAATACTTGCCATGATGAGAACACAGTACCATTGGGCATTTGAGTGAAAAATAATAACTATTCATATTTCTAATCATACTATAGATTTGGAAGCTCTTCTCACAACAACCCTGGGAAGTAGACAGTACAAATGTTAATAGATCTATTTTACAAATAAAGAAACTGAGACCCAGAGAGATAAAGTGACTTGCCCTGCATACAACTATGAAGGCGCCTGGGGCAGGGGCATGGTAGAGAAAATCTGGAGAATCAGGAATGCAGCCTGGAGTATATTTGGCTCTCCTGGGTGCCCTCCTCAAAAGGAGGTTCTTTCTAGGAGAAGCCATCCAATCAGAGGGAAGAGACTGCAAGGGCAGAGGAGACTTCCAATGTGTGAATTCCAGGACTAGCGTGAGCTTCAAGGATGAAGAGGTTTCTGGGGAATGGTCAAGAAAGTCGAGAGTGCATCTTGGAAAGGAATGGTCATATGTACCACACCTTCTTTAGTTATTGCCAATAAATTCAATAGGTGATTATTGCTTTGACTCCTCAATCAATAGGTAGATATCTTTGTTGCGAGTTTCCAGTTCTTTACTACTACAAAAAGTGCTGCTATAAATATTTTGGAGCATATGGAGCCTTTTTGCCATTAACCTCCTTGGAGTGTATACACCTAGCATTGGAATCTCTGGATCAAAAGGTATGAACATTTTAACTACTCTCCTCACATAAGTAAAGGTTGATTTCCAAAATGGCCAAACCAATTCACAACGCCATTAACAATGCACCAAGTATCTTCCTAAAGCTTCTCAGACATTCACCATGCTCTTCTTTTTTAACCTTTGCTAATTTTCTGGGTATGAGGTAAAACCTCATAGCTGTTTTGATTTATACTTTTCTTCTTATTAGTGATTTGTAGCTTTCTTTCACGTGGTTGTTAATAGTTTGCAATTCTTTTTTTTGAGAACTGTTTGTTCATATCCTTTAACCTGAATGTATCTTTTAAAAAATTATTATCTATTGTTTTTAAATCACCTTCATTTTCAATTATATTCCTCCCTCCAGTCCACTGCCAGAGTAATTTCTTGAAACAAAAGAGAGTGGGGGAAAGGCAGTTCATCATAATTAACTAACATATTAACTGTATAACACAGTTGACTATGGCACTACTCTCTGATGTCCTGGCTTGTTATGTCTTAAATACTAGGTTCTCAGCTATCCTATGAAGTGTTATATGTGTCTCTTTTATCTGTCATTGACTGAACCCCCCCCCCACTAACTATGTTCCATTCCATTATTGAGGGTTCAATAACTAGGACCCCATACCATTTAGCCATTTGACGTTGGATAGCTTTTCCAAGGGAATATTTACATTTAAAATTTTATTTATTTTATTCTGAGCTAAGAAATAAGACAAGCATTTCCGTAACATAATAGGATAGAAAAAAAAGATGATTATACATGAAACTACAGATCTATTATACACAAGTTGCTATGCCTTTTAGATATATAATAAAGTTATCATGTAACTTTTTTCCCTTTTTTCTTCCTTTTCCCCCACCCTGTCCTAGTGATGGCTACCATTAGACACAAATATGTATATTTATGTAAAACCATTCTATATATACACTTCCATTTATCAATTCTTTGGATGCAGATAGCATCTTTCTTCATGAGTTCTTTGTAGTTAATTTGGGTATTTATAATAGTCAAAGTGACTTAGTCGCTCAAAGTTGTTCATAAAACAACATTGCTGCTACTGTGTACAATGTTTTCTTGCTTCTGCTGATTTCTTTCTTCATTACTTTGTGCAAGTTTATCCCTTGTTCCTCTAAGATCATCGAGCTCATCATTTCTTATAGCACATTAGTATTCCATCACAATCATGTACTACATCTGGTCTGGTCATTCCCCAAATGATTGGGCATCCCCACAATTTCCAGTTCTTTGCCACCACAAAGAGAGCTGCTATAAATATTTTAGAACATATAGATTCTTTTCAAAATGAATATCTATTTTAAAGATATGACAAGAACAAACACACAAACATTTCCCCCAGGGCCATAGGGGCATAATTCCTTCCTAAACTACCTTGGTTTCTGGGTGGGTGGGTGGGTGGGATTAGGTTCACAACTGCATTCACATATATAGTATGCTAGTATATAACATTGTTTCTGCCAAGTTCAGATCCAAAGTCAGCTTGGATGACATTCTTTGCTTGCTTTGAGCCCCAAATCCTTGCTCTTCAGGGCATCACTACTGGGCTGGCTGCATCCTTCAGCCTGGATTCATGGACTCCTGGATCCTTGGTGTTCTATTTCTAAGTTCCTAGGGATTCTAAGATCCCTAAGCCTATTTCTTTTGGGGCAAATGGCTTTGAAAGAGTAAGAGATGCAAGGGTCTACAGATCTTTTCCTTACAATAGGGTTTTCTCAGAGAAAGCTGTGAAGGACTCATCTTGACTCCTCAGACATGAATACTGCAAAAGTTGACTCAAGCACTTTTGATGATACCACAAAGCTAATGAGGAAAAAGCGCTTCTAACTACTTCATTGTCCAATGCAGAACAGCTAAGCATGATCCAATGTTCATGTATGATCCAACTTAGTATTCTCCTAATGTCTTCCACATGTATGCCACCACCTTAGCAATAACTGTGTTTGACATCGCATGCGGTCTTCTCCATAGTCCCTTACCTTTGTAAAGATGGAAGAGAAATGTCTTTTCTCTTCTTTCGAGTGCATATTTTGCTTGGGAAATTCACAATATTTCAAGCCAAATTGTTGTTGGGAGTTCTGCTACCTGACTCTCAACCCAGTGATGAGACTGACTTTGCCTTGGAGAAGAGTTCTGATGATAAGACTACTACAGCAACCACCTCCACTCTCTCCCCACGCCAGTCAATACTTTATACTACTACCAGACAAATCTTCTTTTAGTATAAATCTAGTTTTGTCATCCTTTGCTAAAAATATCTTCAATGGCTCTCTATGGTCAGCTAAACTGGTCTTCTTACTATTCTTCATGAGTGATATTCCAATTCCCATCTCTGTACCTTTGCTCTGGTTGTTCCCCTTGCCTGAAATGCACTCTCCCCTCCCCTCTACTTCTTAGAAGACTCAGCCCCAACACTACCTTCTATGTGAGGCTTTCTTTTCTTTTTTTTTAAGCAATTGGGGTTAAGTAACTTGCTCAAGGTTACACGGCTAGTCATTATTTATGTGTGGGTGCTCATTTTCTGAGGCCGGATTTGATCTCGGGTCATCCCAACTCCGAGGCCAGTGCTCTTACTCACTGCGCCACCTAGCCGCCCCTTTTAGGGCAATTGGGGTTAAGTAACTTACCCAAGGTCACACGGCTAGGTTTTTGTTTGTGTGGGTTAAGTGTCTGAGGCCGGATCTGAACTCAGGTCCTTCTGACTCCAGGGCCGGCACTCTACTCACTGCGCCACCTAGCCGCCCCTATGTGAGGCTTTCTTGATACCCCAACTTTTGGCACCTTTCCCACAAAATGAGTTGGTGTCTATTTTGTGTATACACACACGTACACACACACACACACACACACACACACACACACACATGAATATTTGCTCCCATTTTGGAAAATAATTTGGAATTATGCAAATAAAGGGAGTAAAATATTTATACCTTTTGACCCAAAGTGTTCACTGCTAGACATATGCTGTGCCAAGGAGGTCACTGACAAAAAGAAAAATCCCAAATAGACCAGAATATTTACCACCCCATTTTTTATGCTAGCAAAGAATTATAAGCCAAGTAGATAACCATAAATTGAGGAATGACTAAACAAATTGTGGTACAAGAATGTAATGGATTATCACTGTGTTGTAAGAAACAATGATGATGAGTATAGAGAAGCACAGAAAGACATGCATGAACTGATGTAAAATTAAGGAAGCAAAGTCAAGAAAACAATATACACAATGTAAATGGAGAAAACCAACACCACAAAATCATTAGAAATGAATGTTTCAAAATCCTTAAGAATAAGCTTGGACCCAAAGAAAAGATATGAGAAGATACCATGTCCCCTTCCATCCTGTTTGCATAGTTAAGTTTGGAACATTGCATATAATATCAGATATTTTTCATTGTGTTAGTTTGTTTTGCTTTTTATTTTTTTCTTTTAAAAAATTATTTGTAATAAGAGATGGCTTTCTGGGAAAGGGCAAGAGAGGGACACAAGGAGAAATCTAGATGATGTAAAAACAAAAGATATCAATAAAAATCTATCTATAAATACAAAACCAAAAACAAATTGTATCGACTTCACAGGGTTTTTGTGAGGCTTAGGTGAGATGTTTGTGGAATGCTTCTCAAACTAAAGTACTATGGAACTGTCATTTGTTATAATTTTACATTATTCTTACTAACTATCAGTCATTTCTTCTAATGGATTGTAAGGTCCTTAAGATCTGGGACCCTCCAGCACTGAACACAAGGCAAATACTTAACAAATGTTTGGTTGATTATCATCCATGTCTTCCCACAAGGTCCTCCCTCTTGCATTGTGCTTTAAAAGACTCATAGTAGATTTTCAATAAATGTTTGTTGAATTTAATTGAAATTGAAAATATCTGTTTCCAGTTTTGCCAAGACCATGAGATCTTTCTTTCCTCCTCCCTGGATCCTAATGATCTCTTGGAAGGAGACATCCCTTTTCTTCTTCTCTCTCTCTTTTTTCCTTTCTTTTGGTTTCTTTATTTGTCTGTCTCTCATACATAAAGAACTATTCCTTCTCTTTACTGCTTGTCTTCTTCTGCCCAGTGAGTCTGACTAGTCAAGCATACTATATGACACAAGAGCTATTCAGAGAAACATGAGCTGAGGAACAGCAAGTTCTGTAACTGGGTATTGTCCACTCTGGTCCAGGACAAGAATGACAGCTTAGAACATACTTTGGGACTTGGCTTGAGGCTTGACTCACTGAGCCATGCTTAGTTCAGCCAAGAGAAGAAACACAATTATGACCATGGCCACAAGGGCTGAAACAAATTGTTCTTGTCCTAAGTAGTTGACTGACTTTGGCCAATAATTATGAAAACTGACATTTATATCACATTTCAAGTTTGCAAAGCATTTAACAAACATCTCCATTTGTACCTCACAGCAACTCTCAAAAAGGTTACTATAGGTGCTATCCTCCTCATGTTACAGACATGGAAACAAAAACTCAGAAAGTTTGAGTGCCTATGATCACACATGGTTAGGAAGTTCTAGAAATAGGATTTGAATCCATGTTTTCTCACTGTAAGTCTAGTACTTTCTTTCCTCTTTCCCAGACCGTAATTATTGTTCAGTCATTCAGTCATGTTCGACTCTTTGTTACTCCATGGGACCATAGGATGCTAGGAACTTCTGTCCTCCACTGTCTCCTGAAGTCTGTGCAAGCTCATGTTCGTTGCTTCCATGACAACATCCATCTCATTCTCTGCCATGCCCTTCTCCTTTTGCCTTTAGGGTCTTTTCCAATGATTCCCATCTTATCATTATGTGATCAAAGGATTTAAGCTTCAGTTTCAGTATTTATCTGTCCAATGAACAGTCAAGAATTAATTTCTTTTAAGTATTAACTGATTTAATCCCCTTGCTATCCAGAGGACTCTCAAAAGTCTTCTCCAGCACCATGATTCAAAAACATTGATTCTTCAGTATTCAGCTTTCCTCATAGTCCAACTCTCACAGCTAATGGAAAAACCATAGCTTTGACTATATGAAACTTTGTTGACAAGGTAATGTCTCTGCTTTTAAGTATGCCATCTGTATTTGCCATAGCTTTCCTTCCAAGGTGCAAATGTCTTAATTTCATGACTGTAGTCACCATCTGCCATGATCTTTGAGCCCAAGAATATACAATCTGACACGGTTTCCTTTCCTTCTCCCTTTATTAGCCAGAAAGTGATGGAGCTAGTTGTCAAAATCTTTGTGTTTTCTTAAATATTAAGCTTCAAATATTACATTCGCTTTTTCCACCCTCATCAAGAGCTTCTTAGTTCTTCTTCACTTTCAGCCATCAGAGCGGCGTTGTCTAAATATCTGAAATTGTTGATAATTTTTCCTGGAAGCCTTAATTCTGACTTTTGATTCATCCAACCTGGCTTTTTGCATGATGTACTCCACATATAAATAAAAAAGGTGACAATATACAGTCTTGTCATAATTCTTTCCCAATCTTGAACTAATCAGTTGTTTGATGTTTGGTTTTAACTGTTGCTTCTTGGCCCACATACAAGTTCCTTAGGAGACAAGTAAGATGATCTGTCACTTCTAACTCTTTGAGGACTTGCCACATTTTGTTGTGATCCACACAGTCAAAGGTTTTAAGTGTAGTCAGTAAAGCAGAAGTTGATGGGTTTTTTTTTCTGGAACTCCGTTGCTTTCTCCATAATCTAGTGAATGTTGGCAATTTGGTCTCTAGTTCCTCTGCCTCTCTAGTTCTTGATTCATGTGTTGCTGAAACCTGGCTTGCAGAATCTTAATCATAACTTTGTTGGCAGGTGAAATTACAATAATAAAGAGTACAATCATTTGGTAATTTGAACATTCTTTGGCATTGCTCTTCTTTAGGATTTGGATATAAAATGATCTTTTCCAATCCAGTAACACTGTTAAATTTTCCAAAATTGGTAGCATATTGAGTACAGCACTTTAACAGCATCATCTTTTATGATTTTAAATAGCTCAACTGGAATTGGGTCCCCTCTATTAGCCTTATTATTAGCAATGCTTTAGCTAAGGCCCACCTGACTTCATTTTCCAGGATGTCAGGATCAGTGACCACACCAACATGGTAATTAGTAATGTTAAGATCTTTCTAGTATAGTTCTTCTGTATATTCTTGCCACCTCTTCTTAATCTCTTATACTTCTGTTAAGTTCCTATCATTTTTGTCTTTTATCATGCCCATTTTTGAATGAAATGTTCCCTCGACATCTCCAATTTTCCTGAAGAGATTTTGTCTTTCCTTTTTTACTTGTTTTCTTCTATTTATTTGCATTGCCCATTTAAGAACACCCTCTTATCTCTCCTTGCTGTTCTCTGGAATTCTGCTTTCAGCTGGGTATATCTTTCCCTTTCTTTCTCTCCTCAGCTATTTATAAAGCTTCATCAGACAGCCATTTTGATTTCTTGCTCTTCTTTTTTCTTGGGATGTTTTTGGTTGTTGCCTCCTGTATAATGTTGCGACCCTCTGTCCATAGTTCTTCAGGCACTCTACCAAATCTAATCCCTTAAATCTATTCATCACCTCCACTTCATATTCATAAGGAATGTTATTTAGGTCATACCTATATGGTCTGATGGTTTCCCCTACTTTCTTCAACTTAAGTCTGAATTTTACAAAAAGAAACTCATAATTTGAGCCACAGTCACCTCCAGGTCTTGTTCTAACTGATTGTATAGGACTTCTCAATCTTTGGCTGCAAAGTATATAATCAATATGATTTTGATGTTGAACATCTATCAGATGATGTCCATGTGTAGTTTTGTTAAAAAAAAGTTTTGCTATAACCAATGAGTCATCTCGACAAATCTCTATTAGTCTCTGCCCTCCCACATTTTGTACTTCAAAACCGAACTTGCAGGTTATTCCAATTATTTTTATTGCCTACTTTAGCATTCCAATCCCCTGTGATGAGTGTGACATCTTTTACACTGTTATTTCTAGAAGGCATTATAAGTCTTCATAGAAATTCAGTATCAGTGTATTTACATCAGAGCATAGACTTGTATTACTGTGATGTGAAATGGTTTGCCTTAGATTTGAACAGATTGCTATTCTATCATTTTTTTTTAAGCAATTGGGGTTAAGTAACTTGCTCAAGGTTACACGGCTAGTCATTATTTGTGTGTGGGTGCTCATTGTCTGAGGCCGGTTTCGATCCCGGGTCATCCCAACTCCAAGGCCGGCGCTCTTACTCACTGTGCCACCTAGCCACCCCCCTATTCTATCATTTTTGAGATTATAACTCAGCACTGCTTTTCTCACCCTTCTTTTAAGGGCTTCTCACCCACAGTTGTATATCTAGTGATCACCTGAGTTAAATTCACCCATTCATTTCCATTTAAGATTACTGACACCTAAGATGTTGGTAGTTAATCATTCCACCTCTTGTTTGGCCATATCCAGTTTGTCTTGGTTCCTAGAACTTACATTCCAGGATCCTATGCAATATTACTCTTTATAGCATTCAGACTTTCTTTTCATCACCAAACACATCCACAGGTGAGCTTTCTTTTGGCTTTGGCACAGCTGTTTCTAGGGCTTTTTGTAGTTGCTCTACACTCTTCCCCAGTAGAGTGTTGGACATTTCTGACCTGAGGAGCCGTAAGGTTAATGGGATATAAGATCTTCCCTGCCCATTAATAGGCCTCACATGGAGCCCTGATGGCAGAGCCAATTAGGCTCTGGGCCACAGGGATCCCCACACCTTTCCAATTAAGTGCTGATTTCCAAGTTTCTCAGCACTAAGTCAATCGAGTCTTTGATTGGAAACAGAGAAAGATAGATAGATAGATAGATAGATAGATAGATAGATAGATAGATAGATAGATAGATAGATAGATAGATAGATTGCTTGGAGGGGGAGGTATGGGAGGAGACAGAAGCTGAGAAGCAGAGGGAAGGAAGAACTTGCCTTGGGGAACTTGCTTGTTGGTAGGCTTGACAGAGAGAACCTGCGATGCTGCTCCCTGGATTGGTGATGAGCATCTTATTAAACCTTGCTTTTTGGTATCCTAATAACAATGTCCCAAACAAATACTTTGGTTTTGTCTTGGAGGAGAAGATTTTATTATATTTTGTGAACAAACCATGTTAATATGTATTCATATTCATAGCAGCTGCCATGGGTATTGCATTGGGGTTACAGGGGCTCATCTTCCTAGGTCCTATCTTTTCGCATTTTAATACTGTCCATGGGGCTTTCTTTGTAAAGGTCCTGGGGTAGCTTTTTATTTCCTTCTTTAGTGGATCACCTTTTGTCAGAACTCTCTAATATGACATGTCCATCTTGGGTAACCTGCATGGCATAGCTCATAGTTTCATAGAGGTACCAAGTCCCTCTGCCACAACAAGGCAGTGATGGGGGCAAGTGGGGGCAAGTAGGGGCAGATCATAATACATCACCTTCTCATAAGTCAAGCCCTTTAATTACATCACTACAATGAAAGTATTGACTGAATGGTCTCAAAGGTCCCTTCTGGCTCTAGAATTCTGTTACTTCCATAGAGTCATGCATATGGAAGCATAGTTACCTGAATATAAACACACACAGGTAAAGCTCTATAGGAAGTCAGGACACAGGCTTAAAGGTGATCAAGGGCAAGTGCTCATCTGAAGGTAAAGTGCTGTACTAAACCTGGAATATGAGGACGTGTTGGGATCTTGCCCTGTTTACTGCTGTATACGTAGTGCTCTTATGTAACACAGGTAAAGCTCTTCTCCTCTCTGGACCTTTCTCACCAATAAAAAGATGGAGTTGTGTTAGATGGGTCAATTAATCAACATTTTATTAAGTGCCTTCTATGGGCCTATGTTAGGAACTATACTAGGCCTTGAGGATTGAAAGACAAGAATAAGAAAATTCCTGTCTTCAGGTAATTTACATTCCAGTGGAAGATTCCTAAGGTCTCTTATAGCCCTGGGATTCTGGGAGGTTCATAAAGTTGTACACAAGAATTTTCATACAAAAACTAGGTCACAGGTCTAATATGAATAAGACTATCCTGGTCCTGAAGAAGTTAGGCATATTCCCCTTCTCTAGATACTTTTTTTGCCCTTTAACTGAGGGGTCTGTGGCCAGGTGAAAGCTCAGAGTTCTGGCTTAAGCAGAAAGGGAATGTTGATCCTTAAACCAGGGAAAGGAAGTATAAAATTTCTTCTTCCTGCCATCTTATAGACTTGTTTAAATAGGACTGGAAGCCATAGAACTTCAGGTCCCACATTGCCACCCCAGCTGATATTAGAATAACATTCTAACTGAGAGTTCATGTCAGTCACATGGAATGCCCATCTTATCCAATCCAATAAACATTTATTAAGAATCTTCTGTGTGCCAGGCTCTGTGCTAAGTGCTGGGGATACAATTAACAAAAAGGAAGATAGTGCCTGCCCTTGAGGAGATTAAAATCTAAAGAAAGAGACAATATGCAAAAGGAAGCAAGAAAGAAGACTGGGGGAACAGGACACCAGCAGGTATCCACATGGAGGAATCTTGTTCCATGCAGTTGGAACCAGACAGAGTAGCAGATGCAAAGTGGATTGAACTCAGTTCAATTTCTGCCCTCTATAAAGGAAAGCGTTGGGAGGAATTCAGTATTTTCCCTCTCTAACCTTCCAATAAGAGGGGAGAAGAGGCTGAAAAAGGTGATGTTAATAAAGGCTAGAGTTATAAGCATAGTGGTAAGGATAGGAGTGATGAGCTCATCCTAGAGAGGTGTTTCATTCCATGGAGCTAAAATGGTATCTGTCTTACTCTGGATAAATCACTAAACTTCATGCCCCCTGCATGATTCTAAGATTATGAATGACAGAGAAGTTGTTGAGTAGTTTCACTGGAAGTGATCTCCATACTGAGAATTCCTTCCACTGATGAAATCATAGGCCCCTCCCATATTTTTGCAATAGATTAACAACTCAAATGTAGGATTTTGTATTTTAGCTTTACTTAATTTCTTCTGATTAGTTATGCCTCATCATTCCTGCCTGTCAAGATTATTTTAGATCCTGATTCTGTCATGTTATATATATATTTTTTCTTCTCAGCTTTGTAGTATCCATAAACATGAAAAGCCAGTTTTCTGTCTTTGTTCAAGTGACTGATAAAAGTGACCAATGGTTTCAACAGAGGCCACTGTTTTCAAGATCCTTGTGGGACTCCTGAATATGAGTTTATTGTATTTCTCCTCCAACAGCAACTTTCCCAAACAAAGTACCAATCTAATATTTTGGATGTAAGGGCCTTTTACTTTGAAGGGGTAACTTAAAGCACTTTATAGACCCTGAACCAGGTCAGGTATGGACTCTTTTTTTGTGAGTAAGTTAAGAAAATCAGAAGGAATTGGAGGAGTGGTAATATAAGCTGGAGAAGTATCTTGCCTCCACATGGATCCTTGCTGAAATCCTATATTGATATATGGGGTAACAGTGGCCCAAGAAGCCAGTAGAGGGTCTTTGGGTGAAATGGTATTAAATTCCAGTTTATTTAATGAACAGAAGAATCGAGTATTCTGATTAACTGAATGTTCTGGTCAACTGAACATTCCCATATGAGTATAACCCATTATTCAGGGCCCTGAGATTGATAAATTTCTTCCTTTGTCTTACTCCTAGGGCTCCCCCCCCCAAGATTATAGGCTCTTACATACCAGGTCTAAACCTGGAGGTTGATCCATGAGGGTGATTTTCTTTCTTTGGCTGGTTTCTCCCACCTGGAGGTACTCCAGGAAAATTTCTAAATATAGCTTACATTTGTTCCATTTGTTCCACTACCCAGAATGGCCCACAGGGTCCTAGCCCCTCTACAGGCACTCCAGCAAGTAACATATATGGGTAGCCTCGCCTGTATTTCACCATGCAGAAAATGCAAAGACTTCATAGGGTCTATAAATAGACACAGTAGCATATAAAGGACTCAAATAGCCCAGCAGCTCCCTTTAACATGAAACTGAACTTAGAGCCACCCTCTGTGTAACCCTTGGACCTGCTCCTGTGTCTCCAAACACAGAGGCAGCTAAGGTGGTACAGAGCACTGGGTTGGAGTTGGGAAGACCTAGATTCAAATCTGGCCTCAGATTAGCCATGTGACTCTGGGCAAGTCACTTAAACTCTGTGTGCCCTAGTTGACTCAACTGTAAAATGGAAGATAATTAGAGCACCTTGAGGATCAAATGAAATAATAATTGTAAAATGCTTAGCACAGTGCCTAGAATATTTGCTGTTCAAAAATGTCTGACTCTTCGTGACACCATGAACTTTAGCATGCCTAGCCCTTCTATCCTCCACTCTCTCCCAAAGTCTGTACAAACTCATGTTCATTGCTTCAATGACACAATCTACCCATCTCATCCTCTGCTGTCCCCTTCTCCTTTTGCCTTCAATCTTTCCCAACATCAGTACCTTTTCCATTGAGTCCTGTCTTCTCATGATGAGGTCACAATATTTAAGCTTCAGCTTCAGAATTTGACCTTTCAGTGAATAATCTGAACTAATTTCTCTGTAAGTATTGCCTGATTTGATCTCCTTGCTGTCCAAAGGACTCTCAAAAGTTTTCTCTAGTGCTCTAGTTAAAAAAATCATCGATTCTATAGTTTTCAGATTTTCTTATAGTCCAACTCTCACAGCCATACATTACCACTGGAAAAAGCATAGCTTTGACTATGTAAACCTTTGTCAGTAAGGTGATTCCCCTACATTTTAGTATGTTGTCCACATTTGCCATAGCTTTCCCTCCAAGGTGCAAATGTCTTTTAATTTCATGACTGTAGTCACCATCTGCCATAATCGTTGAGCCCAAGAGTATACAATCTGATGCTGCTTCCATTTCTTCTCCCTCTGTTTGCCAGAAAGCGCTGGGACTGATTGCCAAGATCTTGGGTTTTTGATGTCAAGCTTCAAGCCAGCTTTTATACTCTCTTCCTTCACCCGCATCAAGAGACTTCTTAGTCCTTCTTTACTTTCTGCTAGGTGGTTTTGTTGATATATCTGAGATTGTTGATATTTCTCCTGGAAACCTTAATTCTGACTTTTGATTCATCTAACTTGGCGTTTTCATAATGTACTCTGAATATAAATTAAATAAGGTGGTAATACGTAGCCTTGTCATAATCCTTTCCCAGTCTTGAACCAATCAATTGTTTAATATTTGGTTTAAACTATTGCTTCTTGGCCTACATATAGGTTCCTCAGGAGACAAGTAAGATGATCTGTCACTCCATCTCTGAGGACTTGTCACATTTTGTTGTGATCCACACAAAGGCTTTAGTGTAGTCAATGAAGCAGAACTAGATTTTTTCTGGAACTCCCTTGCTTTCTCCATAATCTAGTGAATGTTGGCAATTTAGTCTCTAGGTCCTCTGCCTCTTTGAAAACCCATAATTCCTGGTTCATATATTGCTGAAGCCTTGCTTGCAGAATCTTAATCATAACCTTGTTGGCATGTGAAATGAGTGCAATTGCTTGGTAATTTGAACATCCTTTGGCATTGCCCTTCTTTAGGATTGGGATGTAAAGTGACCTTTTTCAATCCAGTAGCCACTGTTAAGTTTTCCAAAATTGCTAGCATATTGAGTATAGCAATTTAATAGCACCTTTTAGGGTTTTAAATAGCTTAATTGGAAGCCTGACACTTCTACTATCTTTTATCGTTAGCAATGCTTCCTAAGGCCCCATCCGACTTCATTCTCAATCATGTCAGGATCAGTACCACACCAGTATTAAAATGATAAAAGACATGACACTGGAAGACAAGCCCCTCAGGTTGGAAGGTGCCTAACACTGAACTAGGAAGAACAACTACAAGTACCTCTAGTACTAATAAAGCAGCTAGACCAGAGTCAAAAGGAAGTTCTTCTTTATATTTTTGCCACATCTTCTTATTCTTTTCTACTTCTGTTAAGTCCTTACCATTTTTGTCATTTATCTTGCCCATTTTTGCATGAAATGTTTCCTTGACATCTCTATTTTATTTGAAGAGATCTATTGTCTCTCCCATTCTATTGTTTTCTTTTATTTATTTACATTGTTCATTTAAAAACACCTTATCTCTCCTTGCTATTCTCTGGAATTCTGCTTTCAGTTGGGTGTATCTTTCCCTTTCCCTTTCTTTCTCTCCTCAGCTATTTGTAATGCTTCATCAGACAGCCATTTTGCTTTCTTGCTCCTCTTTTTTCTTGGGATGTTTTTGGTTGTTGCCTCCTGTACAATGTTGTGAGCCTCCATCCATAGTTCTTCAGGCACTCTCTCTACCAAATCTAATCCCTTAAATCTATTCATCACCTCCACTTCATATTCATAAGGAATGTTATTTAGGTCATACCTATATGGTCTGATGGTTTCCCCTACTTTCTTTAATTTAAGTCTGAATTTTGCTAAAAAAAAAAAAAAAAGCTAATGATTTGAGCCACAGTCACCTCCAGGTCTTGTTCTAACTGACTGTATAGGTCTTCTCCACCTTTGGCTGCAAAGTATATAAACAATCTAATTTCGATATTGAACATCTGGTGATGTCCATATATAGAGTCACCTTTTGGATTATTAAAGAAGTGTTTAGGGGTGGCTAGGTGGCACAGTGAATAGGGCACCGACCCTGGAGTCAGGAGGACCTGAGTTCAAATCTGGCCTCAGACACTTAGCACAAAAACAAAAACAAAAACAACTAGCCGAATGACCCTGGTCAAGTCACTTAACACCCATTGCCCTACCTTTCCCCTCCAAAAAAAAAAGAAGAAGTGTTTGATGACTCCATATCACACCTATCAGACTGGCTAACATGACAAAACAGGAAAATGATAAATGTTGGAGATGTGGGAAAATTGGAACACTAATGCATTGTTGGTGGAGTTGTGAATTGATCCAACCATTCTAGAGAACAATTGGGAACTATGCCCAAACGACTATAAAAATGTGCATACCCTTTGACCTAGCAATACCACTTCTAGGTCTGTATCCCAAAGAGATCATAAAAATGGGAAAAGGACCCACATGTACAAAAATTTTTATAGCAACTCTTTTTGTGGTGGCAAAGAATTGGAAATTGAGGGGATGTCCATCAATTGGGGAATGGCTAAACAAGTTGTGGTATGTGAATTTAATGGAATCCTATCATCCTATAAGAAATGATGAGTAGGTAGACTTCAGAAAAACCTAGAAAGGCTTATATGAACTGATACTGAGTGAAATGAGTAGAACCAAGAGAACATTGTATATAGTAGCAGCCACACTGTTCAATGACTGACTTTGATGGACTTAGCTCTTTTCAGCAGTGCAAGGATCTAAGACAACTCCAAAAGATTCATGATGAAAAATGCTATCCACATCCAGAGAAATAATTTTGGAGTTTGAATGCAGATGGAAGCATCCTACTTGCTCTCCTTTTCTTTTGTTGTTTTGTTTCTTTCTTGTGGTTCCTCCTCTTAGTTCTTTTTTTTTTATTTTTTTTATTTCTTTTTTTTTTAAACAAATACTTTATTAACTTCTGTTTTACATCATTCATTTCCGCCAGATTTTGAGTTACAATCATTTTCCCCCCATTATTCCCTACCCAACCTCCCAGAATAGCAGTCCCACAAGATATCGCTTCCTCCAATCTGCTCTCTCCCATACCTTCTCCCATACCCCCATCGACTTTTCCATTAGAGGAAGATGAATCTTTGTGTCCCAATGCCTGCACATCTTATCTCCCAATTATAGGCAAAAGAGTATTAATAATAGTATTTATACATATATTTGAAACATTTAATGTTATGACCTTGAATTTCAGATCCATTTCCTTCCTCCCTTGTCACCCATTCCTTCTTGGGATATAAGTAATTCAGTATATGTTGTACATGTCTAGCTATGCAAAACATTATCATAGTAGATATATTGTACAAGGCTGCTTATAATTCCCTCCCACTCATCCCACTCCCCACCTGGTCCATTTCCTACATGATCCTGTCCCTCTTCTATAGTGGGTACTTCCAACCTCCCCTCCCCCCAAGGATGCCCTCCCATCCATCATCCCTCCTCTCATCCCCCTTCCCTCTATCCTGCTGCAGGCTGAGATATCCCATTTAGTATGTATGTCATTTTCTCCCTGAACCAAATTCAATGTGAATGTGGTTTTGCCTTTTTAGCCTTCCTTATTCTCCCCCTCCTTTGCACCCACTTCCCTACATGAGATAGTTTACCCTACCATGTCTCTCCCCATCTCCTCTTGCCACTTTCCACTCTCACCTCATAATTTCATCCCTTGAGTACTCTCCCTTCCCAACAAAATCAACCTATGCCCTCTATCCATATATAACTGTAACCATATACACACACATTCACATATGTATTCATATGACCACACTCCCTTCTTCCATTATTTTCATAGTGAGAAAGATATCATCAGTCTCAGTTATTGCTTTTCCATATAGGAATGTAAATAGTTCAACTTTGATAAGTTCCTTTTGATTTCTTTTCCCTGATTACTTTCTCAGGCATCTCTTCCTTCTTGTGTCTGGATGTCAAATTTTCTATTCAATTCTGGTTTTTTCCTCAAGAATGCTGGAAAGTCCTCTATTCCACTGAATGACCATATTTTCCCCTGAAACAAAATACTCAGTTTTGCTGGGTAGGTGACCCTTGGGTTCATTCCCAGTTCTTTTGCCCTCTGGAATATCATATTCCATGCCCTTTGATCTCTCAGTGTAGAAGCTGCCAGGTCCTGGGCTACTCTGATTGTGTTTCCACAATATTGAAATTGTTTCTTCCTGGCTGCTTGTAGTATTTTCTCCTTGATCTGGGGATTCTGGAACCTGGCTATAATATTCCTGGGAGTTTTCTTTTTGGGATCTTTTTTCAGGAGGTGATCGGTGGATTCTTTCAACCTCTATTTTGCCCTCTGGATCTAAAACATCAGGGCAGTTTTTCTTGAGAATTTCTTGAAGGGTGATTTCTAGGTTCTTTCTTTGATCATGGCTTTCAGGTAGTCCAATAATTTTTAAATTGTCTCTCCTGGATCTATTTACCAGGTCAGTGGTTTTTCCCATGAGATATTTCACATTGCCTTCTAATCTTTCGTTTGTTTGGATCTGCTTAACAGCATCTTGATTTCTCATAAAGTCATTAGCTTCCATTTGCTCCAGTCTAACTTTGAAGGAATGAATCTCCTCAGTGAACTTTTGAGATTCTTTTTCCATCTGGCAAATTCGACTTTAAGGCATTCTTCTCCTCATTGCCCTTTTGGGCCTCCTTTGCCATTTGAGTTAGTCTATTTTTTAAGGTGTTGTTTTCCTCAGTCTGGCTGTTGACCCTCATTTCATACTTTTCCTGCATCCTTCTCATTTCTCTTTCCAATTTTTCCTCCACTTCTCTTATTTGATTTTAAAGTCCTTCTTAAGGTCCTCTATGGCCTGCAACCTGCTCATGTTTTCCCCTGGGGCTTTTGGAGCAGGACTTCTGACCTCACAGTCCTTTTCCCACTCTATGCCCCCAAAATAGGAGTCTAGGGTTGCATTTTTCTTTTTCCTTTGCCTTGGCATGTTGCCACCTAATTGCTTGACTTTTGGGCTTGTTGCCACACTATGGCTTTAAGGCCAGCTAGAAGAATTTTCGTCCCGAACGTGTGGGGGGCAACTTCCGTTTCTGGCAAGCTATAAACCCACCCACAACTTCCACCCTAGATCACAATCCAGATCCAGGAGGTTAAAGCAAGAGCGATTACCCCCCAAGACTGATCGCTGGATCTCCCCACGATTTGTAGGCTGGGAGCCGGAAATGCCTCTGAAAACTACACAGTGGCATGTCTCCTCAGCGGCTTCTAGCTCCCAGGGGAGGGAGCTGACGCATTCCCCAAATACAGGTCCCAAAGTCCATAGGACACTAACCTCTTACTTTGTCCTAGGCATGTCTATGTTGATAATTCTGGAATCTCCACAGTTCCTGGTGCTCTGGGGTTCCTCCAGCAGGCTGCTGGCCCTGCCGCCCTGGGGCTAAAACCTCGGCTCACGTGGACCTGGGCTGGGCTCGGCTCCTGCGCTCTGCGCGCTGCCGGCTCCCAGACCACTGTGCTGGTCCTTCCTGCAGGGTGCTGGGCTGTCCTCAGCGGGAGGTTAGCTTCTCTGTGTCGTTCTGTGGGTGCTGGGGCTCCAGAAGATTTTCAGAGTCCTTTTTTACATAGTTTGTGGAGAATCTGGGGGCAGAGAGGCTTGGAAGAGCTGTTTCTATTCCGCCATCTTGGCTCCGCCCCCCTCTTAGTTCTAATTCATCTTTACATCATAACTAATGTGAAAATGTTTGATATGAATGTATTAAATAGAGCCTATATCAGATTGCATGCCATCTTGGGGAGGGAGGAGGAGAAGGAGTAGGATAAAATTTAAAACTCAAAATCTTGGAAATGAATGTGGAAAACTAAAAATAAATTTATTAATTACATTTAAAAAAAGAATGTTTGCTATGACCAGTGAGTCATCTTGACAAAGTTCTATTAGTCTCTGCCCTCCTTAATTTTGTATTCCAAGGTCAAACTTGTTCATTATCCTAATTATTTTTAATTGCTTACTTTAGCATTCTAATTCCCTAAAATGAATGTGACATCTTTTTTGCTGTTGTTTCTAGAAGGTGTTATAGGTCTTCATAGAATTGAACAACTTTGATCTCTTCAGCATCCGTAGTTGGATCATAGACTTGTATTATTGTGATGTTAAATGGTTTGCCTTGGATTTGAACAGATTGTCATTTTTAAGATTATAGCCCAGCACTGCTTTTCTCATTCTTTTATTGACTATGAGGACTACTACATTTTTCTCAGGGATTCTTACCCACAGTAATAGATGTAGTGGCCATCTGAATTAATTTCACTCATTCCCTTCCATTTAAGGTCACTGACTCCCAAGATTGTTGATGTTTAATCTTCCCATCTCTTGTTTCACCACATTCAGCTTACCTTGATTGCTAGATCTTACATTCCAAATTCTTATGCAATATTGCTCTTTATAGCATCAGACTTTCCTTTCATCACAAGACACATTTAAAGGTGAGCTTTGTTTTGGCTTTGGCCCAGTTGCTCCATTAGTACTGGAGATATATGTAGTTGCTGTCCACTTTCTCCAGTAGTATGGTGGATACCTCCTGACCTCAGGGATTCATCTTTGGGTGTCATATCTTTTATCATTTTAATACTGTCTGTGAGGTTTTCTTGGCAAAGATACTGGAGTGATTTGCCATTTCCTTCCTCAATGGATCATCTTTTGTCAGAACTTTCTAATATGACCTGTCCATTTCGGTAAAGCATGGCTCACTATGACAAGACAGTGATCCAGGCATATAGTGGGTGCTTAATAAATGCTTGTTTTCCTCCCAAAATTATCATTAACAAAATTAACATTCTATGCAGTCCTTCCCAGTCTCATGGCGTCATCCTTTGATGTAGATTGCCCCCAGAGGGTAGACATACTTTGAGGTTGCTGAATAAACTATTATTTTTCCCTATCAGATCTGAACTGTCAATTCACTGGCTTCATACTCCAAGTATAATGCTGTTTCAGGAACTATATGGAGGATGTCCTCCCCCCCCCACCCCCAAGGAGCATATTGCATCAAAGAATCATTTTCTCTCTCTAGAAAGTCCAGACAAAGTCAACACTGCCAACATTGATCCTTTATTCTCTCCAGCACCACACTGAATAGGGAAATCAAATTCCCTTATCTCCATATAGAAGTTTGGTGTTGAAAAACAATGTCCATGAATCACCCTCTCAGACCAAATGGGCATGTGCATGTCTGATTCCTCCATGTGTTTATGCAAGAAATCTCTGAGAGGGGCGGCTAGGTGGCGCAGTGAGTAAGAGCGCCGGCCTCGGAGTTTGGATGACCCGAGATCAGATCCGGCCTCAGAAAATGAGCACCCACGCATAAATCAAATGACTAGCCGTGTAACCTTGAGCAAGTTACTTAACCCCAATTGCTTTAAAAAAAAAAAAAGAAATCTCTGAGAGATATCAACTGAATCAATCTCCTTTATGTTAGTATATTCTGAGATTAATGCAGGATCTAGAATTTTGTCAACATAAGGATCTCTTAGTTTCCAAAGACTTAGTTGCCTGAAGCAGAGAGATTAAGTAACTTGTCCAGGGTCACATAGGTAGTATCAGTGGTGAGATCTGAACCCAGATCTTCCAAACTCCATAACTAGCATTCTAACCACATCACCATCCTACCTTTATATGTAATTGTGGATTTTTTGTATTGCTTTGTGTATACATAGTGAGACAGGCACTACAAATAGTAAGAGCAGTCCAAATTGCCTCATGCATTGTTTTCCTTAAGTCTACAGAAAGGCAATGGGTCACCATATGAATTATTCAGTAAAGGAGTGCATTCTTCAAGTTGTCCATCAGGGGATGCTATGCTTGAACCACCTGCCCAGTAGACACCTCTATTTCTTTCTGGCTAATCAAGGAGCAGCCTCCACAAAAGCCAGTATCACTACTGGCCACCAGAGGGCACTAAGCCTGCACATACTGTTGCTACTCCCTCACCGTAGATCTTGGAGCTTCAAGTGACCTTTCATAGGAAACGATTTTAACTCAAGATGCCTAGATTTGGAATTTAACCAGGAGATGATGTGAAATATTGCTTAAAACTACTAAATATAGGAAATGTGTAGTACTAGGGACCCCACTCCACATATAAAATCTACATTCACAGAAGACAAGCACTCAGATGTACTGCCAATTCTATTTCTTCCTAAACTTTAATAATCTCTCATAGTTTGCTAAATATGACAGAAATGAAAGGAAACAGATTAAGGATGTTTGCATGGAATTTTCTACTTCCAACCATCTTCTTAAACCACTTCCTACTTGTTATTCTAGTACATTATTATTGTGAACAGGATTATTATGAAGAGGAGATCCCAGGAGATGGCTCTTAATTTTTACCAGAGGAAAATGATAAATGTTGGAGAAGATGTGGGAAAATTGGAACACTAATGCATTGTTAGTGAAATTGTGAACTGATCCAACCATTCTGGAGAGCAATTTGGAACTATGCCCAAAGGGCTATAAAACTGTGAATATCATTTGACCCAGCAATACCACTTCTAGGTCTGTATCCTAAAGAGATTATAAAAATGGGAAAAGGACCACATGTACAAAAATATTTATAGCAGCTCTTTTTGTGGTGGCAAAGAATTAGAAATTGAGAGGATGTCCATCAATTGGGGAATGACTGAATAAGTTGTGGTATGTGAGTGTAATGGAATCCTGTTGTGCTACAAGAAATGATGAGCAGGCAGACTTCAGAAAAACCTGGAAAAACTTATATGAACTGATACTGAGTGAAATGAGTAGCATAGTAGCAGCCACATTGTTCAAGGACTGATTTTGATAGACTTAGCTCTTCTCAGGAGCACAAGGATCTAAGACAACTCCAAAAGACTCATGATGAAAAATGCTCTCCACATCCAGAGAAAGGACTTTGGAGTCCTATTTGCTCCCCTTTTGTTTTGTTTTTTTTTATTTCTCATGGTTCCTCCCATTGGTTCTAATTCTTCTTTACAACATGACTAATGTGAAAATATGTTTAACATGAATGTGTAAGTAGAGCCTATATCAGATTGCATGCCATCTTGGGGAAGGGAGAAGAGAAGAAGAGGGAGAAAATTTAAAACTCAAAATCTTATGGAAATGAATATTGAAAACTAAAAATAAATAAATTATATAAAAAATTTTGGCCTGGGCTTGTGATTCTATTAATGTAGGGGAATCTCAATGTGGGAATTAACTGCCATGATTTAGACCAGAGATGTCAAACTCTGGAAGCTGAAGGAAAAATGCCCAACGTCAGAAACTATTTAACAAAATAAATAAAAAGATAGCACAACATAGAACCTATTTAACAAAATAAATACAGATACAATACAACATAGCTAATGTTAATTTGTGGTTTTCTAAGTCAATATGTAGACAGCAGGATCCTTTTCTGTTTGAGTTTGATACCACTGACATAGACCTCTTCAGAGTCTTAGAGAGGTACCTAGTGGCCCTGAGTAACTGCTCAGTTCTAGATTTGCCACAATCACACAGTTAATATCATATGTACAATTTGAACCAAGGTCTTCCTTACTCCAAGGCCAGTCTTCTATCCACTACATTAGGCTGCCCCTTCCTAGGACAGTATTATAAAAAAATCAGATAATGTCAGATTTGGAAGGGATTTTAGAAATCATCTGTTAGACCCTCTCATTTTACAGATGAGGAAACTAAGGCTTAGAGGGAATAAAATGACTTTCCAAAAGTAATGTAGTTAATAAGTGATAGAATTGGGAAAATAACCCAGGTCTTATTTCTAGTCTGGTATTCTTTCATTTATTCATCTGTTGATATAAATATTTATGAAATGCCAATCCTTGTGCTCTGAGGCAGGAATAAATACTTCCTGCTCTCAAGGAGCTTACATTTAAAAATTTAATTAACTAATTAATTTACTTTTAGTTTACAACATTCAGTTCCACAAGCTATTGAGTTCCAAATTTTCTCCCCCTCCCTTCCTCCCCCCCACCCAATGGCAGCATGCAATCCAATATAGGTTCTACAAATACTTTCACATTATATGTTAGTCAAATTGTAAAGAAGGATTATAACCAATGTAATGAACAAGAAAGGAACAAAACAAAACAAAACAAAAAAGAGAGAGCAAGTACTTTGCTTCAATCTCCTTCAAATCTTTCTATGTGGTTAGCCTTTTCTATCATGAGTCCTTTGGTGTTATCTTATAACCTTGCATCCTTGCATTGCTGAGAGGAGTCCAGTATATCAAAGTCAGTCATCACAGGTAGGATGTGTCTGTAATTGTGTACAAAGTTCTCCTGGTTCTGCTCCTCTCACTCAGCATCAGTTTATATAAGTCTCTCCAAGTCACTATGAAATACATTTGCAAGGAGCTCACATTTTATTGGGTGTGAGGTAGGGAAGCAAAGTATATACAGATAAGTAAATACTTAAAATAAAAAGTATTCATAAAATAAATTAAAAGTACTATCAGGTAGAGTAGGGAAATGGAAAAGTCCTTCAGGATGAACTTGAACTAAACCTTAAAGGAAGCTTGGAGTGATGTTTTTATTTCTCTCTTTTTTGGTTATACTTTTTGTTGTTATGTAATATTCATTTCCATATATAGTCCTCCCTTCCTCTACCTTTATAATGAAGCCATCTCTTATAATAGAGTAAAAAAAGAAAGAAAAAACCGATTCCAGTAAAACCAATTGGTACACTGACCATGTCTAACATTTTATACACTTCACATAAATATTCCCATGCTCCTGTTGTTTGTTCTTCATTTTCAAAGAGGACCATGGCATCAGAAAGGTGATGGCATGACTTGCAAGTGGATTGGATTTAAGTGAGACAGGCCTGTGCAAAGTCACCAGCATCACTTTCTCCTCCAGAGTCATCTGTGCCCAGTGGTAAGACATAGATCAGGACAACTGGAGATGGCCCTGGATGCAGTTGGAGACCTTGGCCTTTTTAAGGTCTTTCCCAGTTCTGAGTACATGTCCATTCAGTGATGAAGGCTAGGTAAGAAATGAGACAAAGAATGGCCTATTCTACCTAGTTAAAAAAAATAATCTGGGAAGGGAAGACCTTCAGGGTTCTGGCCAAAACCAGAAACAGTTGCTATTTGCATTCACTCAGAACCATTAATGCCCAAACAATGACCAGGTGTATCCCTACAATAAAGGGAAAGAGGGGTATTTTCTCAATTGGAATCTAGAAATTTTTTTTAAACAAATGCTTTATTAACTTCTGTTTTACATCATTCATTTCTGCCAGATTTTGAGTTAAAATCATTTTCCCCCGTTATTCCCTACCCAACCTCCCAGAATAGCAGTCCCACAAGATATCACTTCCTCCAATCTGCTCTCTCCCATACCCCCTTTGACTTTTCCATTAGAGGAAGGTGAATCTTTGTGTCACAATGCCTGCACATCTTATCTCCCAATTACAAGCAAAAGAGTATTAATAATAGTATTTATATATATTTGAAACATTTAATGTTAAGACCTCGAATTTCAGATCCATTTCCTTCCTCCCTTGTCACCCATTCCCTCTGGGGAGATAAGTAATTCAGCATATGTTGTACATGTCTAGCTATGCAAAACATTATCATACTAGATATATTGTACAAGACTGCTTATAATTCCCTCCCACTCATCCCACCCCCCACCTGGTCCATTCCCTACATGATCCTGTCCCTCTTCTATAGTGGGTACTTCCAACCTCCCCTCCCTCCAAGGATGCCCTCCCATCCATCATCCTTCCTCTCATCCCCCTTCCCCCTATTCTGCTGTAGGTTGAGCTATCCCATTTAGTATGTATGTCATTCTCTCCCTGAACCAAATTCAATGAGAATGTGGTTTTGCCTTTTTGCCTTCCTATTCTTCCTCTCCCTTGCAACCACTTCCCCTTGCTTCTTCTACATGAGATAATTTACCCTACCCTGTCTCTCCCCATCTCCTCTTGCCACTTTCCTCTCTCACCTTATAATTTCATCCCTTGAGTATTCTCCCTTCCCAACAAATTCAACCTATGCCCTCTATCCATATATAACTGTAACCATATATACACACATTCACATATGTATTCATATGACCACACACCTTTCTTCCATTATTTTCATAGTGAGAAAGATTTCATCAGTCACAGTTATTGTTTTTCCATATAGGAATGTAAATAGTTCAACTTTGATAAGTTCCTTTTGATTTCTTTTCCCTGATTACCTTCTCAGGCATCTCTTGCTTCTTGTGTCTGGATGTCAAATTTTCTATTCAATTCTGGTTTTTTCCTCAAGAATGCTTGAAACTCCTCTATTCCACTGAATGACCATATTTTCTCCTGAAACAAAATACTCAGTTTTGGTGGGTAGGTGACCCTTGGGTTCATTCCCAGTTCTTTTGCCCTCTGGAATATCATATTCCATGCCCTTCGATCCCTCAGTGTAGAAGCTGCCAGGTCCTGGGCTATTCTGATTGTGTTTCCACAATATTGAAATTGTTTCTTCCTGGCTGCTTGTAGTATTTTCTCCTTGATCTGGGGATTCTGGAACCTGGCTATAATATTTCTGGGAGTTTTCTTTTTGGGATCTTTTTCAGGAGGTGATCTGTGGATTCTTTCAACCTCTATTTTGCCCTCTGGATCTAAAACATCAGGGCAATTTTCCTTGAGAATTTCTTGAAGGGTGATTTCTAGGTTCTTTCTTTGATCATGGCTTTCAGGTAGTCCAATAATTTTTAAATTGTCTCTCCTGGATCTATTTTCCAGGTCAGTGGTTTTTCCCATGAGATATTTCACATTGCCTTCTAATCTTTCATTTGTTTGGATCTGCTTAACAGCATCTTGATTTCTCATAAAGTCATTAGCTTCCATTTGCTCCAGTCTAACTCTGAAGGAATGAATCTCCTCAGTGAACTTTTGAGATTCTTTTTCCATCTGGCAAATTCGACTTTTTAAGGCATTCTTCTCCTCATTGCCCTTTTGGGCCTCCTTTGCCATTTGAGTTAGTCTATTTTTTAAGGTGTTGTTTTCCTCAGTCAGGCTGTTGACCCTCATTTCATACTTTTCCTGCATCCTTCTCATTTCTCTTTCCAATTTTTCCTCCACTTCTCTTATTTGATTTTTAAAGTCCTTCTTAAGGTCCTCTATGGCCTGCAACCCGCTCATGTTTTCCCCTGGGGCTTTTGGAGCAGGACTTCTGACCTCACAGTCCTTTTCCCGCTTTATGCCCCCAAAATAGGAGTCTAGGGTTGCATTTTTCTGTTTCCTTTGCCTTGGCATGTTGCCACTTAATTACTTGACTTTTGGACTTGTTGCCACAGTATGGCCTGGTGCCAGACAGGAACTTTCACCCCAAACGTGTGAGGGGGCCAGCTTCCATTTCTGGCAAGCTGTAAACCCACCCACGACCTCCACCCCAGATCACAATCCAGATCCAGGGAGGTTAAAGCAAGAGCGATTACCCCCCAAGACTGATCGCTGGATCTCCCTACAGTTCGCAGGCCAGGAGCTGGAGCTGCCTCTGAAAACTACAAAATGGCATGTCTCCTCAGTGGCTTCTAGCCCCCAGGGGAGGAAGCTGACACGTTCCCCAAATACTGGTCCCAAAGTCCATAGAGCACTAACCTCTCACTTTGTCCTAGGCATGTCTATGTTGATAATTCTGGAGTCACCTCAGCTGCTGGTGTTCTGGGGTTCCTCCAGCTGGCTGCTGGCCCTGCCGCCCTGGGGCTAAAACCTCGGCTCACGCGGACCTGGGCTCCACTCGGCTCAGCTCCCTGCGCTCTGCGTGCTGCCAGCTCCCAGACTGCTGCACTGGTCCTTCCTGCAGGGCTGCTGGGCTGTCCTCAGCGGGAGGTTAGCTTCTCTGTGTCATTCTGTGGGTGCTGGGGCTCCAGAAGTTGTTCAGAGTCCCCTTTTACATAGTTTGGGGGGAATCTGGGGGCAGGGTGGCTTGGATGAGCTGTTTCTACTCCGCCATCTTGGCTCCGACCCCCCGGAATCTAGACATTTTTAAAGGCTAGGTGAAGAAGATATCCATTCTAAGCATGGAGGATAGTGTACAAAGATAAACATATTATATACATATAGAGAACAAGAAGGAAGCCAGTTTGCCTGGAACATAAGAGTTTGTGAGAAGGAGAAATGTGCAATGAGCTTGAAAACATAGGCTGGAAACAGATTGTAAAGGGCTTTCAATGCTAACAGAGGAGTTTGAATTTTATTTTTGAGGCAATAGAGAGCCACTGAAGAGTTTGTGGGCACAGCAATCCATGGGGAAACTATTCCAACAGTCCAAGTGAGAGGTGATAAGGATTTGAACTGGGGTGATGCTCATGTGAGTGAAGAGAGCAGGACTAATGAGAAATGCGGAGATAGGACCCACAAAACTTGGCAACTGCTTGCCTGTATGGAGCGAGGGAGAGTGAAGAGTCAAGGTACGACAAGGTGAGTTATTGGAAAGATGGACGTGCCCCTGATAAAAATAGGGAAATGATTCTCAGTCCTCCTCCCTCTTGATTTCTCTCTGCTGTCTTTGACGCTGTTGCTCACGCTCTTCCTTTTGATTTTCTTTTCTCTCCAGGTTTTAGTGATGCTGATTCTCCTGTGAGAACTAGTAAGCCACTCTCCTCATTCTTCTATTTGACCACCCCTTCTTAGCCTCCTTTGCCATATATAGTCATCCAGGTCATGCCCACTAGCCAGGGGTGTCCTACATGACTCTACCATTGGTCTCTGACACACACACAGAAAGAGAGACAGACAGAGACAGAGAGACACAGAGAGAGACACACACACACAGAGACAGAGAGAGACAGATACAGAGACAGAGACAGAGAGACACAGAGAGAGAGAGAGAGACAGACAGAGACAGAGAGAGACAGAGAGATATTTCTTGGATCTATTTGGACAGATTTAACCTCTCTCCTGAACCCCAGTCTTGTATCTTCAATGTATTGTACATGTATATCTATGTAAAACATTACCATAGTAGATATATTGTAAAAGACTGCTTATATTTCCCTCCCACCTGTCTCCCCTCCCACCTGGTCCATTCCCTACTTTGATCCTGTCCCTCTTTGATAGTGGGTACTTCTAACCTCCCCCCTCCCCAGAATGCCCTCCCCTCTATCATCCCCCCTCTCATCCCCCTTTCCCCTACTCAGGAGAGTGAGTGAGGGTAAGATATTCCATTTAGTATGTATGTCATTAGCTTCCATTTGCTCCAGTCTAACTCTGAAGGAATGAATCTCCTCAGTGAGCTTTTGAGATTCTTTTTCCATCTGGCTAGATCAGGTTGACAGAGGTTACTTGCTCCAGTGGAAATGGAATCTGAGGTTTTATATTCAAATTCCAGTTCTTTCTCTTACTACCTATGGGACCTTAAGCAAATCAGTTAACCTCACTGGACATCAGTTCCCATATTTGTAAAATCAAAAAGCTTGGATCAGATGATCTCTAAGGCCCTTTTCAGCTCTGAATCAATGTTTCTATGATATTTATCACCTATAGTTCACCTATACTTCATGAAAGCACTTGATAAAGTCACTCATGCCATCCTTGTGGACAAGACAGAAAAATATGGGCTAAATGATTATACTGTTAGGTGCTTTCAAAGTTGATAGGATGACTAGATCACCCAAATTAATAGCTCAATGTCAATCTGGTGGGAGGTCTTTAAGAGAGTGCCACAAGGATCTGTTCTTGGCCCTGTGATATTTAGCATACTTATCAGTGACTTTGATGAAGTCAGAGATGTCATGTTTATGACACTGGCTCTCAGGTAGAGGACCATCTTCCAGGTGAAGGATCAGCCTATTAAGGAGGACTTTGGCAAGAATCTTGCCATCAATGACTAAGAGGGAGAGCTCCTTGTGATTGTCATGAGACAATCCGTTTCTTTTACCTTTATATGGAGATGTCCTTGAATTCCTGGATGATAACCTCCTCTTGCAATATAACCCAGGAAAATTCATTTAGCTTTTGTATGAGCAAGGGACCCCACACCTTGTAAATTTGAGCTGGAATAGAATCAGCGGCAGACACATTGCCACATGAAAGGAGCCTAATGACATTCAAAGTCTCTTAAGTTGGAACTTCAGCTAGGGAGATATTGAATTGACTTCAACTTGAGGTAAATGGTCAGTGTCTTTAGCATTGATTAATGGTGGTCTGTTGAGAATACTATGGAAGTGTTCAGCCCACCTCTCTAGGATCATGTCCTTATCATTAATCAATGTGTCTCTACCAGCACTGAGTAGTTGAGATGCACCATAGGTCTTTAGCCCATAAATAGCCTTCAGGGCATCATAGAAGTACTTTGATTTGTTAATATCAGCATAAAATTGAATTTCATCTGCTTCTTACTAAGAATCCTTTTTTTTTTATTTTTTGGAGGGGGGAAAGTAGAACAATTGGGGTTAAGTGACTTGCCCAAAGTCACATCTGAGCTAAGAATCCCATATCTCTCTAAGCTTCATTTATACTTTACTTTTGATGGAATTAAATTCAGCCTTCTTAGAGATGGATGAACTATTCTGCTGGTAAACCCTGTGGAGTTCTCATTTTTCATTTAGCAGCATCTGAATTTCTCCATCATTTTCATCAAACCAGTCTTGGTGTTTGCAAGTATTCTGATGCAGAAGAACAAATGTAGTGCTGTAGCAAATGTAGAGCAAATGTACCAAATCTCTGAAAGCTGCCCACTCCTTTTCTGCTCCACTGTTGCCAGCTGTGTGTTGACCTAACTTTCCCTCCAAGGTAGCAACAAACTGTTCCTGCTATGAAGTGAGAAGGGCTCTAATCTGTTGACATTAAGTCTTCTGGTAGTTATTTTGCCTTAGGGCCTCTGCTTTTGGTTCTCTCAGAAGGGATTCCGTTCACACAGGATGGCTTTCTGCTTATAACCCTGAGATGGCTAAGAAATATTATAGCAAAGTAACCAGAAAGATTTGTGGTTTCCTGGGGGAAGAAAAAATTGACCTGCAATACTGCTCACTGCTCACCAGAAAATGCTTAGACAACAAACTCTTAGACAACTCTTCCTCTCACTGACAAATTCACAGGGGTTGACCAAATAGATCTAGAAAGTACAACATAAAATATGCTACAATCTTACTAAAACAGGAAAGTCTCCTATCTCTACTTTCAAGCAACCTTGATTGCTGGATCTTGATTGATTTCAAATCCTTGATTTCTGGATCTTCCCTTCTTATGAATAATTTTCTATAGTCATTATTACAGAGGCAACCTATGCTATAGTCATATACAATATCTTATATATATATATATATTAATAAAATTAATCTCATCTCTAGAGCTACTCTGTGGGGTGCTCAGCTGATTACTTCTGGTCAGTCCATCTCCACCACTTTCAGTGAGTGGAAGAAAGGTCAAGGGAGAAGTTTCAAATTCATCTAGCATCTAAAGATCATGGTAGATTAAAAAGAGAGGTTATAATTCTGGGCTCTATATGTGGGGAAAATGTTGGTATGTGAGAAAGTAGCTCTATTCTCTATTTTACCTTCCACTGATACTTTCAAAAATTCCAACGTAGTTCAGTCAAGCTCTGGTTTTGCCTCTCTGGTCATTAGTCAATATTGCACCCTCAGTTCCTTGGCCCCGTCTGCACTCAAGGTCTCTGCTATTGTCACCATAGCTTTCTAGGATCTGTTCACACTCATCTGCTACTGTATCTCTCTCAGTCACCAATGGTGACTGCAAGTAATCAGTAATGGCTAATTGTCCCATCAGTAGCATGGAAAGCATAGTTAAGAATAGTCTCTTGCCATGGTGAAACTTGTGGCCAAATAAAGGGGAACAGCTGAATTGTGTGATCATATGCAAAATTTCTTCTTCCATAGCTCCATCTTTGTCTCGAAACTATGCTTGGCTAGTCCTACTTTTGATGTCCCAAGGGCTGTTTCCTTTGCAGCCTTCAGGGACCCTCAAACTCCCAGAGAGATAAAAGACATCACAACTTCTACATATAAAGCTAGATAGTCCTGGATAAGTAACTTAACTTTTTAATATCTAAATTCATATATAAAATGAATCAATCAATCAGGATTTATTGAGCACTTTTTATATGCCATTCCCTGTGCTACCAATTGAAAATATAAAGACAAAGAATGGAAAATCTTTGCCCTCAAAGAACTTACAGTCTCGGGGCGGCTAGGTGGCGCAGTGAGTAGAGCGCCGGCCCTGGAGTCAGAAGGACCTGAGTTTGGATCCGGCCTCAGACACTTAACCCACACAAACAAAAACCTAGCCGTGTGACCTTGGGCAAGTTACTTAACCCCAATTGCCCTAAAAGGGGCGGCTAGGTGGCGCAGTGAGTAAGAGCGCCGGCCTCGGAGTTGGGATGACCCGAGATCAAAATCAGCCTCAGAAAATGAGCACCCCCACATAAATAATGACTAGCCGTGTAACCTTGAGCAAGTTACTTAACCCCAATTGCTTAAAAAAAAAAAAAGAACTTACAGTCTTGCTGGATAGGAATGGAAAAGCATAATAAGGAATATTAAATGTAATAAGAAAAAGCCTGACCTCTAATATGAATTATAATGAGCATTATAAGGAGATGTGCTTAACCCCAGGCTCCTGCATCTAAGTTTTTCATAGATTGGTTTTCTTTGGAGAAATTTATAATAATTCCAGGAGAATTAAAAATAAGAAGATCCAGCAGTGATTTTTAAACTTTTTGGTCTCAAGGTCCCTTCTCACCTTTAAAATTATTGAGGATCCCACAGAACTTTTGTTTGTGTGGGTTATATCCATTAATATTTACCATATTGGAAATTAAAATGGCTAAATTTTTAAAATATGTATTTATTAATTCATTTTTTAAAATAATGAAAAACAGAGTGGCTAATATGACAAAAGAAAGAAAATACTGGATGTTGGAGGGGATGTGGGAAAACTGGGACACTATTGTTATATGACAAAAGAAAGAAAATACTGGATGTTGGAGGGGATGTGGGAAAACTGGGACACCAACTATTCTGGAGAGCAATTTGGAAGTATGCCCAAAAGGCTATAAAATTGTGCATACGCTTTGATCCAGCCATACCACTACTAGGTTTATATCTCAAAGACATCCATAAAAAAGGGGAAATGGCCTATTTATACAAAAATGTTTACAGCAGTTCTTTTTTGGTAGCTAAGAATTGGACATCAGAGGGATGCCCATCAGCTGGGGAATGACTAAACAAACTATGATTGTAATGGAATGTTATTGTGCCATAAGAAATGACAAACAGAGGGGGCAGCTATGTGGCGCAGTGAGTAGAGCGACAGCCCTGGAGTCAGAAGGACCTGAGTTTGGATCCGGCCTCAGACACTTAACCCACACAAACAAAAACCTAGCCGTGTGACCTTGGGCAAGTTACTTAACCCCAATTGCCCTAAAAGGGGCGGCTAGGTGGTGCAGTGAGTAAGAGCGCCAGCCTTGGAGTTGGGATGACCCAAGATCAAATCTGGCCTCAGAAAATGAGCACCCACACATAAATAATGACTAGCCATGTAACCTTGAGCAAGTTACTTAACCCCAATTGCTTAAAATAAATAAATTAATTAATTAAAAAAAAAAGAAATGACAAATAGGATGAATTCAGCAAAATCTGCAAAGATTTTCATGAACTGATGCATAGTGAAGTGAACAGAACCAAGGGAATGTTATACACAGTAACAGCAATATTATTTGATGAAGAACTGTGAATGACTTAGCTATTCTAAGCAATAAAATGATCCAAAACAATCCCAAATGACTAATAATGAAGATAGATACTATCTGCCTCCCGAGAAAGAACTGATATTGTTTGAATATAGACTGAAGCATGCTATTTTCACTTTCCTTTTTTCTTTTATTTGAGTCTTCTTGTACAAAATGACTAATATGGAAGTGTTTTACATAACTGCACATGTATAACCTATATATGATTGTTTACCATTTCAGGGAGGTGGAAGGGGAGGGAGGGAATGAATTTGGAACTCAAAACTTTAAATAAAAGTGATAAAAAAAAGTTTAACCCAACAATGATAAACTCATTATAAATTAACATATAGAACATATTTTTATGGAAATAACTATTTTCCAAAACAAAAAATTAATGAGGAGTGGCATTATTTTGCATATTTTTGCAGCTCTCTTTAATATCTAGCTTGGCAGAAAATAGCTAGATTCTCCTATCTGCTTCTCCATTGAATCTATTGAGATATGTTGTTTTGGGTGAAGTATATGAAGGAAATCTGACTTCCTACATATTTGTAGTTAGGAAAGGGAGGAGCATTTTAATGACCTTCTCAGACAATTGTGGATATTCTTCGACACTAAATCCAAACTCGTTCAGTAATAGCTGCTTAAAGGTTTGTTGCAATGTGAAATCTGAACCCACCTCAGTGACCTTTTCATGCTCTGTCACATTAAGACCCATTGGTCTATCTTTTTGAATGGATCTTTTACTCATGCATGATTTGGTATTAATATCATGCATTGATCCTTTGGAAAATATTGGTTCACTAAGTTGAACCAATGCAGGTCTTCCATTCCATTGATTGATTGATTAGTAGCACCACAAATCTCATTAGAAAAGACTTTAAGTATTGAAAAGCTATCAAGCTACAGTGACTGTTTTTCAAAATTCTAAATTTTTGTTCAAAAGCTTGTATTTTATCATTGGCAACAAATACCATCAAGTATTTTCCTTGAAGTGATAGGTTTGCTTGGCTTCTTTTGGAAAAAATGCCTAATACCTAAATCTGAATAACCATAGTTTGCCAGTCATTCTCTCAAGTAAAAATGGTGTTTCATTACAAAAAAAAAAAAAAAGGCAGCAACCTCACCTCTCAACTCAAACAATGGCACAAGTGTATTTCCTCAAGGTAGCCTACTAGACTTTGGTATCTAGCAGCTAGGTGGTGCCATAGTGCACAGAGTGACTTCCTGAGTTCAAACCTGGTCTCAGATACTTACTAGCTGTGTGACCCTAGACAAGTCACTTCACTCTGCCTCAATTTCCTCAACTTCAAAATGGGGATAATAACAGCACCTACTTTACAAGATCAAATGAGATAATAATTATAAAGCATTTAGCATTGTATCTGACACTTATGTGCTATAGAGATGTGAGATATTATTGCTCTCTCCTATCCCTTGGCTCATGCTGGCTTCTGGATGTGTCTTAGTACTTTTATCCTGACTTTTCTTTTTCCAAAATGCATACCAGCTAGGATAACATTAAATACACAAGATATAATAGCCAAAAGTTTATTTATATAACAATGAGAATAAGAGGTAGCAAGGGCAAACATAAGAGGCTCAGGGGTATGGTCAACAGCTGTGCACTAATGCTGACTAGACGTAGCCAGCTCTGGTTTCACAGAAACTGGAGCTTTCCTGCTTTGACTCCTTCTGCTCACAGAAGAGAGGTGAGTCAAAAACTCTAGAGGAGGAGAGGCAACAACCAGCAACTGCCCGCTTCCTCTAAGCCTACCTTTTCCCCACTCAGAAACATAGAAGAAGAAAATTATCTCTAAGGGACAGCATCAGTCATCTCACCTAAACCCCATCTAATCAGCACAGTCCACAGAATCATGGTCAGCCTCAGTGGTACTATCTTCATCAACAGTTTCAGTCTCTCTGTCCCATCCTCCCTCTCTCTCTCTCTCTCTCTCTCTCTCTTTGTGATGCTGGGGTTTAAAATACAGGAGGTTCTGGCACAGGTTCCCAAAATACAAGATGAATTCCATACTCTTACCCTCAGTCCAGCTTCTTCCCTTTCAGAGTGGTTCTTCTTAAATTCTTTGGGAAAACTCTCATCCTCCCTCAGGTCCACAGCCATGGTGCTGGTGGTTCTGAGGAAGTATCTTCATCTCCATGGTGACTGTGATGCAGGGTTACACAAATACAACAGGGATAATTAGGGGAACTTCCTGGTCTGTTGGACTGGGGCACTTTCTGTGGAACTGTTGGTGTGGGCACTGACTCCCCTGTTCTGGCTTAGCTTAGAAGGACTTGTATTTTAGGGTATCAAAACAATCCCTTGTTGATCACCGTGTGTATGGGGAGGTGGAGGTGGGGCTAAATCAAAGATGATTGGTGTCTAAACCGAGAAGAAACACCCACTCAGCAATCTAAAAAAGAAAAGAAAGCTAAAAGCAGCAAAAGTATCCCTTTCCTACCCATACCAAATTGTTGTTCATCCTTCATTCTCCAAGAGGACCAATGACATCAAGAAGATAACGTCTTGACTTGCTCGTGAATTGGATTTAAATACGGCAAAGCAGTGCAACACTGTCAGTGTAATGCAATGGCCAAGAGCACAATGTATGGGACATTTCATATGAGGAACAACTGTGTCTAGTTTGAAGAATGGCTTAGACACACCTACCTCTACGTATTAGGCTATTCTGGGACAAAAATTGGCTATTTTTTTCTTACAAGATTTTATTGATACTTTTGTTTTTACATCACAGACATATCCCAGTAGCCACCATACTACACCCATACATATATTGAACTAGTTAAGTAAGACCAACTAACAATACTAACAGTGAACAGAACATTCTGCATCTGTATTTCTACCACACTATGGCTGCCTGAGGAGAGAAGTATGTTTATCTATTCTCCAAAGCCAAGATTGGTTATTAAAATTAATTAGAGCCAGTCTATCTTTTAGTCTACACTGTTCCACTGGTTCTGCTTACTTCACTACGCATTAATTCATAAAGGTCTTACAATGTTTCTCTGAATTCCTCATATGTATTATTTCTTATGGTGTAATAATATTCTATTACATTTATGTATCACAATTTGCTTAGCCATTCCCCAAGCAATAGTCACCCATTTTATTTCCAGCTTGCTCCAAACCACAAAGAAGGGTTTTTGTGAATATTTTGGTCTTCCTCTGTGTGGTGTGTATTCTATGGCCTCGGTCTCTTGGAATAAGGAGAGCTGCTTCTTCCTCTCTGGATTCTAGGGTAATCCCTGAAGGGTTAGAGTGTTGCTTCTCCAATGATATCAGCTCTAGCCCCCATTCCAGGTATGTTAGCCTCACTGGTGACTGCCCTTGTCTAGTATCTGGGGTCTACTTAACATCAATTACCTTTGATAAAGGGATATTTGCTTCAAAGATATAGCAAGAACAAAAACACAAAACTTTCCCTCCATATACCTCAGGGCACACTTTCCCTTATATCACACCCAGGCCTTAAGGGGGCAGTGGACTCAGACACTTTCAACACACCATGGTTCCCACTAAGTTCATGTTCCAATGTGGCATTGCTCCTACTCCCTGTCTCAGCTACTGCTGTACTGGGTCCCAAAGGTTGCTATCTAGGTATTAATCAATGAATAAACCTTTATTAAGTGCCTACCACATGCTGGGTACTGTGCCATGCTCTAGGGGTGCAAAAAACCAAACAAAAACAAAAAGATGGTACCTGCCCTCCAGGAGCTCACAATCTAATAATCAGTGCTGGGCTGGCTATAACACCTGCCAAAGACTCCACTTCCAGACACCTAGACCTTGAGTGTTATGGTCTTTCAAAATTTATGGTCTTTCATAACCTCCAATCTCCTTCACCTAAAATGAACAAATGCCGAGGCAAAGAACCAAGACCTATATTCAAGGGCTACTTGGCCTCAGAGAGAGAGGACCCAAAGTCTCTCCTATGATAGCACCCATCAGTAAGGAAGAAATGTTAGAAAACATGAAGCAAATCCCCAAGCTCAAAGAATTCAACAGAGGTCACCTTTACTAGTTTATTATGGAAGTGTCTGCTAATTTACAAGATGAGAAGGCAAACTAATCTCCATAAAATGGGATAATCTTCATGGAAGAGATGACTCAAAGCATAGTCTAACCAATTTCTTTTTCTGCTTTTCTTTCCCAAAGCTACATAATTCCTTCTAAGTTTGACAAGGAAAATTGTATAGATATTTTTGACTCGAAGTCCTGTGTTTTTCACATTGTGAAGAAGTCTGACCCTGCTAAGAAGTGTGACATTGTAAGAGCTTTAGGTTAAAGTCTTCAGATTTCTCTCCCATGTCAATAAAGGAAAAAAGCAAAACACTGAGACTTGGAGAAGGAAGAATGACACTACTGGATGGAACTAACCTCATCCCTAGCGCCAAATTCATTGTATTCTCCCCACTTCTCAACTGGTTCCATATAACCTATTTTCCTCAATTGCTGTGGATTATAATTTTTCATCTGCTAAGTGGAGATAAATAATTTTCCTCAAGCTTCATTACATTTTGTTTCATGTAAAGTTCCTTCTTTAATGGATTTCCTCTTTAGTATGGGAGTGATGGTACAACCCTTTGAAAAGCAATTTTAATTATGCAAATAAAAATGACTAAAATGTCCATACCTTTGGAAGCAGAGACTCCATTACTGGGCTTATACCCCCACAGAAGCCATCAATAAAAAAAAAGTCCCCATATCCTCCAAAATATTTATAGCACCACTTTTTGTGATAGTTAGGAATTGGAAACAAAGTGGATGCCCCTTCCCTAGAACAAAGGTCACGGACACATTTGGAAGTTCCATAAAATAACCAATCTCATCTTAGAATGTTAGTAAATGCACAAGATACATTATTTCTCCATTCGAGTTTGCAAACCACCTGAAATCACTCTATGGATTTCTTGGGGGTCCATAGGCACAAAGTTAGGACCCCTAATATAGAGGAAGAAAGAGATAAAACAGCTGATTAATTCATAAGGTGTAAACAATAGGCATTATAGAAATTCCAGCAACATAGGGAACTTTCTTACCTCGCTTTTATTGAGGATTGAGCTATTCAAAAGTGCCTGGGCTTTACTCCCCTAGATTGGCTGGGAAAAGCCTGTCTAAGTAGCTTGTTCATTCTTAAGTATGAAGGAATATATCCTGGATGTCTTGGGTAGTGAGCTATTCTAAACTTGTAGTCCTGGGGTAGGGCTGTCCAGCTGTGGGCTATACATCACATCCTGGAGTCGTCACTCTCCCCACCCCCTGCTTTTCGAAAGCATACCTATCCGAATAGAAAATAAGACATAAGACAACGCTAGAGAAGACTGTCATTTGCCACTTTTAGTACCTGCTTAACTATGGTCAAGTGATTTCAAGTAAGTTTCAGTTTCTTTGCTTATAAAATAGAATGGTTTAACCCTTGCATTTGTTACCACCTAGCCCTGCAGAGAGAATAACTTGTGAACTTTAAAATGCTCCAAAAGCCAGATGACATCACTGAAGGTCATCTCTTTCATGACTGAGGGTCATCTCCAGCCTGAAGCCCTCCTAGATTCCCGTCATGGACACTTCCCTGTGTCAGTGGGCAAGTTTCCTAAGGAAGTCTATCTCTCTAGCAAGAAGACTGAGCAGGATCCCAGGCTTTTGGGGTTGGGGCTTTGAGGGGAGTGACTTCTTCTAGGGATCCATCAGGGCCCTGACATAGGTTTCTCCTTTGTGGCAGTGGTTCCCACAAGAAACTTTGGAAGGCTTTGACTTTGCAGCCCCCAGTTTTCTTCTTGTGGGACAGTGAGGCTTCAGGGGTGGTTGTATTTTGCCCTTCCCAGGGCACCTCCCCCTGCAAATGAGTCTAGCCTCCTCAAGAAAGGCCTCCCTGACAACCTGAGCCCCAATTTACTATTCAACAGCATTGTATCCTATGTGTACCATCATTTACATCTTATGTCCATCCTATAACCTTAGGAACAGCTTAATGGACAGTAGAGACCATGTGGGACCTATGGTAAGAACCCATGAAGGGCTTACTACTGGTAGGGGAAGAAACAAGGGAGGCTCTGGAATGACACACATACAGACACTCTTGACAACTGAAGAAATACAATCAAAGTGCTTTATTTTATCCTCAAGTATTTCAGTGCATCAAACAAAAGAATCCAAAGGGTGAGAGGCAGCCAAAGAAGGGGGCCTGAGGCACATGGTGAGGAGCTTAGAGGAAGAGGAGCCAGAGGGTCTTAAGAGCTGCTCATGCCTGCTCCACCCTCCTGGGGACCAAGCTACGGAGGCCAGAGCAAGGGGAATGCTTCTCTTCCCTCACTCATTGCCCCAACCTAGGGCACCTGTGACCACAGCATGGAACGTTTAACAACCACTTAGGACCACAGGATACACATTCTGATCATCACTTATGAATACATCACAAGCTATCCACCCAGAATTGGGAAAGGAGGCAGTGTGGACTGAGCTCTTGAATTTCTGGGTGCACACACAAGCATCCAACCAACCGATAGGAGGAAAAGGGAAAAGGTAACTTGGCCTGCCCAACTGCTGAGCAGACTTAATAGAGGAGGCCCTACTTTCCATTCTTCTCCATACCCTGGTAATCCCCCAACTCCCACCCTCCACCCCAACTGACCAGGGATCTGGACTGAGCACTAGCTAGATCTTGTCGAACTTCAATGGAACTGGAGACAGGCCTAAGGAGGGATGAGGGTAAGAATGGGGCCACAAAAAAGAGAGGAAAAAAGAATGCTTGGTGTGGGTGCCCAGAATGCTGCTAGAAATAGGGAGGAAGTATAAAATCCTTTCTCTTTCACCATCTTTGAAGATGACTGAGAGGAAGAAGGCAGGAGACAGTGGAGTCTAAAGGAACCTGGGATAGGTTGAAGGAGACAAACTGAATGGGGAAGGTAAAGGATGAGATGAGGATCCACCTTTGCAACACACAGCCAAGCCAAGTCAGCTCCCACGAAGGCTAGGGGAAGGGGCAGAGCTCAGTGGGAGCCAATCGACAGCAGCAGATCTAGGACTGGGGGGTCAGTGGAGACATCTTCCCAGGCCTTAATTCTGAGGGCAGTGGGAGACATGCCATCTAACCATCCATCCCTGTCTATCTCAGAGCCTTGTCAGTCTCCCACTCTCAGAGTCTCTGGGGGAGAGACCTGGACAGAGGGTCAGAAGGACAAGATGGCCCCATCTCAGTGTCCTCCTTGAAGTTTGTGGGCAATAGTGAGGATAGTCTTCAGGGCAGGCATGAAGCCAGACACCTCACTAAAGCTGCTGCTGCCCACCACCTGGGTGTGCACTGCCAGGGCCTGCTCATAGCTGCCAGCATCCACACATCGGGAGACCTCATGGAGCCCAGCCAGGACACTGGGAGAGAGCTATGAGGGCACAGAAGGCAAAAATATGTCCAGGTCAGTGAATTTTTTTAGGGAAAGACCAATATAGCACTGGCGCTCCCACTGTGGTCAGAGGATACAGTTCAAAAAGGGAGAAGAAACACCCACCGTTCCCTCCTGCAGCTTTTCATATAAATATTCCAGTCTTAGAGCTACCTCCTCTAGCTTCCGTTTTGTTTTCTGGAAAGTAAGGGGAAAAGATTGGTGGGCATGAGCCAGGCCGGGGACCAGTGCTGGACAGCACTTTCCTTCACCCTGCCATGGTCAGTCAGAGGGGTAGAGGCTAGCCCAAGGGCCTGAGCTGGATGTCATCCCTCTTGCCCCACCCCAGACCCTCCCCAAAGGTCAGAGGGAAGGGGAAGGCCCTTCCTCTCTCACCCTCAGGGACCAATCCTTCCAGAGCATCATATCCAGACACAGTTAACAGAATGGGGACAAAGGACGTCAGGGAGGCTGAGCAGGGCCCTGCTGCTGAGGGTATGGATAGCCTGGAGTCTGTCCTTTGGGGAGGGGTAGAGGGCATAGTCCCCCCCCTTCAGATCCATACGCACAGGGTCAGAGGCTGACAGGGCACAGCGCTGTAGAAGGGCTTCAAAACTGGTCTTTAGAGGCTGGTGCTCCAGTGGCATCTCCTTCTTCTTCACTTGCTCAGGTGGCAGCTGCTGTAGTTGCTAATAAATGAGAAAGACAGGCCAGCCCGATGGCAAGTCCATCCAGACAGAAGAGCAAGACACACAGACCAGCCTGGATAAATAGACAAGCTGTTTTTCTGTTGCATTCTCTGAGGATGGATTCCGTGGTCCCAAAAGCATCACCATGATCCCTCTTGGGAAAAGGTGACTCTGGCCCCTAGGGTCTGAGCTACCTCTCACTCTGTACAGCCTACCAGAGAAGGAAGGTAAAGCACAAGGTCTCTGTGTGCAGGGACACTGGGGGAAGAAGCCCCCACCCCTTCACTCATCTTACTTGCAGAGTGAGCTCTCCCGGAGCTCCTGGGGGAGCCTGACCCACGCCTGGGATGGGAGGGCCAGGAGAGCAGGCTTCTCGAGGATTAGGGGGCAGGTTCCCAATAGGAGCAGTGATGGGAGCTGGTGGAGTAAACATCTCAGGCAGCTAAAATCAAGAACATAAAGGGTCACAGGGCCAGCTGAGAGCTTCCATGGGCTCTTACAGAAGTCTGAAGAGCGGGAGTGGGGGAAGGGGCACACTTGAAGGAGAAGTATGTAAGTGGAGTTGTGCTGGGGGAGAATGAGCAGAGCCAGGGTGTTTGTGGAGAGCCTTGGCAGAATGGTATGTGTGGGGAGAAGACAGGGGTTAACCTTTGTTCTTTGGAGGCCTCCCTTGGAAGCTGAGGTATCTCTGCAGGGTTCTCGGGGCCCTGTGAGGCACAGAGGGATAGATAGAAAGAAGCATAAGGGACCATAGTTCCCCAAGGATGGAGGTCAGTGCAACAGAGGAAACAGGAACCTCACCCTCCCACCTCCAACCAGCTGAAGCAAATGCATATTGTTATTCATCCTCAACCATTTTCCCTGACATTTTCTAACCTTATGAGGGCCCAGACAGTGATGGAAGGAGGGAAGACTAGAAATCAAAAGGGAGCTTTCTGAGGGATACTGATTGTTGGGGGAAGGAGGAGAGAATCCTGTGGGAAGGAGATAGAAGGGAGAAAGGAAGAAACTGACCTGAGTGGGTATCCAGGATGCCAGTGGCTGGCAAAGTTCTAGAAACTGGAGCGCCAGGCCCTCCAGGAGGACAGCATGTCATAGGGAAACTGACAGGAGGAACTAGAGGTTGGGAGCCAATGCGGGGTGGTAGGCCAGGCCCAGGGGCCCAGGCTGGAAGTGAAGGAGACAGGCCTGGGGCCCCTGCTAGGAAAGTGGAGCCAGGAAATGATAGTGTCTGGGAAGCCATTGGTGGAGGTGGCCCAGGGAAAGGCTGGGTGCCTGGGAAGCCCACAGGACCAGGGGCTTGGGTCTGCTGTGCTCCCAGCAGCTGTGGTTGAGGCAGAGCTGAAATGGAAATGGGAAAGAGGTCAGTGACCCTTATTTCTCTGACTCAGAAAAAGGATAATGAGCACATGAGCTTAGTTATTGGTCAGAGAGAGGAATGGGAGACTGGCCCCTGCATGACCAGGCTGGTTACTCTATTCCTAGTAATTCTCTCACCTGGACCTACTCTAGGACCTGGAGGGGGAGGCGGAGCCAGCTGAGCACCTGCTGCCCTCAAGTCCCTTGTGGTCTGGCTTCTGGAGCCCTGATAGGTGCTTGGGTGGGTGAGAGCCATTGCTGCTGAGGGCTGAGGCATGAAGACCCCTGGTCCTGGGGCTGGAGTTGAGACCTGTGGAGGGAGGGGGATCCAGGAATGTGACAGAAGCCAGGGTGTTAGGGAGGGGATATAGAAGGAAAGAACTTCCTCTCTCCTAATGGTGGAAATGATCTATTGCCATTATAAGACAAGGCCAGCTAGGAGTTGGCTGTGGATATGAAACTAATCTGGGCCTTGGAAGGGGAAAGGTTTTCTCAAGGAGCCAAAGGGAAGGGGCCAGTTCATGTAGGTGTTCTCAGCATGCCCCTGATACCTCCAACCTCAAGATCTGAGATCTGTCGTTGGCTGGATGAGAGCTCAAAGGGACCTTCAGACTGATCTGGTCTAACTCTTACTTCACAAATGAGAAAACTGAGGCCTAGAGAGTTGAAATGCTTTTCCTAAGGTCAAAAGAGGGCAGGAAGCAGTAGATCTGCTCTTCTGTCCCAAAATGCAATGTCCTTTCTACATATGTCAGCATGCCAGTCATGCTTCCCTGCCCTTCCCATCCCACTGACTGGTGGGCCTCACCTGGTGAAGAGGCCGGAATCCTGCAGCATGGGGCTGGGCTCTAAGGCCTCTAGGCTGGGCAGAGGACCCCACTGGGACCCGGGAAAAAGGGAAAGGAGGAGGCTGCTCGTCCAAGAGCCTAGACCCTTGGGCGTGAAAGAGGCGATCTCTCAGCTGCTGGACAGGGGGCTGCAATGGCAACAACATGAAGAGATGGAACAAAGGACCCCACAGGTTCATCCATTCTTTCTCCTGCACCAGCCTCAGCCCTCCTTTTGCCAGGGGTTTACTCACTTGAGCACAGTTCTTGGGGAGATAGCTCATGGCAGTGGCAAGGCTGCCCTGGGCTGCCAGTAGGCTGGCATACTGAGTAACTCTGTGGGCCATAGCAGGGCCAGGGACTGCCCCGTCAGGGCGCTGGAGCAGCTCTGGACTCCTACTAAGAACCATCACCTTCTCCATCAAGTCCTTTAGTGACATGGAAAAGGAAAAGGGAAAGGCCAAGGGTAAGAAGGCTCTCCGGTCTGACTGGCTTCCCAGAACTCAACATTGAGCAATTTCCCAAGGAGTATGGTGGGGGCAGGCAGCCTTCTGACCGAACCAGTGCTTACTCTTACTGTCCCCAATACCCATCTTCCTTCCTGTTCAACTAGCTCAGATCCACCCAAACCAGGTCAACACCTCCCTCATTCCAACTTGGCTACCTCAAGAAGACCCCAAACTCTGAGGGCCCTCACTAGTCCCAAGTCTCTGGTCCTAGTGTTTCTAATCCTGTGGCAGCAGATCTCAGAGTCCAGCCCTCAGTGACTGAGTATCCACATGGTTCTCATACCTGCAGGGCCATGGGTGAAGAAGTCTGGTGGATTTTCGCCCAGCACTCCACCAGCTGCTCCACGTTTCCTGAGCAGATGTAGCAAAGGCAGGCTTCTGCATACAGCGTTCCTCCACTCTCCTGCTCTAAGCGGGTCCCCAGAATATCTGCAGGGAAAATCAAGTTTTGCTAACATTGGAAAGCCAAGCTCCCTCCTTGTGTTTCTCTTCCAGAAGGATGTCCTGGCTCTAGGGTGGCATGGGCTCCATGGCTTGTGGCATGAAGAGGCTGGCTCCATTCAGTGGCAATGGCACACCTGGGATATGGTGTGGCAGTCAGTGACAATGGTTTGCCTCATTTGACCAGGGAGATGAGGTGAGAAGGAAGAGGCTCAGGGAAGAGAGAGGGCTGGGCATACTTACCACAGAGCTCAGGGAAGTCTTGGGGGCCACAGTGTGTCAGCAGCAGGGCCAGAGCCTCTTTCCAGCTCTTCAGACTGCATGAACATGCCACAGTCCTCCACTTCTGCTGCACCATGCAGGCCAGAAGCTGTGGAGTGGAGAGAAAGGCTGTCAGCACTGGGGTCTGAGGCCACAGGAAGGCTTCCCCACCAGCATAGCAGCTGGGAAAGACCATGTGCAGAGTGCAGGAACCATATTCACACACTGGTGTAATGCCTGCACTGTACAGTCATGTTCTAAATGTGCACTGCATGACACGTAATGTGTGTTTGAAGCAGGAAGTCCTCTCCTCCCCAATGACTGGCACATACTGAGGCAATCCCGGATTTCTTCTGGGCAAAGTAGCGCTGCTGAGTCTTCCGCAACAATTGCTCCCCACCAGCTCCAGCCAGGATGATGGCATCTGCGAACCTCTCCTCCTTCAGGCACAGATCCACAGCACAGCCCAATTCTCCCAGCAGCAGGGCCTGGCTTAGCAGGCCATCAGTGTCTACAAGGAGAGGGCCCCCACCTCCATGGGTCAAATTTAAGACCTCGAGCTTTGTTTCTTTCCCAACAACCCCTTCACGAACATAGGACCTTGTTCCCTTCCCCACCAGAACCTACAACCCACAACTTCAAGAACTACATACAGGACCCCCCACCCCCCACTGACCCAAATCTCCCATCATTCCTCCTAACATATATGTACACACACACACACACACACGTGTAAAAAAAAAGACCCATAGCCCCTGTTCCCTTACCCAGCTACGGGAATGGCAGCCCTCAAAATTCCCCTTACTTGACCCTTTGCCTAATACTCCTCCAGAACTCTACTCTCAGGTCTCCTTCCCCTGGAGTTTGCCCAGGACTATTCCAGCCTGTGGAGGGGCCTGGAAACCACCGAAACTGTGTATTTGGAGGAGGCAAGCATTTAGCTGGTGTTGGAATCTTTATCCCTCAGGTAGAAAGGTAGGACTGGGAAAGGAGACACTACACGGTTTTGCTACACAGCATCTCCTATTAAGTCTTTCCCAGTAAGAAACAGGATTAAACCACCCCTGAAAACTATGTCACAGGAAAAGCTCAGACAGTGACAAAGCAGGCAAAAAAGTGAAATTGATGGGAAGTGGAGAGATACCATTTGTACCCAGGAAACACCTCCCATGACCTCTGCTCCATAGGGGAGCATAGGGCTCCCTGCCTGGGTTTGTACAAGCCTGGACATGGTTCTCCCTGAGGTGGGGGCACCTTCTGTGACAGGGATCTCCAACGGGGTCATGTTCTGAGGGACAAGCTCATCAAAGAAGGCAGAGGATGTAGCAGATTCCTCCGAAGAGCGTCTGGAACCCTGCACCAAGACAGGGAGGATGGAGAAAGGACACAAGCTAGGATCTGCACTCAGGGGCAGCCTACTGGCTAGCTAGGGGAGCCCCAGTGTGAGTCCATTCCCTCAACTGTCCCTTCAAGGGTGAAGGTAGAGATGAAGTAAAGGGGTGGAAAGGTTAAACGAGCTCAGGCACAACCCCACCTTGGGTTTTACAGTCACTTGGGGAACTGCAGTGGAAGCTGAGTAGTAGGACAGGGAAGGTAGCCCAAAGCCCCAAGACCACCCTCCCATGGGCCTTGAGAATGTCCAGGAAGGGCTCCCACCACACCTGCCTGCAGAAGGCTTGTCTGTTCCAGCGGAGGTCACCTCCTTTGGGATGAGGACTCTCACCTACTTCTGAAGCGCTCCCCAAACAGGCCGCCATCTGCAGAAAGACAGCTGTGAGCATCCTCTCAGAATGACCCCTCTGCCTGCCCTCCCTCAGTCTGGGCTGGGGCAGTACTCAACTTCACACACGGACATGGAAGATCATGGTGTGCACTGGGGGAGGGTGTGTGCTGGGGAGAGACAATGGGGCTACAGGTTATATTCTCAGATGGGTTTACTTTCCACTGCATCAAGGCCTTGCTCCCTCAGCTTGCCCATCAAGGCTCTATGAAGTTTTTGAGAGTCTTGTCTGGTAACCTTTGGCCATTTCTTTCTGGAGTCTCAGGGAAGAAGAGGACCAAAGCCCAGGGGACCAGGGATCAGGGACCAGTCACAATGAAAAGGAAGAAACCCAATTTCCGTGTCTTTCCTGAAAAATTTTCCTACTCTCTGAAATTGCCACACATCTGAATTGGAGAGTGGCTCACCTTCTCAGAAAGCTCCTCCTTACTATATCCTAACAGCTTGAGGAATCTGGTCCTGGATTCCTGTTCCAAGGCCACCTACGGAACCACGGGACACAGAGATAAAGTCAGTCAATTGCCACACTTAGCAGAGGTTGTTCCAAAATGTCAAGGTTCTTCATACTCCTGAAATGGCTTGGACTGAGATCTCCAGTGAGCAAAGGCAAAGACTATCTCTCCTTCAACCTAATGTTTTGCTCTGAATTCATGGAAGCTGACTTCCCTTTAACTGCTCAGGGACTGAACTCTGGTCTGCTCGACACTCCAAATGCACCGAGTCCCATTTTGTTCTGCCCTGTTACTCAGAGTTAAACTCTCCCTGCTCCTTTAGACCCACTGCTCTGCACACAGGAGGAGATTAACCCCGCCTTTCCACTGCCCTAAGACAGATGCCAAACTTCCTTGCACTCTTTCCAATTTAAGCGTGCTCCAACCTTTTCTAACTTGGTTCTTTGCATCTTGTTTGATGGTTCTGCTCTTTGTATATGGACCATGACCTGAACCCCACTCTACCCCTCCTGTGTCCTCTTTCCCTAGAAATGCTAACGTAGCTTCAATTACAATCTAGATTGATGGTCAGTGATCAGTCATCACCCAAACCAATCTCTGCTGCCTCAAGTGACCCCAGAGTGGAAGTGTCTCAACTTTTACCAAAAAATTGAGGCCACCGGCCATGTGCTCCTTCTTCTCTCTTCCTTGTCTCCAATACCTGTGGTAGCCTGTGCTATCTTCTCTTCCTTCACTTCTGTTTCACATGATGAAGTGGCATTACTCCCTACCAAGGTTAGCCTCTTTACATGTTAAACAGTCCCATTCCATCCCGTCTCCTCCAACAGATTGCCCTTTCTATCATTCCCATTATTTTACTTTTTTTCAATCTGTCTATTGGCTCCTTCCCTAATGCCTACAAATATGCCCACATCTCCCCCATCCTGAAAGAACCCTCACTTGATCCTTCCATCCCTGCTAGCCATTGTCCACATCTTTTCTGCCCTTCGAAGCTAAATGCCTCGAAAGAGCCATCTATAAGAGATGCTTCCTTCTTTCCTCACTCTTTTCTTAACTTCTTACAATCTGGCTTTGGACCTTATCATTTCACTGAAAATGTTCTCTCCAAAGTTACCAGTGATTTCTTAGTTGCCACATCCAATGGCACTCTCCTTGATCTCTCTGCCACCTTTGACACTGTTGATCACTTTTTTCCCCTTGATACTCTCTGCCCTCCAGTCTTCAGGATACCTCTCTCTGCCTGGGTCTCATCACACCTATCTGACCCGCTCCTTCTTTGTCTCCTTTGCTGAATTGCTGGATCTTCTTCCAGATTGTGCTCTCCAACCTCAGGGTACTGTCTTCTTCTCTTCTCCCTCTATACTAAGTCACTTGGTGATCTTATCAGCTTCCATGGATTTAATTACCATCTATCTATATGCAGATGATTCTCAAATCTAATTAACACGACAAATTCTCTGCTGACCTCTAATCTCACCTCTCCAATTGCCTTTGAGACATCTCAAAAGGGATATCTAGTATACATTTTAAACTCAAAATGTCAAATAGGACTCATCTTTCACCCTAAACCTTCCCCACCTCCCCCCTTTCCTAACACTGTAGAGGGCAACACTATCCTCCCAGTCCCTCAGGTTCATAACCTAGGAGTCATCCCAGGTTCCTCACTGTCTCTCATCTCCCATAACCAATATGTCGTGAAGACTTGAAGATTTCACCTTTGTAACATCTCTTGAATAAGCCCCATTCTCACCTTTGACATTGCCCCTTCATCACCTCATGCCTGGCATATTGCAAATAGCCTACTGATAGGTCTGCCTGCCTTATGTCTCCTCACTCCAGTCTATCCTTCATTCTAATGTGATCCAGTCATGTCACTCCCTACTCAACAAACTCCACTGGCCTCCTGTTGCCTCCAGGAGCAAATATACAATGCTCTGTTTGGCATTCAAAGCCCTTCACAACCTCGGCCCTTCCTACAGTTTCAGTCTTCTTATACCTTACTCCTCGTCACATATTTTTGAATCCAATGACACTGGCCTCCTGGCGCTTCCACAAACCAGACACTATCTCTTGGCTCTGGGTTTTTTCCTTGGTTCTTCTCCATGACTGTAATGCTTTCCCTCCTCTGCTCTGAATAATGACTTCTCTTGCTTCCTTTAACTCCCCACTAAAATCCCTTCTTTTGATGGAATCTTTCTCCAGCCCCTCCTAATTCTAGAATCTTTCCTCTTTCCTGATTTCTGGTTTATCCTGTATATACAGCTTGACTTGTACATATTTGTTTGCTTTTGTCTCCCCCATTAGACTGTTGTTCTTAAGGGCACAGATTATCTTTTACCTCTCTTTGTATCCCTAGTGTTTTGCACACAGTAAGTACTTAATAAATGTCTACTGATTAATCTCTTCATCCTGTTTCTTCCCCAGAACTTACCCTTCTTGGTCTCTATTTAACATTAGTCATCTCTTATAACCTCTTATTTCTGGGGTCTCTGCCTCAAGCTTTTCAATCTTTCAGTCATCAAAATACTGTGTAAAGAATATTCTGTGTCTGGAGGAAAGACTTGGGAGTCCTTTTCAGGCCCCCTGCTGTGCTATTTATCTTTCCAGATGCTCCTGACCCCACACCATCTCCCATAGCACCTTATCCTCAGTCTAGCAGGTTCTCATTCCCAGATACTGTTCAGTGGTGCTCCACAGCTCACTCCTCCTCCTCTTCCTTCCTCCCTCCCTTCCTTTTTCCTCTCTGTGCTCAAGCCTTCAGCAAAGGCTTAACATTCAGTAGCTACAGGCTTCTTTTGCCACTAGGAGGCTGGTCTAGGGGTAAAGCCTCTGAGGAGTAATAGGATCCTCTGAGTCACATACCTTTAGGAACTGCCAGATGTCCTTCTCAGAGGGAGATGAAGCTCGCTGGATCTGGCTTTGACAGTAATTCAGGAGACTACCTGACCCCAAGGCCTCCTGCAGTTCCTTGGAGCGTGCTAGCAGCTCAGACTCTGTGGTAACTTGACTGATGAAGAGGAGGTGGGAGCCAGGCTGTGGCACCTGCTGGGTTGGGGGACTGGGCAGACCAAAGGTAACCAGCTTCCCCCCAAACTGTAAAAGGAAGGAAGATCACACATATTCTGGCCATGTGCCAAAGGTAAGAACACAGTCTGTGTCTTCCCCTCCCCTTGCTACTGCCACCAAAGAAGGTAGCACCATAGGGAAAGGAAAGACGGCTGTTGGTGCCATCCTGGATCTGAACTCCAGCTCTGCCCCTTGGGTGACTCTAGACTAGCCACTTCATCTTTACAGGCCTCAGTTTCCACACCTTTAAAATGAAGGATTGGACTAAATGGTCTCTCTGAAAATTCATGACCTTATGAGTAAGAGGCATCAGTGAGGCTCACTTACCCTGGCCAAAGAGAGACCAGACACTGATGGGAGCCTGGAACCATCAGGGAAGGAATCTCGCACCAGCTAGAGGGATGGACTGTCTAATGTGTTTGGACAAACTGACCTGAACAGAGTTTCCTACAGCTTCAGGCTGCTGATAGATCCCTAGGGAACATGACTTCCTCCACCAAAGGTCCCCAGATAGGACTAAGAAGGGTGGTACTTCTAAACCATGGCCCCCTATTGTCTTTGTGTCCAGACTTGGCTACAGACATCTGTGCTTGTAAACACAAACTCTACCAGTCATCCTGGCTGGAAACTCTGGTGTCACCTCGGGTGCTTCTCTACCCCTTACCCCAAGCCATCATGGATGAAGTTGCTACTTCTTCTGTTAGGGGACCTTCTGCACCTTTCCTACCTTTTATCTTGATCTCCAATGCCACCACTATTTCTGGTCCTCATCACCTCGCTCCTGTTCACTGCAATCATCTCCTAACTGGCTGCTCTGCCTGCAGTTTCTCCCTAGGCCACATCAGTGTCAAATGAATACCCCCGGAGTATACACAGATCTGCCACTACTCTATTTACAAGTCTTCCTCACTGCCTATAGAAGGAAGGCCTAACTCGTCTGCACACCAATCAAAGCCCTGCCTGTTTTTGTGATTCCCCCCCTCTTTTTTCAGCCTCCCATGGTCACCCTTGGCTCCAGCTCACCAGGCCTTCTATCTCCCTAACCCATGAAACTTACTCTGCATGGACTTCCCCCATAAAGTGCTGCTCTTCTCTGCTCTTCTCCTTGACCATTCAAACCTGACCCATTTTTTTAAGCCCAGATTAAGGGCCATCTTCTTCATGAAGTCTCCCTTGACTCCCTAGGCTATAATGAACTCCTACGGGTCCTTAGTTTGATACTTAGCTGTTACACTTATATTCCAGCATTGACTAAAAAGCAATACATTTACATTACTCTTCACAGATTATAAAGTGTTTTAAAAGACATTCTTTCATTTTATCTTCGTATGCCACCACACAGTACAGTGGAAAGGGTGTTAGATGAAGTCAGAGGGCCTGAGGATCTGTCATATACACCTGAGGGGCATTAAGCAAGGCACTTCACATTTTTAGGTCCCAATTTACTCATGTGCAAAATAAGGAAGCTGAAAAGAAGACCTCTATAGGCTATTCCTGCTTGAAATCTGTGATCCTGTGACTTTCTGGAACAGGCAGAACAGGCATTGCCTATTTCCATTTCACAGACGTGGAATGGCTTAGAGAGGTGAGGTAACCTGTGCATGGTCACAGAGCCAGTATATGGCAGAGCCAGGTCTCAAACCTAGGCCTCTTGACTCCCAAAACAATGCTCCATCCCCTAGAGCGTGTTGTCTTCCCTGCAAGGTCTCTAGGGGAAACAACCATGTAGACTTCTGTTTCCTCCAAAGCCCCCAGCACATGTTTCACAGGAACACAAAACTGAAGGGAAAAGTTAGTTAAACCCATTCATCTTACCAATGAAGAAATTGAGGCCCAAAGAAGCGATTAGCACAAGATCACACCTAAGAGACTTCATTTATTTGTTTATGTTAATTGATCCCTGTGTGGCTTATTTTTGTTTGTATATACTCTCTCTCTCTCTCTCTCTCTGTTGGCAAGAAGGGAAGAGAACTTACTGCAAATGAGGCACCTGTTGGCCTGCGAATCCATTTTGGGGGCTTCTTCAGTGGCGGGATTAAGTTCGTGTGGACCACCTGCTCTGGTACCTCCAGTGGAGGAAGAGGATGGCCAGTGCCAAACGGATCAAGGCTACTGAAAGAAGATGAGATCTGAAGGCAGAAGTGTAGATGCGTCACTAGCACGAAGCAGAGGGCCCAGCCAAGGCCCCAGCTCAAATAAATGCAAACCCGTGGCAAACCTGAGCTTCCCTTAAGTCTGGCTTCTATAATCTGCAGCTGAGCGGTAGGGAGCCCAATGCATGTCAGAGAGCACACTGGGATCTGACCCAAATGCCACTTCCTAGAGAGTGAGAGAGCAGACGTGCTAGGCTACATCTTTACCTCTTTAATAGGCCTCAAATAAGGGAAGATTAGAATCTGCCAGACTCTCCATAAACCCAAGAAGAGCAGCAGCTCACATGTACCAAGTGCTTTAGGGCTACAAAAACACTTGTGCAAAATAGCCCTTTGAGGTAAGGAATAATAATAGCCATCACAAGGATGGGTATTACTCTTTTCCCTGTTTTATAGGTAAGATGAAGACCCCGAGAGGCCAGGTGAGTCCCCAGCCACAGAAGTTAGCAGAGATGAAGCCTTCCTTCTGGGCCTGTGCTAACTCCCTCAATCTGCCCTCAAAGGGCTGCCACATCAAGGTCAAGCCAGAGACACATGACAACCAATACTGTGCCTGTCTCCTCGAAGTGGGGACATCAGAGGAGAACCCATCTCTGTGCCCTGTGACCTGTCTGACTCCCCCTATGGAGCCTGCCATCCCTGCCCTTCACCTTGTCAGCCTGGGTCTTCTGTTGGGCTTCCCAATTCCCTCCCATTACTGAGTACAAACTGATCCAGCCATTGAAGGAGGCAGCTGAGAATACTGGGGGATTCCGGGGACACCACTGGACGTCAAAGCACCATCGGTTCTGTGTGGGCAGCTTATACACCACCTAATACAGGGAGATATGGTCATCAGGGCTTGGCCCCTCAAAATGCAATCCCAAGCACACGCCTAAAATCAGAGATGCCCCTCCTACCCCCTACCCCTATATTCCAAATTGCCCTTACTCCCCAAAGACAAGGTCTTACAATGCTCTGAAGTTCAAGCTCCTGAGGCATCACCCTTTTCCTCTTCCCACTCCTCTCTCCTTCCCCCCACTACCTGCTTGGGGAGGGGCAGCCCCTGCCCACCTCTCCACTGCCCAGGTTCCAGCACAGGATCTGGTTATCTTTGGCACTACTGAGCAGCAGCTCTGGGTCTGCCTGGCTCCATGACACTGAGAGTACTCCCCTAAAAAGTCCAGAAGGCAGAAGTCACTTTAGGAAGTTATCTGTTTCCATCCTGAAGGAGTAATGCCAGTGTAAAAACACCAATTAAACCAGCTTAAGCAAGTGGCATCTACTTAGAATGAGGTCCCAGGCTACTTTCTATCACTATGAAGGCAGTGAGGACTTGACCTTTATCCCACGTGAGAAGGCTCAGAACAGCTTTCAGGGAGGTACCAGTTGCTGTCGGGAGAGGGATGTTGGAATCTAAACTTTGGCTGAAGGTCTTGGTTCGTATAGTCCTAAAGTCTAGAGTGTTGGCACAGATGAAGCCTGGGGGAATCTCCCAAGGAGCCCTGCCTGCCCTTGGAGGCCAAGCCAGGCTAACAGCTAAGGCCTTCACTGTCAGTTTCGGCCATGCTCTATGAAACTCGGAAAACCTATGAGGACAGAACTGAAGAGCTGCAGCAGTCCCTCAGGGTCCTATGGTCTCAAAGATGCAGTAGGTGGGCTCCTATCCAGGGCCAAGAACCCCAGTTTAGCCACCTCCCAACAACAAAGAGAAGAAGTCCGGCACTACCTGCTGTGGCTGTCCAGCACTTTGAGGGGGGATGAGGCAAACCGTAGGTCCCACATTTGGATCACTGGGAGGCGATCATCCTCAGAGCACAGCACCAGCTGGGTAGCCACTTCTGGGTGCCAAGCCAGGCCAGAACAGTGCATCTGTGGGCCAAACAGGTCCCACCTTAAACCATGTCCAACCACTCCACAAGACCCTTGCTTAAGCCCAGACAGGTTGTGAGCTCTCCAAAGCGAGTATACTGCTTCTTTTGTTTCCTTCAGAGACATGCCTGGTGCCAGTCACATGCTGGGCATCAGTAAAGCCTTGCTGGCTCATGCACAGGCTGAGTACCAAGCATGGAGGTGGGCCACCAGAGGGATGCCCAAGCACAGGTGTTTGGCTCAGCCTTATTCAGCTCTGAGCTCCCATTAGATAAGATGAAGATACTGGCAGACCCATAATCACAGCAAATAAAACAGAAGGGTGTGATGGGGAGATGAGAGAGCTGTAATACAGGGTGGGAAGGGGCTATAGGAACCAGGAGATTTGATTCAAATATTTATTAAGTGCCTAAAATGTATAAAAGCAATTGTGAGCTGAGAAACTAGATCCTAGGAAAGTCACAGGAAGCAAGAATAGATATCCTTTTGGAAGAGTTCTTTGGGGTTGTGGGGCTGCTGGGAATGGGAAAAGGAGTATGTTAGGCTTTGGCCACTCTGGTTCCAACTCAGTGAACCACTGACAATTAATTAATCCTGCAGTAACAATCAGTTAGGAGAAGCTCAGGGCCTGAGAGAAGAGCTTCAGGAGCAGTTATGGGGGCTGGGGCAGTGGAGAGGAGGGAGAGAGGAGGGAGAACAGGAGGTAAATAACAGAAACAGAAAGAGAATGAAAGAAAAGCTGGTAGTGCCAAAGGAGTAACAAAGAATAAGTAAGACACAGACTCCCAAGGTGCTTAAAATGTAATGGTGAGGGGAGGAGGGGAGAAAGAACCTGCTATAGGGCAGAAGGTGGTAAGTGTGAAGGAGAGGTCCAGACAAGGTTGCTAGAATCAATTTGAGAAAGGAGAGATCACTTTTAGCACAGGAATTCAAGAAAGGCTTCTTGGGACTTCTAAGTTGAGCCTTGAAGGAAGGGAGAGAGGAAGTGTTCAGGAGCTATCGAGCAGGCAGAAACCGAGAAGTTCAGGAGTCAGCTGCCCAGCCCTGGTCTATGGGCAAATCCCTCAAGCAACCTGTGCCTTACTTTCTTCACTTATGATAACTGAAGTCATGAGAGTCGATGAGATTGTTAAGGGAAAGGTGTAGGACAGAACTTCAGGGGCCATCCATTTTACATTTAAGCTTAAGGAAGAAAAGAAGCCAGTAAAGGGGAGAGAGACAAGGCCCCAGGGGGGTAGAAGGAGACCTGAAGCTCTCGGGGCCACCTGGCCTCCATTACTCACCCTGTTGCTGTGGTCGCTGACCTTGATGATGGGCTCATTCTTCCTGAGGTCCCACACCACAGCCTTGCCACTGGGGTGAGCTGAGGACAGGATGTGCTGGACTTGCTGGTTCCAGGACAGTGCACTAACATCCTCTGGAGGCTGCTGAGGCAGAGATACACAACTCTAGGGCCCAGCACTCTTCCCCTTAGGCCACGGAGGGTCTATTGCTCTGGATAACCAGGCTGGGGTTCTAGGAGAGGCCCCTTGGGAATGGTGGGGCTGTTGGGAAGGGGCTACATTAGGCTTTTGCCATTTGGCCATCCTGGCTCCATCTCAATGTGTCACTGACCATTAATTAACCTTGCAACGACAATAGGTCAGGGAAAGCCAAGGGTCCCAAACAAAAAGGCATCCTCCATAGTTATGGCCCTGCTGACTATGCCTGAAGGGGAGGGGTGGATAAGGGCCAATCTTGACACAACAGAGAGAACGAAAGAGAGAAAACCATGGGAAACATTTAAAGAGAAGCTCAAGCTAAAACTCACTTGGATGACAATGCGGATGAATTCAAACCCAACTTACCTCACGATACTGTAAGCATAAGGCAAGGAGGGGACAGAAAAGCAAAGAGAAGGCAATTACAGACTGACAGGCATACTCAAACAGACACAGGCAAGCAGGCAAAAGTGTACTTATGAATGGGAAAGCTGAACTCCTCCCTTCCCAGAAAAGTCATAAACTCATACCAGGAATATCCATGCTCCCTCCTTATGTGATGCAAGGTTAGGTGCCCCCCTATCCCACAGGACCCTTGAAAAAAGTCCTGCGATAGACAGATAACCCCCTAGCCTTCGACTTACTTCCTAACACCATCCTTCTCCCTCCCACAGACTCTTTCCCTGGTTTTCTACCTACTCTACCTAGATAGTTAAGAAAGGCCTCCAAGAAAGAAGGTTCTCTGCTTCCTTCTAAGGAATACTATCTGGCTGGCAGATTCACCCCCTCCTCAAATACCTCCTCCCCCATAATTTTACTGACCATTAGCTTTCTTACTTTATGGAACCTCAGTGCCCCCCAGTGGCACAATCAGGAGCAACCTGGCTCCCAGCTTCCCCCAAGGACACTTCCCACACATTGGACATACTGCAGCCTCACCTGGGACTTGGATCCTGGAGTCATTGGCACATCGAAATTATTCAAATCCCAAATGTAGATTTCAGAATCATTTGCTCCTGAGGCCAGGAGATTGTTCTATATGAAAAAAAAACAGAAATACAGTGGTTTCTCCATTCCCAGGAAAGACAAATCTAGGCCCTCAGCACAGAAGGTACTTATACTAAAGGGTGGCCAAGGCCTGCCTGAGAACACTGGGCAGAAAATGCCCTTCATGGTCAGATACTAGAGGATGAATTGAAAGGTGAGAACATAACCTAATGGGGTTTCAACAGCAAATAGTTACAGGCGTACCTGGAAAGGATTAAAGTCAAGGGCTCTGACAGCACCTGTGTGCTTCTCCTTCTGAGCAATGAGAGGATTCTTCCCAGAAGTCAGGATTTGGGAGACAGAGTACAGAGTGAGCACGCCATTGTCCCCTCCGCCTGCAATGACTCCTGAACCTTCAGGAGATCCACTGCTAAAGTTCCCCCAGATCAGCTTGTGAAACCTACAGAGAGAGGACTTGGTCATATTGCCACAAACTCAGAGCTAAGGATCCAGTAAGTAGCAGCCAGAATCCATCTTTCACAATACATGGGCATCTTTACACTCTCATACTCCAGTCATAGGAAGTGGTTCTACCCTCTTCCCAGTCCTACCAAAATGGTCAGCCCTTTTCAGGCACCAAAGAGATACTTAGCCCACCTTCTTACCATTGGAAGAAGTTAAGAAGGCCATGGCCTCTAGGCCAGAAGATACCAGCTTTTCTGTAGTGCTTAGCAGATTGCCTGGGACACAATAAGTGTATAATACATGCTTTTCATTCACTGAAAGGGAAGGGCTAGTTCCCTTCAAGCACAAGCAAGTTCTCTTCTCCTTTCCTGTCCATGGACAGCATCATCATCATCTACATTTATCTATACTTTGAGACTTATAAAGCATTTTCCCCATGATAATCCTCCAAGGGAAGGTAGCAAAAGTATTATACTCATTTTATAAATAAACTGAGTCCTGAGAGACTTACCTGACTTACACAGGTAAATACTAGTTATGTGACCCTGGGCAAATCACTTTAACCCTAGGGGCTTCAGTTTCCTGGCATTAGACTAGATTATCTTGAAGGTCCCTTCCAACTCTCAGTCTCATGACCCTAGAAATATCAGTGCTGAGCTCTAACCCTAGTCTTATGGATCCAAAGTCAGGGTTCTTCCTGTTACCCAGGAGCAAATCCCAGTCTGTGTGAAAATACTCTTGTCAAAGGAAGGTCCCATCTATGGGAGAGAAGCTGCTACATTTGACTAAATCCTCTGCCCACTGCTGTATGCCCCCCAGTGCCAACCCATGTGGTTTTTTTTCTGTGAAAGCCTTAGAGACAAAGCCACATGACAACACACAGCACCCTCTAAAAAGAATCCTGGAGGGGCGGCTAGGTGGCGCAGTGAGTAAGAGCGCCGGCCTTGGAGTTGGGATGACCCGAGATCGAATCCGGCCTCAGAAAATGAGCACCCACATATAAATAATGACTAGCCGTGTAACCTTGAGCAAGTTACTTAACCCCAATTGCTTAAAAAAAAAAAAAAGAATCCTGGCTTCTGGGGCCCCTTCTGATTAGGGCTCCCAGAACCTGTACAAGGAAAAAAGAATATCCAGCCCTCTTTAGTAAGATACCCTAGTGCATGCTCCCATTTTCTAAAATATCAGTGCAAAACCAGGCAGCATGCTGTAATGACATGTGGGTTCTACTCCCAGTTCTGCCAATACCTCACTCACTGTATGATCTTGAGAAAAGTATTTCACATATCAGGGCCTCAGGTTCCACATCTGTAAAATGAGGAGCCTGGACTACACAGATTGCTTTTGAGGGCCTTTTCAGATCTAACAAACTATTCCATTTACTTCTATTCCAAATCTGGAAGTGAAGACTTGGGTTAGATTAAGCACCAACAGTTAAGAATTCATGAGATTCATCTACAAGCCCTCCTTCTCTACTGGCTCCTTCTTAGCTGTCTACAAACATGGTTTGCTTATTCTTAAGACACCTTCACTTAAGCTGGCCATCCTCTAAAATTACAATATAGTACTTTTATCAATTAATCAATAAGCATATATCAAGTACCTATTGTATGAGAGGCTCTATGTTAGCCACTAGAGATACAAAGACAAAAGTGAAATGATCCCTGCTTTCAAGAAGGTTAGAATCCATTTAGGAGAGTCATGTGTATACACAAAATGAACATAAAATGGATACAAGATAATCTTGAGAGAGAAGACACTAGCAGCTGGGAACATCAACCTTCACTCTCCAGACAAGAGGTCTTGAGGAAGTCCCCTAACACAATGTATGGAACCTCTATGAAGGATTAAAGGGGGAACGTGGGGAAAGACTGTATAAATGAGGTAGAGACAGGCTGCTAGTGATCCTGTTGGACGGATTTCTCACATTAATGAAATTCATGATCCAAAGGCATTTAAGTAGCCTAAGAGGAAGCATGACAGTGTTTAGGGAAATTCATGGAGCAAAATGATGTCCTAAACTCAACATTTGAAAAAATTATTAAGAATTGTCTTTTCATGTAACTGGGAAAAGAAATAAAACACTACATAAAAAAGCCAGTCCTAGGTCATTAAAAAACAGTGATATTATCTGGAATATGCTTCATCCCTTTTGAGTTCTGGGACACATCTGGCCCATCATGCCATTCATATTTTCAAGCTTCCACAAAGAAGAGAGCTACAGGGAAGCTCTGAATAAAGAGGGCCAGAGTCACTGTTCCAGAATGGCTCCCAGGAAGCAGAAACCAAACTGCATGACTGCACAGGTTCCTGAGACACCATTTCGAGGACCAGGGGCTGATCACAACAGATATCAGGGAATCAAATATGATCAGATGGTCAAATACGGTCATGATATTCCTAAAACATTATTCTAACAAAAAAAACAACAAACTCCAACAGTTCCCCACTGCCCTAAGGATAAACACAAACCCGTCAGGTGCTCTTTAACCCTCCACAAGCTGATTCCCATCAACCTTTCTTGTTCATCTCATATTACCACTGGCTATTTTGGGCAAACGGGCCTCCGAGTTCCCACACACCATATTTCATCTCTCACCTTCACATTTTTATACACATGGTCCCCCACAGAAGGAACGCACTCTCTCTCTACCTCACCGAATCCTTCAAAGCACAACTTAAGCCTTAACACTGACAACAAAGACTTCTCTGATCCCCTCAGTTATTAGCATTCTCTCCCCCTTGAAAATTTGTTTCTATTATGTTGTTCAGACATTTTACTGATTTACTTGTATATCTACCATAGCCCTCTACTAGGAAGTACCCTCCTTGACAGGAATGTTTTGTTTTCATTTTCGTATCTTCAACACCTAGCACAGTATCCTGAATTTAACAGACACTTCATAAATGTTCACTGAATTGAATTAAATTGTACCTAAGCTTCATAAGGAACCAGCAGGGTATAATTCTCCCAATCAAAAAGAGAGAGGCCCAGAGGCCTTAGCCCTAGGAAGCCCATGTTGAATCACAGAAGCCTTTCAAGAAGGCTTCATCAGGTACATGAATGAGCTACGTGACCCTGGATTTCACACCAAGGATGGGGGAAGAACCCAGCAATCACACAAAAAAATCAGCATGGAGGCTAACTACAATGAAAAGCTGGAAATGACAAAACCCGTTCAATCAAGGATCACTGGGAAAGAAACACAGGACTGCACCCAGCTTATCAGGGGAAGGGATTCTATATAGGCAAAATTCTGTTTTTTGCTTATTTAGCATAACTTATATGCCAGGCAGCTAGGAGCTGAGAATACAAATTTTTTAAAAGTGCATCAGGCCCACCCGCAAAGGGCTTATATAAGACACTAAACAGTCACTAACTACAATTCGAAATGACTTTTCGTCTTGGGGACTGCAGTGCCTTCAGCATGGATCACAGTGGAGAAAAGAGGCCTTCCTGGCTGGGTGTCCTCTCAAAAATCCAGCTCAAGGTGACCCACTCAGCATGCTGAGGGGACTTCCTCACTTTGTCCTGATCCCACAAAGATCCCATTGGCACACTTTGACTATACACCTATTATTTCTCATTCTTTCTATGGAACCAGCCCATCTTTTTTCTGATGATACATTTCCCCGATGGCACCCTTTACTATAATTCTTCAAATTTCTTATTTGTCCTATGTTACAATCTGCTTGTATTCATTATGTACCTTTTCCAATGCCTCTGTGTCATACTCATTCTGAATTCTTCAGAGACTACATAGGATTCTAAATGCATACAATAGAATATAGACATTAAAAAAGATAGACCTTTGTTTCAGGGAGAAATATGAAGTCATTAAAGGAGCTCTGCAATTTCCTGAAGACCATCAATCAACCAACCAACAAAAACTTATTAAGTGCCCATTATGTGCCAGGCAATGGAAGCTATTCTCCTCCTTCTGTTTACTTCTGGCTCCAATTCATCATCCATTTGTACTGTCTGTTCCAGATGGACAAGCTCCATAGGGTATCAGCTTAACTGCATGTCATAATTTAGGCAGTAAACATTCTTCATCCACTTGGTTTTTCCTATGTATATGGTTAGGGCAGATGCTTGAGTGGTTACAGATCTCTTCTAGGAAGCTCTACAGCAATGGTTCAAACTCAAATAGAAATGAGGCCTCTAAACCATGTATATAAGGATCCCTGTGGGCACATTTTGACTTAGTGTGTTGGCAAATGTTTAACAACCATATTTCTGAGGAAAAAAATGTACACACAATACACTTTTGGGGGGGGGGTCTTTTTGGAGGGGAGAAGGCAGGGCAATTGGGGTTAAATGACTTGCCCAAGGTCACACAGTGACTGAGGTCACATTTGAACTCAGGTCCTCCTGATTCCAGGGCTGGTGCTCTATTCACTGCGTCACATAGCTGCTCCAACACAACATACTTTTAAGTTTAATCTGTATTATTAATGTTTTCTGCAATATTTTAAGTCTAGACAATCAATAAAGCAACATCTGTAGGACCTCACTGAATCCCTCTTCAACTCAATACTGTGCTGGATCAACTCAAACACTTCCTAGCAGTGTGACCCTGCACAGATCATTTCACCTGTTTGCCTCAGTTTCCTCAACTGTAAAATGGGGATAACAATTTACCTCCCAGGGTTGTTGTGGGGATCAAATGAGATCATCTTTGTAAAGCACTTAGCACAGTGCCTGGCACACATCCTTCCCCGTGATGGTGGTGAACACTTGTGGCCAGTCTCTTCTGTCTCCCTGAGACTAAGTCTCACTTGATATTTGTGATCTGAGGGTTACAGAACAAGGATATCCCTCTATCTATCTTTCAAGCAACCTTGAATAATTTTAGTGGGCAGATAGGAGACACTTTGTTTGAAGACAGCCCTGAAAGTAGCATTTTTTATTTGACCAAATAAAATACTTTAAAAAATAATCAATAGACAATATAGAGGGAGCTTGTATTCTCTACATTTTTCAGTCAATTTTGTGAATGGTAAAGATATTACTTGCAAAAAGACTGACTGGTTTCACATGAATATTCTCACTGAGGAGGCCAGATGGGAAATTAGATGGATATGTTTTTGTGACATTTCTTTCTCTCTCTTCTTCCTCCAAGGCTCTCTCCTAGGCCTTCCTTCTTTTCTTTTTGCTCCATAATATCTCCCTTGGTGATCTAATCAGTTCCCATGAATTCAATTATCATCTCTTTGCAGATGATACCCAGATTTTTATATTTGCTTTTGGTTTCTGGAGCTAGTTATATTATCATTAACTTTTTTTTTGGACACTTTTAGTTCAATGTCACACTGGTATCTCAAACTTGGTATGCCCAAAACAGAACTTGTTATCTTCACCTCCAAATATCCCTTCTTCTGAACTTACCTATTACTGTCAAGGATACTATTATCTTCCCATTCAGGTTCATACTCAATTCGTTGTCCTCAACTCTTAATTCACACTTATCCAACTATTCAATCTCCTGCCAAATCTTGTTATTTTTATTTCTACTATGTTTCTTATATTCACCTCCTTTTCTCTACTGACTTAGCTACAAGCCCAGGTCAGTCCCTCATCATCTCATGACTGCACTACCACAAGAGTCTTCTGATTGGTCTCCTCACATCTTTGCCCATTCTAGTTGAGCCTCATAGCTGCAAAGGTTTTTTTTACAAAGTATGACAATTTCAATCCTCATTGCACTTCCCACTCAATGAACTCCAGTGGCTCCCTATTACCCCTAGGATCAAAGATAAAATACTCAGTTTGGCATTTTAAACTTCATTACTTGGCTCCCTCCTACCTTTCCAATCTCCTAACATTTTAATCACACACACTCTGTGGTCCAGGGACACTGGATTACTTGCTGTTCCTCAAACAAGATTCTATCTCCATGCCTGGCTATTTTCCATGCCTTCGATGTTCTATGTCCTCACCTCCACTTCTTGGCCTTCTTTTTTTCCCATCCCACAGAAACAACACACACACACACACACACACACACACACACACACACACACACACACACACACACACTCTTTCGTTCTCTCTCTCTCTCTCTCCCGGAATTCTTCCTCTCCACACAGAGTCACTGTCAACATGACAACAACCTGGTACTATACCTGTTAGAAGCAGAAAGGACTCCTTTGTGCTTCAGGTCCAGCGAAGGGTCTCTGAAGTCAACCTCAAAGATTTCCAAGGTAGCATTTGTGCTGAAGGATGCATCCAGCTGCTGGGCAGATGTTCCTAGGCATCAAGCACAAGAAGTAGAAGAAAGGAAGGAAGGATTAAGAGTGAGCTGAAGGCAAAGTTAGGAATGTACAGCACAACATACCCTGACATAAATGGAAGGGAAGAAAAGGGACTTGCATCGATAAAAGGGTTACTCTTCAGTGCAATTCATCAATAAAGAGTCTAAAAGTTTGAGATGCTAGGCATCCTTAAAAAAACCACACACCCAGCCCCCTGTTCCTGAGGGAATCACCTGTTGCCAGATAGATGGGGTGCTGGCTGGCTGGACTCCACACCTGGACAGCAGGCCTCTCAAGTTCCTTCAGCTTCATGCTATGTCCTGTACAGGATGAGTAACAAGACTGTTCAAGAGTCCTGAGAACACACACTGGAGGGACTGGGGAGCAGACCTGAAATGCACCTGAGGACTTTCTCTTCCTACACCACACTCAGCGGGGATTTCAGTGTAGGAAAAACAGGATGAAGAGTGCAGCAATAGTTCCTAAACCTGCAGATGCCGCTTAGTCCGCATCTCTGAGTTTCCCTGGGAGCCAGAACTCAGTGGCCTCCCGCTCCCTCTCAGAGCACCATGGACAAGACTCAGCAAGTCCCATGGACCCAAGGCTCTCAGGACAGGAGGTGGGGGTGTGGGATGGGACAAAAGCTGGGTAGGTTCCCCACGGGCTGGGGACTGGACAGGACCAAGGGTGGCCTTCAGGGTAACAGGATGGAAGGCAGTGCCCAGAGCAAGGCTTGACAGGAGAGGAGGAGAGTCTTCTTGGGTGGGGGGCAGGTGTCAGTGCTCACAGCTCGAGTTGGACAGTACAGGATGAGGAGCTCCTTGACTGGGCCACTGAGTAAAGGCGGGGAGGGGCTAAGGACACAGGATGTGGGGGCTCATGGTGGCAGAGGGGGAGCAGAACAGGAAGGAGGCTCTCTAGGGTGGGGGTAAAGGGGGCACCCCGCCATGCTGGTCATGGCAGGGGGAAGGAAGAGCTCAGGCTGGGCAGGACTGCAGGGGGAGGTTACCGGGGGCTCTGGGACGAGCTGGACAGGAGCCGGGAAGCTTCTGGGGGCAGTCAGGGTGGCAGAGGGGGTGCTCAGGGCTGGGGCCATACAGGACGGGGGGTGGGGAATATCCTTAGGGCGGGGGTGAGGGGGGACCCTCAGGGTGATGGCGGTGTGTGTGCTAAGGGCCGGGGCTGGACTAGACGGGGAGAGGGAAGGCTGCTCGGGTTGGGGGAGCTCAGGGTAGCAGCGGCGGGGGGGGGGGGGTGCTCATGGCCGGAGATGGGCAAGACAGGGAAAGGGTAGGACTCGGAAGGGGAGGGAGGGCTGGAGAACAGGCTCAAGGGCCCTCAGCCCCTAAACCCACCTGTGCCCGACTGCACCGGGTCATAGGTCAGGTAGTAGCGGAACTGGGTCAGAGGTCAAGTGCGGGCTATCCACTCGACTACCACAGTTTCCTACGGGGGTCAGTAGAGCCCGAGCGATGGAAGCCGCTGGGAACCAAAAACATTCCCAGAGCGAAGAGCGAGAGCTGCCCTTCGCGCATGCGTAGAGAGCCCCGACTTTGAGCGCCTTTAACCCTTCCGGGCCCAGACATGAGCGTCCCCTCCCCCTTCACGATTTCCCTCGCAGGAGCCGAGCTTCTTGGACCACCTCGGAGTCCCTGAGAGGGGCAATCGTCCATGGGCTGGGGCTTTGCACTCCCATTCCCACGTTCGAGAAACGGAAGCAGATGAAACCTGGGCGAGGAAGGGGGGAGAAGGGAGGCGGCGGCATTGAGACGGCCTCCTTCTGCTGTCCGGGCAGAGGGTGCTAGGGGGCGCGGGGAGCAGGGTCTGGGAACGCCCGGCTGCCGCAGGGTCCAAGCCTGCGGGCAGCGCGCAGCTGGAGGGGGCTCCTGAACTGGGGAGTCCCGAGGGGCTGAGAAGGGGAGACGGCCGGGGGAGGAACACAGCTGATGTGGGCATTCTGGGCTGGTTAACGAGTGTCCTTTTTTGCTGTTTGAGGTGACATCCAAGTGGCAGTGCCCAGTAGGCAGCTCCTTTTTTTTTTTTTAAAGCAATTGGGGTTAAGTAACTTGCTCAAGGTTACACGGCTAGTCATTATTTATGCGTGGGTGCTCATTTTCTGAGGCCGGATCTGATCCAAACTCCGAGGCCGGCGCTCTTACTCACTGCGCCACCTAGCCGCCCCTTTAGGGCAATTGGGGTTAAGTAACTTGCCCAAGGTTACACGGCTAGGTTTTTGTTTGTGCGGATTAAGTGTCGGAGGCCGGCTCTGAACTCAGGTCCTTCTGATTCCAGGGCCGGCGCTCTATTCACTGCGCCACCTAGCCGCCCCTGGCAGCTCCTTTCTAACGTCGGAATCATTCTCATTAGAAAGTTCCATTTCATGGAAACCTGGAGATAGACTTGAGACATTCACAGATAAAGCCGTGGGACTGAATAAGTGACGCAGTCCGGAGATGGTCCATAGAGCCACAGGGACAGAAAGCTGGTTTGACTATTCGAGGTCTAGTTAAGGCACTATCTGAGGCTTTACTAGTTATCCCTAGTAAAAAGGAGGCCCATGGGATCCAGAGGGTTTTGTTTGAAAAGGTGGACGGCACACATCATCTTACATCGCTCCTAATGTTGGGCGAGGCAGGAGAAAGGCGACATAGGGCCAGGACACAATGTAATGTACTCACAAGCTAAAGCCCGGCCCTACTGTACTGAAAGATCCCCGAAATTTTCCAGCCTACCACTTAACACCCCCTTTACCCACCCCATTTGGCTGTCTTCCCAGCTTAGGGCCCTCCCTGTTTTGTATTATTGTCACAATTCCTGTTCCAAACTACCCCAATAGCTGCTCTCTACACACCCTGATCCATCTGCCCAGCTTTGAGTGCACAAGTGGTCCCCTATGTCTGGAATGCACTCTTTTCTCACTTCTACCCGATATATTCCCCAACTTCCTTCCAAGCACAGGTTGGCTGCCACTTTCCAAAGACCTTTCCTGAACTCTCCACTCCTCCCCTGCCCCGCCCCCAATGCTTAGCACTTTCTCTCGTAACTTTGCATTTACTTTTTTGGGTACATGTATACTTTTGGCAGATCTAATAAATTCCTCAAAAGCAAAGATTGGTATTTTTTCTTTATCCTAAGTACATAGGGGCTTCAGCAATCAATCATCAAATGCCTATACCAATCTATAACACCCAAAATATACCAGGTACAGGGGAAGATGACCTAAAAGTTCTTTTCATTGAGGGGCTATTTTATAGGGAAAATATGTCTGTACACATTTTTTAAAAATGAAAAGTAATTATTTTTTGGAGGGATGACACTAGCAGCTGTTAGATTTAAAACTGAACTTACATTCTTCTATAAATGATTTCCTTATACTTTGGTAAAGGGTATTGTCACCTTAGTGACGGAAATTCACTACCTCTGTGTCATCTGAACACACCTACCTGGCACTCAGTGCTTCCTGACTTGACCACAATTTTGCAGCCTTTCACTTAACACCCCCTCCCCAACCCCAAGGAAACAAGGGATTCTAAGAGGTGGAGGCAAGGAGGGAACATATTCCAGCTAGTTATCAGCTGGATAGCCAATATAAAGGCAAAGAAACGGAACAGAGAGAACCTTGTGTAAGGAACGCCAAAAAGTTGCTTTTTTTCAGGATCACAGAGTGCTAGAGAGGTAGTGATATATAACAAGGTTGGAAAAATAGATTAGGCTAGATGGTCAAGGGCTTCAAATGACAATCTATTGGATCCTTGGGGCAATGGAGAGTCACTGGAGTAAATTGACTCAAGGAAGTGATATTAAACTGCTCTTTAAGAGAATCACTGGCAATTTTGTAATGGATTGGGGTGGTGCAAACTGGAGGCAGGGCAATCATTTGGTACTTTGATGATCAGGCCCAAACTAGAATGATGACAATGTGATCGGAAGAAAGAGTCATGGATGGAAGAGGTGCTAGAGGAAAAAAACCATGATGTATGTGAAAGCTGACTATGCAAGGCAAGGGAGAATACAGATTTGAAGATTCAATTAAACAAACACTTATTCAGTAGCTATATATGCCAGGCACTGTGCTTGGATGACATAAAGGTGGGGAATCTAGGTGACTGGAAGAATAGTGGTGCCCTGGACAAAAATGTAGGCAAATTAGGAAGAGGACTGAGTTAGTCTGGTAAAAAAAAAAAAAAAAGTAGGTTGAGTTCTGAGATACCTATGGAACATCCAGTCTGAAACATACCCAGAAGTGGTTGATAATCTGGACTCAAGATCAAGTGAGACTAGGGCTGGATTTGTAGATCTGGGAGTCATTTGCATAATAACAGAACCCTGGAAGTTGATAAGGTCACCAAGCAATGAGTGTAGAGAAGGCTAAAGGACAGACTCTTGGGATACATCTTGGTTAGGCAGAATATGTATGACAAACTAGCAAAGGAGATTTGAGTTAGGTATCTAAGAAGAGAAACAAGGGAGAAAAGTCACAAAAATTTAAAGAGACTATCCAGATAATCAACTTCATTAAATGCTACAAAAGCAATCAAGAATGATTGAGAAAATTATTTTGCCAATAAAATGATCATTGGTAACTTTGGAAAGAGCAGTTTTGGGCCAGTAGTCAGGCCATACACTAAACTGCAAAGTGAAAGAAAGAAGAAGCAATGAATAGTTTTTCCTAGTTTATTAAAGAGAAATATAGGATGACAGCTTGCAGGGATACTAGGGTCTTGTTTTTTTCCCTAAAGGAGAGAGATTTGGGTGGCTTTCTAGGCAGCAGAATAGTGGGATTAAGAGGAGGATGATTGTGGGGGCAAGCTTTTGGATAAAATGGAAGGGTATATGTAGAAGCTGGGTTTGGCAAAAAGGACTTCATTCAGAGCCTATAGTGCACGAGAGGGTAAAGGATGCCAAAGGGCTGTGAAATAGAAAAGTGTGTTATAAGAGGCTTAGAATAGGCTTTGTGTAAAGTAGGATCATTAATTAGGAAATAGGAAAAAGATTTACTTGCTACAAGGATACAATTAAGATCAAATAACCTAAGTTTGTAATGGACCTAGTGAATGTGACTTCTTCAGTATGGCCTCCAGTTGTTTTAGCCACTTGTAAGAAGTGGAAGTTGGTGGTGGAAGTAATATAGGGTTAGGGTTTGCCAAGGCATTTGAAGTGAGAGGACAAGGTGGAAAGGGATTCTGAAGTAGAGGACAGTGTAGAGTTTAACTGGCTAACTACAGGATCAAGACTGGAGAGGAAAGTGAAGTCAGAACAGGGGTGATAGCTTGAGGGACTGAGAGATTAGAGACTAGATTTAAAATTAAAGCACAGAGAAAGATGGTATGATAGGTTATGACTAGATAAAAGAATTTCGGAGTTTATGGACATGGAAATGGAATACTCATGAGCCCATGGTGAGTGTTGTGAGATCAGGGGTATAACCAGCCTGTGTGTGGCAGTGTTTTGGGATAAAGGAATGGATCATAGGAGATGACGAACTGGGAAGTTAGGATATGTGAAAGAACATCAACATAGATGCTAAAGTCCCCTTGAATAATGGCAGTTAGTGTGATGACAAAGGATTAAAAACCAGGTTCTGAACTCCGTAGGAAAGGAAATGGGGGTGGTGGTAGACCTAGGGAGGGGAGAAGGACAGTAGATAATGGCCATCAGGAATTGGAATGGGTGGTTTGTTGATTCGTAAATGATCAGTTAAAGGCTTTAGGGAATATCCAGAAAAATCAGTGAAATGAATGGTCAGAGAGTGTGTAGTAAGAGCCTTAGGCTTTAGTCATCTGTTGTTTCTCATGTCCTGCCATGCACAAAGGGCCTGTGCTCACTAAATACTTGTGGACTAAATCATTCTGCCTCAAGGGTCAAATACAATGTTCAGTAAGAACAGGACCTGAGCTCTAGGATGATCCCAGGTATAGGCAGGAAGCATAGGCAGGAAGCCCCAGGGCAGAGAGGCCCATGCAAGAGGCAGGAGGCTAGACTAGTCTTGGCTTAGGAGCAGGGATGTCCTGTGTTAAGAGAAATGAGGCACAGAGAGCAGACCACTGAATTTCATTAGGTATTTCATTAAGCTTAAATCTTCCTGATCGAGTAGGTTTGCACAGGAGAAAGTCAGTGGCCTTGCAGGTTAGGTCCTTCAGATTTCATAGTGTATCACTGGCTCTGGCTCTACCTTGGGATCACCTCCACGCTCCAGGTACAGGTTGTTATAAGGATATTGCTTCGGAGCCTGTGGAAGGAAGCACATCAGAAAAAGCAGGTAAATTCCCCATCTGCAGTGACCCTACCCAATACTAACACCCAGTAAACAGCAACCGCCCTGTCAGACCCAGCTGAGCTGCAATGGCAAGAGAAACATCCTTCTTTCGTGCTGAGCCCAAGGCAGAGAAAAAGCCTAGATTGTAAACGAAGTGCTGCTTGCACTGATTGTAAGAGAATCAAAGCTTTCTAAATGAGACGGCGCATCCATCCATCCCACTCTCTCTCGGGTCGAGGCAGACTCAATCTCCTTTAAGTCACTCAGCCTCTAATGGTTCCCCTGCTAAAGTGGCCTAGCAAATGAGGCGTGCAGAAGCAGCAGTGGGGGAAGCACAGAGGAGGCACGGCTGGGACGTGCTTTAGGGGCTGCTGGCTTTACCAACAACCAGCTGTCAGAGCTCGCAGCTCAAGGGGAGGAGAAAAGGGTGATGTGCTTACAGAACTGAAAAATGCAAAAGCTACACTGTGCTTCCTGGTTTCCTGAAGTGAAGTTAGTGCTCACATCAGCCCTGTACACACACTCCAGCCAGGAGCCCCTGGGGCTCAAGATCAAGGCTCGTGTCAGTGCACACAGACACACCAGCTACCATGGAGACATGGATTATCTCTGCAGAGGTAGCACAGGGCATCTGACTGCAACGACTATGGGTTTCCTGCTTCCTCCAACCCATTCTGCACAGGCTGTCAGATTAATCTTCTTAAAACACTACTTTCATCATGTGACTCACTAGTCCCCAAACTTACAGGGCTTGTCACTGCCTACAAGACCTGCCTAGCACTGCAGGCCCTTTATTGACTGGCCTCACTACATTCTTCAACGCATGTCCTCCACTCCATCCAGTTTCCTCAGTGTCCCCTGCACTTCTGGCCCTCTACCTCCAATCTAAATCCCATACTGCCCTCAAGGCCCAGCTGGAGTGCCATTTCCTAACAACAGCTATCCAAATGATGTACAAGCCTTTGCTAAACCAGACACTTTCTTCTTTCTTACCTTAGAGATCTCTTCTAGCTTCTTCAGATACACAGTCTTCCCAATCTAGCTATAAATTACTTACGGGTAGAGGCTGTTTTCTACTCTATGGTCTCTAGAATACAAGACTATGTATCAATTTAATTGCTCATCAAATACAACATATAGTCTATGTGGTCCCCTACTAAAGATGAGTAAAGATGAGCTCCTGGGGAAATGCGCCATTCTCACTTTTGTCTTTGTATCCCAAATGCCCCGCACCTTGGAGTCCCTTTATAAATGCCTAGTGGGTAAAAGGGTCCTTTCAGAGATGAAGCCCAGCACCTGGGAACCCTTTTGTATTTCAGTCTCTGAAGACTATGTATAGCTTTGCCTTCTGATCCCTTGTCTAGTCACATTTATACCATCCAGAGTGATCACAGTTTGGGGCAAACTAGATCCTTTTCTGATTTCTATAGTGACTGGGAGAATAGCTGACAGATGTGTATTCCTAAAGGTGCAGTTCTGACCTTGTCACTTCCCTGGTTATTCTAGAGGACTTGTAGGATAAAATACAAATTCCTGTTTGGCATTTCATGCTCTTCACTGTTTGGCTTCCACCTATTTTCTCACTTTGTTCATTATCCCTCAAATATTTTAAGTTCCAGACTAAGTGTCCACTGGCAGAGTGTTCCCTATATACTCCATTTCTTCTCTCATTTCTGTGCCTTTTCATAGGCTGTCCCCCCCTCCACCCCTCAATATCTGAAACGTTCACCCTCCGGAAACCCCTATCTTTCTGTCCTGATTCCTCCAGTTGTTAGTGCTCTGGTGGGGGTGGGGGGTGGGGGGTGGAATTAGTTTCTATTTACTTACCTGTGTACATGTTGTTTTCCTTCAATAAAATGTAAGCATCTAGAGAACAAAGACTGTTTAACTTTTAAATTTATATCCCCAGCACTCATCACAGTGCATGACACACAACAGGTGCTTAATAGGACTTTCTTAACTGACTGAAGGGTTCCTGTGTCAGAGTAAGAAAGAAGCCCATATATCATCCTGTAGCTGCCATTCAGCATCCTGGGCAGAGGATCTTCAAAAAAGCCATTGGCGGCACCCTTCAGATCAAAGCTAGATTCTTGTGTTTCAGATATCTCATTTCCATAGGAAACAAGGCTGAGCACCAAGTAGTAAAGAATGTTTACCTTAGATTGGGGGTCTAATCCTTTTATGTGTCACAGATCCCATCCTTCTGGCAATCTGGTGAAGCCTACAGACCCTTTCTCAGAGTAATGTATTAAATAATAGAAGGAAATGTTAAATTTCAATCAGAAATTTAACTGAAATAAAGATATAATTCTTTTCTCATCCAAGTTCACAGATCCCCCTGAAATTTACCTGTGGACCCCAAGTTAAGAATACCTGTCCTAGATACTCACCACAGGCCGATAGGTGGGGTACACCTCTCCTAACCAGAACATGAACATCATGAAGCCAACGAAGCCAAAGAAATGTTTACACATGGTGTTCCAAGAAACAGGTGTGGGGGATGTGTCCACACGATTTCGAGTGTACATATCAAAGTCAAAGTGCATCTACAACAAATACAGAGATATGAGTACTAGGTCATTAGCTTTGCAACAGGCAGGGAGCATAGAACAGAACTCTGAAGAGACTGCCTGGCAGAGGGTCTAGTACTCTTAGAGACTGTATCTTTCTCAAATGACACTGACAACCCAAGAAGTGGGGGTGCGGGTGGAAAGGCGCCAAGGGGAAACTAGGAAGTGGTGTGAGCATTTGCTAACTTAGTCTGCTACTTAGGGAGGGCAGCTCAATTGCTAATATTACAAATTTTGGGGATCCCTGGACATTTGACCTGTGTATTACCTTGGGAGTACCCAGTTTCTTAGAAGGCAGAAAAGCTTTCTGCTAACTAGATACCCTACTTCTCTATTAAAGGATTAGGTTGCTACTGGGTACAAAGGAAGATTCACTATGCAGAGGAATAAGGATGCCTTTAGTATTATGGAGAACCCTGTGAATGACTGAAATATTTAAAGAGAAAAGGAGGGGGTCATAAGATAATTGTTTTCTCACCGGTTCACCCCAATTTAGCCTCAGTTCTGAATGGTCCCAGTCATACCATGGGTCTCGTTCATGCTGAGAGTGGTCTGGAAGCTTGGGATAGTCACCATACCTGAGAAATAATAGCAATTCTTGAGTGGAGGGCCACACACCCCAAGGGAACTAGAGATACCTCACCTGTGAATTAGAGAAATGAAGTCGCAAAGGAATTCAGCATCCTACTCTAAGCCACCCCACACACTTGCTACAATGATGCTCCTTAAGTACAGATCTAGTCATGAACTTTCGATACCCAATTAACAGCAGTGGCTTAGGACAAAATATAAACTTCTTTGACTAGCTCTGCGTAATCTCATCTTTCTTGTCTCATTGGACATTACTTCTCCCACACTGTAATCCAGTCAAATTGCATTCTCTGTTCCTCACCCATATGACATTCTATCTTCCAATTCCATGACTTTGGATTGGCTATTCCCCATGCCTGGAATGTATTATCTCCTTGTCTATGTCTCAGAGTTCCTCTTTTTCTTTATATCACAGTTCAAACACAGTTCAACTTCTGTAAAATGCCTTTCTTAAATTACCATGTTAGGGCTCTCTCTTCCAAACTACCATGAATTTAATTAGTTTTTTTGTACGTATTTGTATTTACTAACTTTATAATTTTGCTGCACTTATCTTTTTATTTATAATTTTGCTTCATTTACTTGTTTTTCTCATTGGAACGTAAGCGAACTGAGTCGTGATGGCTTCATTCTTTCTATCTGTATCCCCTGGGCCTGGCACAGTGCCTGGTACATAGTAGGTACTTAATAAATATTTGTAGATTGATTGAACTGGTCTGATTGAACAAAGATATTAGTCATATCTGACCTATTCGACAATTGTTATTGTGACCACAGAAAGATCATCCAGCCTGGAAAAGCACAGAAAAATCAAAGAACAGCAAAAGTCACATAAAGTGAGACATAAGTCATGTATACACACATGTGTAGGAGGCAATGGGGATATTTAGGTGATAGTATTTCACTTAAAATCAGAAAACATGTGTTCAAATTCCAGCCCTGCTACTAATCTGTGTGACCTTAGGCAAACCTTGTCTTTGAACCTTAGTTTTCTTACCTGTAAAAAGAGGAAGTTGACCTAAATGACTTCTAAGAATTCTTCTAACTCTAGCTCTATGATTCTATGGATTGGTCTTATAAATATAAATGTAATTTATATTTACATAAATAAATAAATATTAATAAATTGGTCTTATAAAGCCTTCCCTCTGTGGGGCTGGAACAGTTCAAACAGCCCTTACTGCAGCACAGAACATAGCACTCAGGATCAACTGCTTGTTAAACACCTACCATGTTTCAGGTGCTGTGTTGAATGCTAGAGATACAAGAAAATAAAAAACACAATCTTTGCACTCAAGGAGCTCACATGGTAATGGGGAGACAAGATGTAAAAACTATGTTCCTTTAAGATATAGATAATGTAACCTAGAGACAATTTCAGAGAAGAGGCAATAGAGGAGCCAGGAAAGGTCTTTTGCAGAAGGTAGGAAAAGTCTTGAGGAAAGATATGTCAATTCCAGGCAGGGGGAAAGCCAGTGAAAAGGCAAGGAATAGAGAGATGTAGTATCATGTGAGAAGAAATTCATGTAGGCCAGTGATGCTGGACCATAGAGCACATAGAAAGAAGTAAAGCATAAGCTGAGTGAAAAGATAGAAGCCAAAGGCTTTTATGGGGGAACAATTGAAGTTTATTGGGTGAGTGACATGGTCCAACCTTTGCTTTGGGAAGAATACTTTGGCAGCTAGGAGAAGAAAGGAGACAAGAAGGCCCTGTAAGGTCCCAGGAGACCAGGCATGAAGTAATGGGAAATTGTGACAGTGTTGCTATCGACTGTGTGAGTGGAAAGGAAGGAGATTATATGTGTGTATACAAACATACATACATACGGGAGATGTTATCAAAGTAGAAACAAGATTCAGCCACAGACTGGATATGGGGGCAAGTGGAGGTAAGAAGTGGAGGGTCACACCCAAGTTGTGATCCTAGGCGGCTGATGCCCTGGACAGTCGCTGGTAAACTGGGCAGAGAGGAGGAATGGGGAGGAAGGAGAATGGAGATTGGGGGGGGGGGGGTTTGAGCCCACCAGAGAGCCAAGGAGCCTCGGGAAACCTTGTGGCTGTCACTGAATTGTGACAGCTTGCTCACGTTCCAGGAAACAGCTGGGCTCCAAGTGAAGCCCAAAGGCGCACAGGGCCTGGCACTTCCCGGACCCGCGTCCAAGACGGTGACTACTGATCCGAAACAAACAAACGAAAACCGTCTGTTGCAGAGGAGCACTGGCATCCGTGACTCACTATGTGTCGGCAGCCTGGGCTGGGGAGCGGGATATAGGCTCCCGAGCAGCGTCCTTACCCGAAGCCGTCGTCCGGGTAGGGCTCGTAGTCCTCCACCCGCATATTGTACTTCTTGGCGGCGGCGGCGCGCTCCTCCGGCGTGCGGGGGTAGGGTCCCGGGAGCATGTCCTTGGTGAGGCCCGAGGCTGAGCAGGGCAGACGCCGGGAGTCAGATCCCAGCCTCCTGGCTGCCTCCCCCCACCTCCGCCCCGCCCTCCCCTCCCCAACTTCGCTCTTCCACTCCACCCGACCCTCATACCCCAAATCTCCTCCCACCTGCCCGGGCCCCCAGAGGGGTCACCCGCTGGGCCACTGTCCCCAGCCATCGGATTCCTCGGGACACAGCCATGGAGGCCGCCATCTTAACCTTCTTCAAGATGCACCCGCACAGGCGCAGGTCAGCTCTACGGCGGCCGAGCAGAGCCAAAAACTGTACCGCAGAGCGGGGCTGTGCTCACGTGGGGCAGTGCGGCAGGAAGGGGCGTGCGATTCCGGGACCCTAGGACTGGGGGAGTTAATGCGCCTTCTAGCTGGCCTCCGTTACTGAGCTCTCTGGGTCCTGGAGCGGAGGGTACTTGTTGAAAGACGTTTGTGAGGAAGGGATGAGGCCAGATGACCGAGAACTTTTGTGGGTGTCGGAGGCGGGATTGATCCCTTGGCTCTTGTAGGGGAGGCAAGTGAATGTCCCGAAGGAGGTGCCGTTTTAGGGACGAGAAGCTGGCCACCCCCAAACTCACGCTGGGCACGCTGCCCTGGTGCTCCTCCTCTTCTCGCCGCTCCAGGGTACCTATTGTAGCCCTGCCCCTCCTTCAGTGCCCCTAAAACCCGAGGGTAGCATCTGTCTAGACCCGCTCCCCCTCTGCCCTCTCATCCCTTTTCCCTGCTTCTATTACAGACTCTGCAAGGAAGTGCCACATCTGTCCAGCCTCCTCTAGCTGAGCCAAACTGCCTTTCCATGTGTCTTTTTCTCCTGGGGGTGCAGAAGCCTTTTCCAAGTAAAGTTGTCCAAGAAAAAAACTCATACTGCCTTCTTCCCCTTCGTGCTCCTCTACCAGAGGCTCTTTATCTGCAGCACGAATATCTTCCCAGTTGCTCAGGTTAGATACATTGTAGTCATGTCCAATTTCTTCTCTTCCTCCTCCTCCTCAAGATTATCTTCTCGAGTACATGGTTAATCTTTTTCTTACCAGAGACTGTGCGTTCCTAAGAGCAAGCCTGCCTCATCTATTGTGCCATCTCTTCCTGGCACTGTTCCAGGTGCTAAGGAATACAAATACAATGAATAAAAAATCTCTACTCGAGAAGAGTTGACATTTTATTAAGGGAGACAAATGCATAAATAACTATATGCACAATCACTATAAAGAGAATACTACAAATACAAAATAGATAATTACAAGGTAATTTATCTTTAATGGGGATAAACTAGAAGTCGTCTTAATAAGATCAGAGGTGAAGCAAGGATGTCTATTATCACCATTATTACTTAGTGTTATCCTGCAAATGTTAGCTATAGCAATAAGACAAAATAAAGAATAAGAATAGGCAACAAGGAAACAAAACTATCACTTTGCAGATTATATGATGTTCTACCTAGAGAACCCTAGAGAATCAGCTAAAAATCTAGTCGAACAATTAACTTTAGCAAAGTTTTAGTATATAAGATAAACACATAAATTGCCAGATTTCTATATATTAACAACAAAATACAGTGGGAAGGGATAGAAAGATATTCCATTTAAAATAATTGTAGAGAGTATAACATACTTGGGAGTCTACCCAGGAATTATATGAAATAATGTGAATACAATTTTTTGAAAACATTGTTTTTCCCCAATTGCATGTAAAGAACGATTTTTAACATTCTTTAAAAAAAAATTTTGCGTTCCAAATTCTTTCCCTCACCCCTCCCTGAGATGGTAAGCAATTTTATATAGGTTATATATGTGCAATAATATGAAACATTTTCATATTAGTCAAGAAGAAAACAGACAAAAAAAGTGAAAAATAGTATGCTTTGATCTGCATTCAGACTCCATCAGTTCTTTCTCTGGAGGTGGATAGCATTTTTTTTTTATCATGAGTCCTTTGGAATTGTTTTGAATCATTGTATTGCTGAGAATAGCTAAGTCATTCATGGTTGTTCATCATACAGTATTGATGCTATCGTGTACAATGTTCTCCTGGTTCTGCTCACTTCACTTTGCATCAGTTCATGTACACCTAAGTTTTTCTAAAATCATCCTGCTTGTCATTTCTTATAGCACAACAATATTCCATTATAATCATATACCACAACTTATTCAGGCATTCCACAATTGGTGAACATCCCCTCAATTTCCAATTCTTTACTACCACAAAAAGAGCTGCTATAAATATCTTGGTATAAATAGATCCTTTCTCCTTTTACTTTGATCTTTTTGGGATATAGACCTAATAATTGTATTGCTGGATCAAAGAGTATGCACAGTTTTATAGCCCTTTGTGCATAGTTTGAAATTACTCTTCAGAATAGTTGGATCAGTTCACAACTCCACTAATAGTCCTTTAGTGTCCCAACTTTCCCACATCCCCCTCCAACATTTATCATTTTCCTTTTCTGTCATTAACCAATTTGGTAGGTGAGATGTGGTACCTCAGAGTTGTTCTCATTTGCATTTCTCTAATCAATAATGAGTTAGAGCATTTTTATATGATTATAGATGGCTTTGATTTCTTCTTCTGGAAACTGCCTGTTCATATCCTTTGACCATTTGTCAATTGAGAATAACTTGTATTCTTATGAATTTGACTCAGTACTCAATTTTTTTGAGAAAGCAGGCCTTTGTCAGAGATACTTGATATAAAAAAAAAATTTCCCCAGCTTTCTGCTTTCCTTCTAATCTTGGTTGCATTGGTTTTGTTTGTGCTAAATCTTTTAAACTTAACATAATCAAAATTACCCATTTTACACCTCATAATGCTCTCTATCTATCTTGTTTGGTCATAAAATCTTCCCTTTTCCATAGATCTAATAGATAGTAAACTATTCCTTGTTTTCCTAATTTGCTTATAGTATCACCCTTTATGTCTAAATCATGTACCCATTTTGACCATTTCTTGGTACATGATATAAGATATTGGTTTATTTCTGCCATACTGTTTTCCAGCTTTCCCAGCAGTTTTTGTCAAATAGAGAGTTCTTGTCTTTGAGATCTGTCATGGTATATGACAGTGGTATATACAATTACAAAATACTTTCTCAAACAAGTAAAGACATATAAATAATTGGAAATATATTCATTGCTCTGGGGCCAATATAATAAAAATAATAATTCTACCTAAATTAACTTATGTATTTAGTGCCACACCAGTCAAATTACCAAGGAATCATTTTATAGAGCTGGAAAAAATAATAACAAATTTTGCCTGGAAGAACAAAAGGTCAAGAATACCAAGAGAATAAAAAAAAAATATGAAGAAACATAGTCTAGCAGTAGATTTCAAAGTATGTATACAAAGTGGTAATCACCAAAACAAATTAATACTGGCTAAGAAATAGCTGGTTGATCATTTTAACAAATTAGGTACATAATATACAGAAATAAATACTCATACTAACCTAGAGTTTGATAAACCTAAAGACCCAAATTTGGGGTCAAGAACTCACTATTTAACAAAGGAAAGTAGTCTGGCAGAAACTAAACATAGAACAAAAACTCACTCCATATACCAAGATAAGGTCAAAATGGGTATGTGATTTATTATGATATCTTAAAGCAAATTAAGGGAGCATAGAAAAAAATACCTCTCAGATCTATGCATAAAGGAAGATTTTATGGAGAAGATCATGGGAAGTAAAATGTATAATTTTGATTACATGAAATAAAAAGGTTTTGCAAAAAAAAAAAAAATCCAATGCAGCCAAAATTAGAAGGAAAGCAAGAAACTGGAGGGAAAATTTACAGAAAGTTTCTTTGATGAAAGTCTCATTTTACAAAGATGGGAATTGAGCTAAATTTATAAAAATAAGAACCACTCAGAAGAAGAAATCAAGGCTATCAATAGTCATAAAAGGTAATTTGGTGGGGAGGGTACTAATATTTGGGATCAGGAAAAGAATCATGATGAACAGTGTCAAACTCAAACAGGGCCACTAAACCCATACACAAGGATCCTTGCCAGGGCATATTGACTTAGTAAACCAATATAATTATTATTATCTATAATCTATTTATTGTTATATATTTTATAAAATATTTTCAAATTACATTTTTCTGGTTCCCATTGTACTCTGGAGTATTTCCGTGGTCTTTGACACCTTTGATATGTAAGGTGATGCTTAAGTTACATCACGAAGAGAGAGATTCTATGAGGTAGAAGTGAAGAGAGAAGGGTGGCTAGGTGGCACAGTGAATAGAGTGCCGGCCCTGGAGTCAGAAGGACCTGAATTCGGAGCCGGCCTCAGACACTTAATCCACACAAACAAACAAAAAAAAAAAGCCTAGCCGTGTAACCTTGAGCAAGTTACTTAACCCCAATTGCTTAAAAAAAAAAAAAAAAGAAGTGAAGAGAGAGTACATTACAGGCATATGGATAGCCAGTGGAGAGGCATGGGGATGGAAGTGGAGTGTCTTGACTGAGGGTCAGAGAGAATGTCAGTGTGGCTAGTCTGAAGAATGTAGAATGGATAGTAATGCACTGGAAAGGCTGGAAAGATAAATTAGGGCTATGTTGTGAAGGACTTTAAAAGCTAAACAGAGGAGTTTATTTTTTATCCTAGAGACAATAGGATAATTTCTTGAATAGAGGAGTGACATACTCATCAGAAAAGTTAGTTGGCAGTAATATATAACATTTTCTAAAGTAGGAAGATACTTAAGGCCAAGAGAACAATTAGGAGGCCTTTGTAGTATCTAGGAGAGAGATGAGAATGTTCTGTTTTTCCCTCTCCAATAGGGGACCTGGCATTATAGAGTTGCCATCACTCAAGTAAACAGTTCAGGAACAGTTGAATTTGGCTCATTTTTTGCACTTTCCTTGGGGCATTCCAGTTCACTGTAATGGAAATAAGATCTTCCCTGCTCCTAGGCCCTTCAGTACACCTATAGCCTGTGGCTGGAGGCTTGTTTTTCAGGAGACACTTTGTGATGGGGGTCAAGAGGGTTGTTGCATTCTCTGACCTCCTGTAATGGAAATGCAAATTTAAAGATCTTCCCTGCCCCTAGCTTAAGTGCACCTGGAGCCTGTGGTGGGAGGCTTGTTTTTCAGGAAAGCCCACACCTTGACACTTTGTGATTGGGCATTGGGTCCAGAAGGTTGTTACATTCTCTGAGCCAGGAGAAGGCTATATAAACCCCTAGGAGAGGCTTTGCTTTGGGGCTCACTTTGAGAAATGTGTGATTTGACCAGATGAGACTCTGGGAAGCCGTTGTTGAGAGCCCCCCGGCTTTGAAAACCCAGATGTTGATGCTTCCCTCTCTGGTAACTGTGATTTGGTATTGATATAATGGTAGGACAGTTTGGAAGCCTGTCTGTTTGATCTGTAAGTTCTGTAACTCTGAAGTTCGGGTGCTGACCTTTTTCCCCTGAACTAGGTAATGTGTGTTTGTTTGATTAAAGTAAGCTTGTTAACCCATTTTGAGTTGCTTTCCTTTACAAAAGCAGATCTAAGAACCTGTGTTGGCAGCCACTCTGGGGATGTTGGGGTACTTGCTGCTACACCTCCTGATGAGAGGCTTTGCTTTGGGGCTCACTTTGAGAAGTGTTGTGTGATTTAACCAGATAAGACTTTGGGCAGCCCTTAAGAGCTGGCTTTGAAAAACCCAGATGTTGATGCTTCTTTCTCTGGTAACTGACTAGGTGTGGATGTAATGGTTGGACAGTTGGGTGCCTGTCTGCTTGATCTGTTTGTTTCTTTGTCTTCTTGTAACCTCTGCTTATAACCTCTGTATACTCTGAAGTTCAAGGTGCTGACTTTTTCCCCTGAACTAGGTAAATGATATGTTTGATTGATTAAAGGCAAGATTGTTAACCCATTTTGAGTTGCTTTCCTTTAGAAAAGCAGATCTAGGAACCTGTGTTGGTAGCCACCCTGGGGATGCTAGGGTGCTTGCTGCTACATTCACCTACAAGAAACAAGCTTCTACAATTTGGAACTATATTTCAAAAGGCTATTAAAGCCATGTATATAGCAATATCACTACTGGGTCTGTATCCAAAAGAGATAAAAAACAAAAAGGAAAAGAACGCATATGTCAAAAATATTTATAGTAGCTCTTTTCTGGGAGTAAAGAATTACAAGTTGAGGGGAAGCCCATTACTTGAGGAATGACTCAACAAGTTGTGGCATGTGATTATGAGGGAATACTATTGTACCTTAAGAAGTGATGAGCAGGGTGCTCTCAAAAAAACCCTAACAAACCCAAAAAACCCTGCAAAGACTTTCATGGGCTGATACAAAGGGATATTGTAAGATGATCGGTTGTGAATGACTTAGCTATACCCAGCAATCCAAGATAACTCTGAAGGATTTATGATGAAAAATGCTATCCATTCACCAAAAAAGAACTGATGATGTCAGAAGACAGATTGAAACATACTTTTTAAAATCTTTATTTTTCTTGAGTTTTTTTTCTCTTGTCTGTGTTTTCTTTCACAACATGACTATTGTGGATATGTTTTGCATGACCACACATATATAACCTATATTTAATTGCTTGCTTTCTCAATGAGGGGAGGTGGGAAGGGAGGAAAGGAGAGAATTTGGAACTCAAAGTTTTAAAAACAAATGTTTAAAATCATTTTTACATGTAACTGGGGGAAAATAAAATTCTAAATAAAAGCTAAAAAAGAAACTCTTAGTAAATATTTCAGTGTAAATTTTTATGTTATATTATACATACATATATACATACATATGCTTTTTTCATAAGACTTGTGATTTTGTTGATATAGAGAACTCCCCTTGAGAAAATGTAGACTCACACCTGCCTAGCAATTTGTAGCCTCAGAGAGTTGCCTAGGACAACTGAAAGGTTAAGTGATTTATGGGGGTCACATAGCTAGTATGTATTAGAAGCAAAATTTGAACCCAACCCTCCTGGAGTCTGAGGCCACATATTATATAAAGGCTCCAAGGGCTAAAAAAAAAAAAAAAAAAAAGGGTGCTATCTCCAAGCCCCAGTGGCAAAGGAATGAGGTTTTTAACCTTACCCAAACCCATAAGAGGTCAATTTCTGACATAAATGAATTTATACCACCAATAGGAGAAATCTCTCTACCCTAATTATACTCCTCCCTTCCCCATTTTGACTCCTTAGTGAATCAGTTCAACTACCCTGTTCTTTCCTCTCAAAGCCCTTGTCCCCTAGCCAAATCAAAGGTCCTTCCCTGCCCACTCTCAGTCTGGGATTATTCCAACCATCCACTTGTGCTAATGAAGGAAGTTGGAGAGAATCCTAAAACAGTGCTGGATGGAGCCACCCTATGCTGTTCTCTTCTTTCCAGGTTTTTCAAGACACTATGCTCTCCTGGTTTTCCTCGTAATTGTATGACTTCTTTTCAGTCTTTGCTGGATGACCTCCATCCAGGGTATATCTTCCAAGGCCTCGTTCTGGGCCCTCTTCTCTTATACTCTTTGGCTTGGTAATCTCATCAGCTTCCAAGGATGCAATTATCTTCTCTATTCAGATGATTCTCAGATATATTTATCCAGTCCTAACCTCACTTCAGATCTCCAGTCTGGCATCTCTATCCATCTGCTGGACACCTCAATTTAATATAAAACTGAACTCATTTTTACCCTCTCCCTTTTAAAAAAGTCCCTAGGAGTGAAACAAGGGTGTCCACTATCACCCCTCTTATTCAATCTGGTACTAGAAACACTAGCAGTAGCAATTAGAGAAGAAAAAGAAATCAAAGGAATCAAATTAGGTAAAGAAGTGACCAAGCTATCACTCTTCGAAGATGATATGATGATATACTTAGAGAATCCTAGAGAATCAAGTAAAAAACTACTAGAGACAATAAATAAATTTGGCAAAGTTGCAGGATATAAAATAAACCCACATAAATCCTCAGCACTCCTGTACATCTCTAATGAAACTCAACAGCAAGAGATAGAAAGAGAAATCCCATTTAAAGTCACTGTAGACATTATAAAATATTTGGGAATCTACTTGCCAAAATAAACCCAGAATCTATATGATCACAACTACAAAACACTTCTCACACAAATAAAATCAGATCTAAATAGTTGGAAAAATATCAATTGCTCATGGCTGGGTTGAGCTAATATAATAAAAATGACAATTTTACCCAAATTAAACTATATATTTATTGCCATACCAATCAATTTACCAAAAAACTACTTTCTAGAGTTAGACAAAATAATAACAAAATTTATTTGGAAAAACAAATGGTCTAGAATATCAAGGGAATTAATGAAAAGAAACGCTAGGGAAGGTGGACTAGCTATGCCAGATCTTAATCTGTATTATACAGCAGCAGTCATCAAAACTGCTTGGTAGTGGCAGAGGAGTAGAGTAGTGGATCAATGGAATAGATTAGGTGCAGGAGACCCAGCAGTTAAGGAATATAGCAATCTATTTTTCGATAAACCCAAAGACCCCAGTTTTTGGGATAAGAATGCACTATTTGACAAAAACTGCTGGGAAAACTGGAATACAGTATGACAGAAACTGGGCATAGATCACTATCTAACACCATATACCAAAATCAAGTCTAAATGGGTGCATGATCTAGGTGTAAAGGATGACACTGTAAGCAATTTGGGAAAGCAAGGAATAGTTTACCTGACAGATCTGTGGAGAGGGGAAGACTTTAGGACCAAACAAGAATTAGAGAGCATTATAAAATGCAAAATGGATAATTTTGATTACATTAAATTGAAAAGCTTCTGTATAAACAAAGCCAATGTAACCAAGATCAAGAGGGAGGTGGGAAATTGGGAATGAATTTTTACAACTTGTGTCTCTGATAAAGGACTCATCTCTAAAATTTATAGAGAATTGAGCCAAATCTATATGAATACAAGTCATTCCCCAATTGATAAGTGGTCAATGGATATGAACAGGAAATTTTCAGAGAAAGAAATTAAAGATATCTATAAGCATATGAAGAAATGCTCTAAATCACTATTAATTAGAGAAATGCAAATCAAAACAACTTTGAGATACCACATCCCTCCAGTCAGATTGGCTAAGATGACAAACAAGAAAGTGACAAATGCTGGAGAGGATGTGGACAAATTGGAACACTGATACATTGCTGGTGGAGTTGTGAACTTATCCAACCATTCTGGAGAGCAATCTGGAATTATGCCCAAAGGATTATAAATAATTTCATACACTTTGACCCAGCCATACCACTTCTAGGGTTATATCCCAAAGAGATCATACAAGTGGGAGGAAGACCCATATGTACAAAAATATTTTTAGCAGCCCTTTTTGTGGTTGCAAAGAATTGGAAACTAAAGGGGTACCCATCAATTGGGGAATGGCTAAACAAGTTGTGGTATATGAATGTAATGGAATATTATTGTGCTATAAGAAATGAAGAGGTGACGGATTTCATAATTACCTGGAGAGACTTATACAAACTGATGCTGAGCGAGAAGAGTAGAATCAGAAGAAATCTGTATACAATCACAGACATACCATATCTGTGATGACCAACTATGACAGACTGGACTCTTTTCAGCAATGCAGTGATATAAGTTAATCCCGAAAGACTCAAGAAAGTGAGAAATGCGCCATCCGGAGATATAACTAGAAAGAACTGAGCCTGAACCCTGATGGAAGCAAACTAAATGATCTTGTTCTTTTCATTGTTTGGTTTTATTTCTTCCTTACCATCTTTCATACCACCTAGTACAATATGCCTTTGTAATTGGAATAATGTCTAATATGAATGCATTTGCAGATCATATACTGGACTATATGCTGCCATGTGGGGAGGGGGAGGGAAGTAAAGGAAATTTGAAAATCAAGGAACTATGGAATTGAATCTTGTTAACTGAAACTAAACTAATAAATTAATTAAAAAAAAAGTCCCTATTACTGTTGACACCACCATTTCCCCAGTAACCTGGGATCACAACATAGGTGTCATTCTTGACTCTTCACTCTTACCCCCAATATCCAGTTGGTTGCTAAGACTTGCCAATTTGATTCTGCCTTCTCTTTTCTGACACTATTGCTAGGCTCTTATCACCTTACACTTGAACTACTGAAGTAGCCTTCTTGTCTCAGTTCAAGTCTTTTCCTATTCCAGTCTATTCGACACTCAGCTGTCAAGATGATCTTCTTAAACTCTAAGTCTGAACAATATTATGCCCCCAACCCCAAACTCTTTATCATCTAGCATTCAGAGCCCTTCCTAACTCAGCCCCTTCCTGCCTTTCCAGTGTTCTTACACCTTACTTCCCCTGCCCTGCCCCCACATGCCTTCTGGGATACAAGTGTCACTGGCCTAGAAGTAGTTCCTTCCACAAGACAGTTCATCATCTATGCATTTTCATTGGCCATTCCCAGTACTTGGAATGCCCTCCTTCCCTTCCACCTTCAGACTTCCCTTGAGGTCTCAGCTAAAATTCTTCTGCCAGAAACCTTTCCTGGTATTCCTTAACACTAGTGCCTTCCCTCTGAGACCATCTCCAATTTATTCTGCATATATTGTTGAAATAAAAATCATTCATTTAGCCTTTCACTCTGATTAACAAGGCAAAACTCAGAATAAAGAGAATTAAAAGGATTTTATTACAACTACCTCAAGGTAACAATAAGTTGATAGGCTGATCACTGAAGGTCAACCATGGCTGATTTCATAGGTAACTTTAAGACAATTCAGGTAGGTACACCTCATAAGAAAAGGCTGGGCTTTTGCATCTCATTTCCTCCCAATGGTACCAAGAACGTGAGAATCTGTGTTGTGACAAAAAGCAGGTAATACAGGATGCTGCAGACTTGGTATCTCCTTCCCCACCTGAACCTCCCCCAACACTGGTTGATAAGCATGGCTGGGAACAATCGGATGCTGAGTCAACATAACTCGTCAATTTCTTGTTTGTACATAGCTGTACAAAGTATGTTGTTGTCTCCTTCGTTAGTAAACGCCTGGATAGCTGGGGTCGTTTTTACTTTCCCTTTTATACCAGCACGTAACACATTGCCTGGCATACAGTTAATAAATACCTGGCAAATAAATGACTTGACAAATCGCAGTGGAGTTGGGAACTTTGGTGAAGGTAACTCCGTTTTGCTATATAATGTCTCCGCATGTACTGCAGGAAAACAAAAGGCCACAGTCCTAAAATCTCCCTCTTAATCACTACAAAAGAGATCTCCGAACTTAGAAGGTTCTAGGGAGGTAGTTCCTTTCTCTTTATCCTATCAGATAAACCACTTAGGAGGCTCTTAGCAAAAACTTATGTACTGATTTAGGTTTCGTTTTCTTCGGTCTAAAGTAAGTGGATCTCAGGGCACGTTCGGTCCTAGGTAACAATTTAAGTGTCTTTTTGTTATATGAAGTACCTAGTCCCCAGCTGTACCAGCTCTGTTCAAAGCGCAGCCAAGTACTGTCTCGGGCTTGTAGCTTTGGAGACGAAGAATATGTGAATATCCTCTGCCCGGTTTGCAAACTGGTGGTGTGTAGCTGGAGGAGTGTGCGAATGCACATATGCGTACACCCCGTGTATGAATAAACTGCAGTTTACTTCTGTCTCCTACGCTGGCGCATTTATTCGCAGCAGTAGCTGGACGGGACTCTTAAGAATACTCCCCTAATGCCACGCTCCTGCACCAAGGAGTTAATCCCTTCGTCTCGCCTCCTTAGTTTACTCTCCCCCCGCCTCCTCCCGCAGCCAGTCGGCGACCGATCTCCAGCTTTCGGCTTAGCTCAGAGCCTCTAGGACTGCAGTTTCTTTTATTTTTAAAGGAACAACCAGCCCCGGCCACTCTTTCTCCTCTCAATGGCCTCTGCTCTCTCTCCTCCAATCGGCGCCTGTACCTTGGGGCGATGGTTTGTGGGAAACGGAGTCTTTTTCCACTGCTCGCCTACACTGCGCACGTTCCGTACGATTGGGAGCTATTGGGCCTAGAAGTTCCCCAAACCCTTCCAGCAATGATCCCACTCTTTCAGGCCAGGGGGAGCTGCTCCTTCTGTTTCCCCGCCGCACCCTCTGGCTTGTCTACTCATCTCTATGGTATCATTTGTGGTTTCTTCCGGAAGAGGCGGGGGGGGGGCGTTGCTTCCGCTTCCGGTGGAGCCGGGCTTGGCGGCGGAGATGGCGGCGGCGGCGGCGGCGGCAGCAGCGGCGGCCTCATCAGCCTCGGGGTCTGGGGGCCCTCGAGAGGAGCCCGAGGCCCCGACCCTGGCGTGGGATGAGTCCCAGCTCCGCAGTTATAGCTTCCGGACCCAGCCCATCCCGCGCCTGAGCCAGAGCGATCCTCGGGCAGAGGAGCTCATCGAGAGTGAGGTGGAGGCGGGGGGAGGGGAAGACAGAGGCTGGGAGGTCTGACCGCTCCTAGGGGGTTTCCGAGAGAGGCTCGGAGTGGGGAATGGTCTGGGGAACATACAGGGGGAGGCCCTGGGACCGAGGCAGGGGTAAGGGAGGGGAAGGGTCAGAGCTTTGAGTGAGAAATAAGGGTGCATTTGAGGAAGTCTAGTTTGTCTGAGCTTATTGACAGTGGAGCGGCTCTGGGCTGGTCCTAGGATTGGGAAGAGATAGAGGGGTTTGGGCAGAGGCGGGGTAGAAGGGAAGTGGTGTGGGGGTCTGAGGAAAATTGGAGCAGTTCGAGTGGAGTTAGTTAAGGGGGACTCCTCTTAAGAGTGGGAAGCATATGGGAGGAGGTGTCTAAGGAGGCATTATGACATGGGAATGCCCCTAGCATGCATTGGTGGGGCGCTGGAAAGAACACAATAATAGTACAGACGGGGTTGTGGCTTGCAGGACTGTTCTTCAGCTTTTATTGCCTGGTGCTCTTTCCTCAGGAGCCTGTGGTATTGACTGACACAAACTTAGTGTATCCTGCCCTGAAATGGGACCTTGATTATCTACAAGAGAATATTGGCAATGGAGATTTCTCAGTGTATAGTGCCAGTACCCACAAATTCCTGTACTATGACGAGAAAAAGATGGCTAACTTCCAGACTTTTAAACCAAGGTCCAACAGGGAAGAGATGAAATTCCATGAGTTTGTAGAGAGGCTGCAGGACATACAGCAACGGGGCAGTGAAGAGAGGTAAGCTGTACTGGAGTGATAAGGGTTAGAATAGCAGTAAAAAGATAGACTTCATCTCATCTCTTATTCTTTCTGAAACCCTGTCAAAGGGTTTGACATTTGCCATCTTAGAGCTCCCCTGACTTAATCCTTATACTCTGATGACTAGATTTTTAAGTCTTCTGTTGGTCTCTGGTGTAGCAGCCAAGGCCAGTCAAGTTAACTTAGGATCTGAGAAGTGGCTGATGGGCAGGTAGGTGGTTGCTTTTTGATTGGGTTTCTTGGTCCTTCTCTCTAGAAAGGAAGAGTAAATTGTAGATGCAACCCTTTGGACAGTCTACATTGGTCCAGAGGAAAATACCATTATTGTTCATACACTGAATTGTCATATACATGCACATGTGTGAGAATTTGACCCTTCATCTTTTATCTCTCACTTAATCATTACTTAGTATGGGTCTGACAGCTTATTAGTGCTTTTGGCTTGCACAATTCATTTCTCTTCCTAAAGCAACTCCTCCTAGGGTCTAATCTAGGGTTGATGTTTTCTTTGAATAGTTTTGCCCATACGTGTGTGACTGAGAGAGATGATTATTAATAACCAATTCTTAATAAGGGGGCACCCAGAGTTTTTCCCTATTTCCTCATTCAGAGACCAGTCTTTGAAGGACTGGGCTGCCCATGAGCTTGCCTGGACCCTACCTTAGTAGGAGAGCTAATTTCTGATTAAAATATAAAGAGAATCTATTCTATGTGAATGCCTGGTCCTTTGAGTTCTATTTAAGTGGTCAGGGTAGAGATGAATTCTTTTGTCCAGATAGCTGGAGGCAGCTGAGTCTCAGCAGGTGGAGCTGAAACTTTCAGCCCACCTCATCTTCTGCCCCTTCATTGATTGTTCACCAGTTTGGGTTGATCTCTTGCCTTTCAGGGATACCCACTTTTCCAAAGGTTTTTAAGTGTTCGTTGTTCTCCAAGATGGCCTCTTTTGGTTACCAAGAGAAACCAATGACTATGTTTATTGATTATGTGCTAGCCTAATTAATAAATTGATTAATTGACAGAAATTCTTGTCTCATGGAAATTATCATTCATCACAGTTAGATTATCTTTGTTTGGGCACTTCACCCCCAACCTCCTCCTTTCTCTGGTCTTCGGCATTGTGTTCCATAGACCTGGGATATTTCCTTTTTCATGGTACCTTGTTGCCTTTGGATTCTGATATCTTAGGAATCTCTTTGCCAGCGAAGCGTAAATGTCTTTTTGTGGATAGAAGCCTGGTTGGGCTTTGATAGAATATCACCATAATTTGTGCTTTCTTTTGGTGTTATTTTGAGTGTCTTCTGGAGACCTGTCCAGTAATTGTTGTGTTATGGTTCTGGAGAAAACAGATTTCTTCTTCCTCTGAGCCTATTCGTTCTGTCAGATATAGTAGGAGTAGTGTATGTGCCCAAGATCCAGGGCTCCCAGCACCTTCCTAGAACTTCTGTGTTTAATTTGAGTTTGGTAGTTTCCCATTATTAATGGCAGTGTGGTATAGTGGAAGGAACTCTAGATTTGGAGCCAGAATACCTGAGTTGAAGTTCTGGCTCAGCTCCTTAATTTCACCTTGGCTAAGTCACTTAACCTTTTTCAGTCTCAGTTTTTTCAGATCTTTAAAGTGTGAGTAGACTAGATTGACCTCTCAAGTCCCTTCAAGCTTTAAATTTTATGATTGTTAAGGCAGGCCCGGGAGATACGACTTCCTTCCTGATGGGAGTAAATCTCCCTTTTAGGCTCTTGAAGGGTTGAATTGTTACTTATAAATTTTTCTTGCAGTTTTGCCTTGTTCTTATTCTTTTGGTGACAGTCATAGCTGACACACACTTTGTTTACAAAGCATATTCCATGAATTTTTTTGTTTGATTCTACTTTTGAGATAATTCAGATATTACTGGTGATTGATAATCTTCTAGGCTCCTCCTAGAATGTCACGGCCATGTTTGGCCTTGTGTGTGATTTGGCCAAGTTCATCTGAGCTGCCCTATGCTGTGTATAACACCTGACTGTTTGGCAGAGAGAATCTTCACAAGACCCTTCTGCTTTATTTTAGAAAATTGCTGTAAACTGGAGGCTTTGAAAGGCATAATAGGAATTCTTCAGTCTCAAGAGTTCCTAAAAGCATAGGTTTGATGTTAGAGCCCTGACATATAGGGGAAAGAATTTAAATTTCCCAGATTAGTATTGGCTATTTGCAGCTGTTCCCTGTGAGGGGTTGTGCCAGCTTTGGGTGTGGGTTTGTATTTCAGGATGTGGGGAGGCTGTGACTTGAATGTATGCTAATGACACTTTCTTCTTGGGGAATATAGGTTGTATCTACAGCAGACTCTCAATGACACAGTAGGCAGGAAGATTGTCATGGACTTCTTGGGTTTTAACTGGAACTGGATTAATAAACAGCAGGGGAAGCGTGGCTGGGGGCAGCTGACTTCCAACCTGCTGCTCATTGGCATGGAAGGTAAGAAACTAAGCAAAAATCTAGAAGTGGTTGTAAGTTTCAGTGACCCAGTGCTGGAGTAATTTCCCCAGCTGATTGTGGGCCATACCAGCCTAGACTTTAGGAGCTTCTCTGAAGCACCATTAGTCTTTAGCAGGCTTTTATTGTGCCCAGAAGAGTGTTAATCTGGGACAAGATGTTTACTTCTGTCAGGAGAAAGTGTCTTTTCAGTCTCTTAGTGAGTATTTAAGTCTCTTAGATTTGGGCTCTAAAACAGTCCCTGCTTTTCTGGGTGCTTCTTTAGCAGGTTCTAATTCCTTATGACCTGATTTATTGTCACAGGTCAGTTTTAGTTGAAACAATTTCTTTCTTAAGCTGACACACACCTGCTGACACACACACTTTGCTGACCTAACAAGTTCTTATTTGAGTTAACATAGACTCTTGTTTTCCTGGTTGCCTGCCATTGTGGGCAGTGGAGATCATTCCATCTTCAAGGGTATTTTTGAACTGTTACCATTGAGGAAACAGTTCTGGGCTGCAGAGATTTCGCTTCTGTCACTCAGGAATGTGTACTAAATGTCCTCTATATAATACTCTATACAGATTCTGGAAAAGGTTATAGCAGCTGGTTTGAATGGAAGAGGTAAAGATTGGGATGGGTTTGGGCACATACGGAGAAGTTTAAAAGCTGTTTGGAAGGACTTTGCAGAACATGTGCCTATATACAGCTCAGACTGTCTGGTTTCATCCAAGAGTGGAATGCCTGTGTTGCTCTTTTGTTTTCAGTGTTCCTTAATGGATTTATTTAAAGGTCTTCAAGTGGACTTTTTAGCATGTCCAAAAGGTTAATAACCTTGGAAACAAAAAAATTAATATAATCTGCCATTTTTGCCAAAATTACAAGTACTACTTTGGTACATTAACTTACTCTTAAAAGAGGTAGCAGCTATTGGCACAATCTGTTATTTTATGATTGGCAAACTTTTTAGGTTTTGAGGGTTATTGAACTACTTGCACATTAAACATGTATCACTTAATATTTTGCTGGAACTTGTGATTATACATGCTTAGAATTAGTTCATATATATTTTTGTAATTTTGATGACTTTGGGTCCATGGGTGGATGGAAAGATTGGGGATTCCCAAACATCAAAGATGTTTGACCCTTTAGTACTTTCATGCAACCTCTCCTGGATTCTGTACTCCGGCTGAGGAGGTGACAAACTACAGCCACCTGTATTTGATGCCTGTTTTTCTATAGACTGTGAGTGAAGAATGATTTTTACATTTTAAATAAAATTTTATTGTATTTAAAGATGTAAAAAACATTCTTAGATCATGGGGATATACAAAAAAAGGTGGTAGGTCAGATTTGGACCTTGGGCCATAGTTTGTCAGACCCCTGTTCTGTACTATTCAGTATAAGCTCTGCTGTGCATGACAGTATCTTCACTCTTGTAGGAAATGTGACACCAGCTCACTATGATGAACAACAAAACTTCTTTGCTCAAATCAAGGGCTATAAGCGATGCATCCTGTTTCCTCCAGATCAGTTTGAGTGCCTCTATCCTTACCCTGTGCACCATCCCTGTGATAGGCAGAGTCAGGTGAGTTAACAGGGTATGGGGAAGGCAGTCCAGACTCATTCATAACATTTCTTTTTCATGGGGGTGTGGGTACTGTTGTGTTGCTACTTTTAAATAAAGGTAGCTTACCTTGCAGATGAGTCAGAATTATATTTTAGCATTTAAAATTATTCTGTTATTCTTCTCACTTGTCACCAATTCCTAAGACCTCTGTATTAATGTTTTTGATGCTTGTGGGTCCACCTCTATTTAATTTCATTCATTGAAATCCACTCCTATTTCTTTTTTTTCTCCTTTTTGGAGGGCAATTGGGGTTAAGTAACTTGCTCAAGGTCACACGGCTAGGTTTTTGTTTGTGTGTGCATTAAGTGTCTGAGGCCGGATCCAAACTCCGGTCCTTCTGACTCCAGGGCGGACGCTCTACTCACTGTGCCACCTAGCCACCCCAGTCCACTTCTATTTCATTACCCTTTTTTTTTTTTTTTAAACTATAGCTCATGTTGTCTTGGGCTGGGCTGGTGTACTTGGGCTAATCTTTATGTCCCCTAAAAAGTTTAGGCTCAGATCCAGACCTTCCCATGTTCTCAGGGTTTTGAAATTGTTCTGTGAAGTCATTGAAGTCTGCCCAGTATAGAACAGGGTAACTTGTATACATTATCCTAGGAAGTCCTAGGCTTAGTAGGGCATGGCTGATTATGGGTAGCCAGGGAGGTATTACTGGCTTTCTATAGAAAATGGATACTGACCTATCACAAGTAGGATCCTTATCCCACTAGAGTACTTTTGTTTGTGCTTTGACAGCATATTCCAGAATTGCCAACTTTCAGACTTTTGGGATAAATTCCCAAGCCTTTAAATTGTATCAGTCATTTCCCAGAATACCAAGTCTTAGGATCCTTCACAGTTAGATTTGTCCTATCTATTATTATCTGATTGTTTCATATGTTTAGTTTTGCCTCCCAAGTAGGCTATACATTTCCTAGTATTGTGCTGCCTTCTTTTTTTTTAATTCCCAACATCTAGTACAGGGATAGAGAAGGAAATTTCTTCTACCAGTGCAGGTAACAGCTAGCTTAGATATCAATAAATACTTGTTGGCTGATAAATTTCTTCTCTCACTGGATATGCCAGGTGGATTTTGACAATCCTGACTATGAGAGGTTTCCAAACTTCCAGAACGTGGTTGGCTATGAGACAGTGGTTGGCCCTGGTGATGTTCTTTACATCCCTATGTACTGGTAAGAAGGGATAGGAGATGGGTGGCGGGGAAGATAGCCTCATATTGTGACTTGGTGTAGCATACTTTGTATTCTCTGGTGAGAAGTACCTGTGTTCTATGGGAGGTACTGAAACCTTGGTTTTGCTAGCAAATCCTCAATGGGTGCTCAGTAAGCCTGGCAGGTGAATGACAGTTCTCTCTTCTCACAAAGGCATAATGTTCATTCCTCTTATCAATAAAAATCCCAGAAGGTATGTTGATCTTGTTTCTTTGACATTTGGAGTCTTAAGAGTCTCAGTGCCCTTGACCTCAGTGGTTTTAGATGATGACTAGTCACTTAGATATTTCTTTGTATTTTCACCCTGTACCCTGTGTAGTTCTCCTTTCACTCTGAAAACTACCGATGGCAGAACTGGAGCATGTTAGTTTATTCTGTTGCAGGTGGCATCACATAGAATCATTACTGAATGGGGGAACCACCATCACTGTGAACTTCTGGTACAAGGTGAATATCATCCTCCTGGGGTAAGGGTGGTGATGGGAGGATGTCAGGCTATGGTGTGCTTATTCTGGGGCTTAGTTTCCCTGGTGAAGTGAAGGGTTTTCACTAGTGAAAAGATGGCTTCATGGTTCAGGTCTCCTTTTGGGCAGAGGGAGGTGAAGTAGCACAAGTTTGAGGGAGGTTCAGGTGCTCTGGCAAGGAATGCCTTAGCCTTTGCTGAGCTCAGGGAGGTTGTCTGGGTCCCAGATCTTTCTTAGAAGAGGTCCAAGAGAATCTTGCCCTCACTTCTTTTGTGACTTTCTGAATCTTCAGTGAGGACCAAACCCAACCCAACCCTATGGTAACTAAGCCTCCTAGACCTTGTTGATGCCCCATGTCTTCATGCTTCCTAATTAACTTGCCCCTTTTCTCTGCTTCTGCCGCTATAGTAATAGTTAACATTTACAAATTAATAATAATAGCTGACATTTATATAATTTAAGGTTTGCAAAATACTTTATAAACATCTTATTTGATCCTCCCAACAACCCTAAAAGGCAGGTACTGTCATTATCCCCTTTTAACAGTTGAGAAAACGGAGGCACAGGAGTTAAATGACTTGCTCAGACTCTGGTAAGTGTCTGAGGTCAGATTTGAACTCATGTCTTGTGATTGCAAGTCTAGTAGTTTTTCTAAGGCACCAATAGCTGTTTCATATAGTGCCTTGTATAGCAGTTAAGGTTTACAGAAGAACTTTATGCATATAAAGTGGTCAATTTGAGCCTCACAACAACACTGGGAAGTGCTCTTAATGTTCTTCCCATTTATCTAGGGATGAGGAAACTGAGACTTAGAAGATAAGACTTTACCCAAGGTCACACAGCTGATTAGTGTCCATCCTGACTCCCTGTCAGGGTCACCGTCTGCTTCTGCCTGCCTTGTTCTTTGCCACCATATACTCTTTTCTATAAGAGTTCATTTAAAAAAACATCTTTAGGTTTGTTTTTTTTTTCAGTTAACAATCTTCTTTTCTATCCTTCATACCTTGTTCACATTGGGGGGAAGAAAGGAAAACAAATTCAGAAATATTCATAGTCAAGCAAATTCCCGTGTTGGTCATAATTAATTTTTTTAGTCTTAATTTGCAGGGTGTACATTTTCTGGGGTTTTTATTTTCAAAGGGGAAAAAGACTACAAATTCAGAAATAACGTGCCAGGAAACAATAATTAGAAATGTGTACATACACCAAAAAAACCCAAACCAAAAACTGTCCAAACCATCCAGGCCTTGAAAGGGTGGTACCTAAACTTCCTAAGCTTCTCTTTATAGTTCATAGCATCATAAGATTTCAAGACAGGAGGGATCTTAGAGATCATCTTATCCAATGTCTTCATTTTACCCATGAGGAAACTGAGACCCAAAGATTCAGTGACTTGCCCAGGGTCACACAGGTGGTAAGTAGCAGAGCTAAGATTTGAATCCAAGTTTTCTTACTCCAGTGCTTTCCCTACTACACTGTATAGTTCCTTGTGCCTGTCTTGGCCTGGTTTTATTTTTAGGTGTAGAGCTTTCAGTTCCATTCTCACTTCTGCAAGAGAATGGTGTCTTTACTGCCAGAACACCCCATAGTTCACTGGGGATGTGTCAGCCTGAGTGTTCTGGTTCAGTCACTCTCTCAGGCCTGCTTAAGTGTCCTGCCTTACGTGTACTCACCCCTTTCATCCTTTGAAAAGGAAATACAAGTACAATGCACTGTCTTAAAAGAATACAGCACAACTCCCTAAGTGCAAAAAACCCTCTTGGTCAAATGGAGAGAGCACTAGATTTTGAGTCCAAGAATCTTTGTGCTCTAAATCTAGGCTGCTGCTTACTAGCTCTGTGATGTTGGGCAGGTCACTTCACGTCTAGGGACCTCCGTTTTCTTAAGTATAAATTGAGTGATTTGGACTAGGTGATTTCTAAGGTCCCTTCTGGCTCCAAATCTGTGTTCATAGGATCCTAAGTTTCCATCACAGTAAATACCTTTGATAATGTAGGTATTTCCCAGCATCCATTAGTTTTGCCTATTCTCTGTCCAAGGACTTGGGGTAACTTGGAGGTTAGCCAATAAGGATAACTTCCTGAACTGCTGCTTCTTTTACAGGGGGCACCCACCCCTAAGAGGATTGAATATCCTCTCAAGGCTCATCAAAAAGTGGCCATAATGAGAAACATTGAGAAGATGCTGGGAGAGGCCCTAGGGAACCCACAAGAGGTATGGCTAGCCCTGGGTTGAGGCTTTAGCCATTGGGTGGGCAGGGGTGTTGATGGGCAAAGACAGAATTTATTGTCAACCCTGGTTCCTCTTATTTTGGAAACTAATGTATTTTCCATGAAGGTTACAGGCATCTTTAGAAAACCCTTGTTACCTAATAAATGCCAGGCTTGGCCAACAGATCTATGGAACCTGTTCTGTGTTGGCAGTAATGTTCCCTGTGGGGCTCATGTGCTGGCTGGGGGATCCTCCAGGGGATTTTTTGAAGATTGGGGAGAGAGCAGTAAAGCATTTCCCAGCATGCTCACAGCTGTGCCAAGGCAGCTCTGGGAATTACTGGGAGCTGATTCTCAGAAAGGTGCTTCAGTGACTCAGAGCATAGAGGAGTCTGGTGGTTGTGAAATACTTCTCTTCTTCCTATGAAGGGGAGCACTGCCATATTCAGTGCCCCAAGGGCACTTGGTGGGTGTTAAGTTTATGTTAGCCTTAATTGTACGTGATCTGATAGGGACACACAGCATCCACAGAGTTCTTTGCAGAGCCTGCAGAAATATGCACATGTGTGTCAGTTGTCTGTTTAGGGATCAGCTCTTCTGTCCCCTGGAGAAGAATATGGCATCTGTTTATCAGCTCAGCACAGCATGATGCTTCAGGGCATGGTGGGAGAGAGTTAATGAAAAATAGACCCCAGAGGGTGTTGGCTATTCCCTGTAATGTTAGGTGGTCTCCACCCCTATCCTTTCAGTGGAGAGGGGAGGGAATAGAAGGTAAACCAAACTTCAGTTTTGTCTAAAAGATAACCCATTTTCCATCCCTGGCTTGTCCAAGGTCTTTTGCAGCTGCCATTTGTCTTAAATTTCTTTTTTCTCAGTCTAGAGGTCAGGGAGGGTAGTGGGCTTGTTGCAGGTAACTCTGTGACTGGATCCTCCTGTCTCTGCACAGGTGGGCCCCTTGTTGAACACGATGATCAAGGGTCGATACAACTAGCCTCCCTGGAGGCTGAGGCCTCCTGGGTGACTGCCAACCCTTCCATCCCATCTCGTCCGGTCCACGCTGCTTCGTTGATGAGGACTGGAAGATCCAGAGTGATAGTAATTGCACGCAGCACTTAACAGACTGGGTTCCTGCCCCAGCCTCCCAGGGCAGGAGTGTGAGGTCAGGTGGGGCAGTTAAGCAGCCCACCCTCCTCTGCTCCCATCTTGAGTGATTTCTTCCTTCTCCACTTCTGTTCCTACTCACCTTCCCTCTTTGCCCCTAAGTCCTACATTCAGTGTGGAGTTCCAGCTTTGTGTCATTGTGTGTGTGTTTGTCTGTCTTGTCTGTTTTTGTGTCCTTCCTCCCAGGCCCCTGAGGCTGTGATGGTGCTCTTGTCACTTGGCATGATGTCCTACAGCCTCACTGCCATTGTCTGGGTAAGGGAAGGAGCCAAGTCTACCTGGATCATGTTGGCATCTTGAAGGGAGTTTGTTGACCTGATGACAAGTCTCCCAGGCTCTTGGAACTCCTGAGTTTTTTCAGCCTTTCTTGTCTCCATTCTGACTAGATACTCTGCCTGTACACCAATAGTCCAGTTTGATTTTTGTACAGTGTGGGTGTATCCTGGGTACCACAAGAAGGAAGGAGCTGTCTGGCTTGTGTGTATACATCTTTGTCCCCATACTCTGGCCAGAATCTGCCTACCAACACTCTCCACAACCTGACTGCCAAGACTGTCTATGCTACAGGAGAAGGAGCTTCCTGGCTTGGGTGTGATTGTTCTGATGACAACACTGGCTGAAGTCTGTCTATCAGCACTCCACATGCTGACTTGGTCCATTTCCACTGGGTACTACTGCAGGGAAGTTGCTGCCTGGCCCACAAAGATGATTTTTAATTTGGTTTTTAGCCTATTTATATTGGTTGGGCCGTGCTGCAACAAGCTTGAGGTTTATTAGATAGAGCCTCTGGGGCTCAGGAATCCCCTTTCTAGCCTCCTTCCTTTGGGATTGAGGTTGTTGGCTTTCTTGTTCTGAGCCAACTGCTGATCCTCACCTACAGTGGGTCAGTGATGGGAACAGTTGACTGGGGCCTAAGAGGTAAATTGGGGCTGCTCCCTTGTCCATCACTTGGGGAGATGAGCCAGAGCCCTTGCCATCATCCCTAGTTCTGAATGTACAGATGCTCCAAACCTCTGAAAAGCACCTTCCCAGCCCCAGTCATGGTAGCTGCAGCCACCAGGGACAGGGCTTTCCTTGGTCATTGAGTGACTTGAGGATTGCCCTCCTGCAAGAAGTCTCCCTGGAAGGAGTGAGGGAAGAAGGTGGGAGGGAATGTGTTTTATCTTTTTCCTTTTTGCCAAAGGTTTAAATTCAGTGTCTGAGCAGTGGTTCTTGTCCCCAAAAGCTCAGCTTATAATGCACTGATAGACTGGTGTGTGTAGGGGAAGGGGTGTTTACTTACGTAAATCCCTGTGCTTTCTATGCCTGCCCTAGTGTTCTCTCTGATGGGAACAGGGTGTGTGTGAGTGTGGAAGACACGGTACCTTTTCTAGTGTAGTTCTTTCAATAACAACCAATGTTGGGAAATGACCTGAGTGCTATGGTCTGTGTCCCTTCTTGGTCTCCCACCTGACATGAGAGACAGTGGTGAGAAAAAGGGCAAAGAAATCCAGGCCTGGTGGGTTAACTCTTCCTCTCAGACCCTCAGTAGTGAGTCAGCAGTTCATGCCGGGCCTCTTACAAGCCCCAGGACAGGAGGGACAAATAACTGGTTGTCAGGGCTGCTCAGTTTGGATTTGAGGACCCAGCTGTGAGGGCATTTTATAAAATGCACTTGAGTTGGGATCAGAGTGTTATCCTCTTCCCACCTCCTGGCTTGCACTGCTCTATTCCCTTAACATTGCCAGGCTCTATAAGCTCCAGAGAGTTTGAATCTGGGCAGATCCCTTTTCATTGCCTGGATAAAACACGTGTTGTGGGTGCCACTGTCTAAACTCCTTACTCGACACAAAACAGTATTCTTCATGGTGTCTGCTAACTGGTCACATAAAAAAATGGAATATCGAGAGTAGGGTTCTTGGCCAGTGTAAATGTTACTTGTTAGGCCAGCAGGTGAGAACGCTTAGGTCTCATCTTCCACCACAGATACAAAAAAAAGTTATGATTAATTATGCAAAGTCAAATATTTGTTGGGGGCTCTGGATTGGGGGTGGGTGGCTCTTCACAAAAGTGGAGCAGATGCCCAGGACGCCTTGGGGAGATGCAGCTTCCCCTACAAATCAGAGCTCTAAATTACAAGGTTTTTACCAACGGGAACAGTTGGGGAAAGTCGTCTGCTCATTTGCGTAATGGTTTCTGTCACTGGTGATTAGACACAGGATGAAGGAAAAGAAATTTGACAATTAGGAATGAGCGATCATTAATCTGAATCTGTTAGGAGACAGAGGAAGGATCTCATCCATAAGCAAGACTGACCCAGGTGCAGGCCTTGCCCCCTGTGCAAGTGCTAGCAGTAATACACCTCCAAGATGTGAGCTGGGCCTTGTACTTAAGAGAGCAAAGGAGGTGGGCATGGGTCCAGCCCTAATAAGAGGTGGATGTTCAGGGTAGGATTCCTGATACATGATTACATAGAAGGCAAATGAGAAATATGAAGCAGACTAAGCACCTAGCTCTGTAGGTAGAGTAAAACTTCCTAGGTTAAGGAATTAAGCTCACCTTCAACGCTTTGCCTCCTGTTTCCCCTTTATATCTGCTCAATTTGTGGTTGTTGGCATGGCCACATTAGGCATGGCATCTCATCAGACTGGCAACAGGTCTCTTCACTGTACCATCACTGGCCATCTGTGGTCTGGTGAGAATGTTCTCAGTTCTCTGGTTACTGGCTAGGAGGCATAGACATAAAAGGATCAGAAATAGGTCATAGGGCATACAACCCAAATATATAATTTGCATTGTTCCACATAGACTGTTTCCTTCCTATTTGTGCTGGGATCTCCAGCCATCCTCTAGGGCTCAACTCTTATAGAAGCTGTATCCTAGAGAATATCCTGTATCATACCCAAGTTAAGATCCACCTCTTGTCATTGACAGTAACTGAGTTAAGTCAGCCTTTTTGGACTCGGTTTTCTCATCTATAAAGGGAGCATGTTGTACTAAATGCCCAGTATGGCTACTTCTAGCTTTAAATAGGCCTGAATTATCCTCACTGAGGGTACATAAACCTTTTTTGCCTTTGAAGGAAACAAAAGCTATACATAGTTGTCAGTTTATAATTTTATCCTGAACTTACCCTGATGAGTACTGCTTTTAAGGATACCAAACCTCTTGTTCCTGTTACTCACCTTAAACCAATAATAGAACACAAATGAGGAAGATGCTTCCCTCTCCTACTCCAAAGATGAGATTACTGGTTTTTCACTGGGTTCTGTACTGTCCTCTGTCATCCTGGGTGTCCTGATTCTGTTCCCAAAGATTCTACCCTCTCCCTTGGCTATTTGAAATAGTTTGCCTGAATCAGGCTAGCTAGTTCTTTGCCACTGAAAAGCTTGACTTCTTAATAGTTCTAAGCTTATACCTGTGCCTAATAACCATATGATCTTGGTTGTGGACTCGAACCTCCCCAAAATTGCATCTTCTACCTGCAGTGCAGTAGTTCTTTCTGTTCCAAAACTGAGGCCCTCTTAAGAGTTGCCAAGTTCCTGGATCTTTCCAGCTTTCAGTTCACTGGCAGACTTATATATGGCTGACAGCTCCTGAATCCAAGAACTCATCAGACATTTAAAGGCTATCCTAGGTACTTAGGGCAGTAGGTTTCCAGAATCCTTTGCCTGTGAGTTCATAATAGAAAAATGCATATAGTAATAACACCCTTTCCACAAGGAATAAAAGTGTCTATGAAGTATCTCTAAAGTACTTAAGAAAAGAATCTGTTTTCAAACTTAACTGTACCCACCCTCAATAATTAAATATTCCTTCAGCATAGAACATGGTTTTTGGATCCACAGCAAGCTGGGCCAAGGGGGCCACTGTGATTTCTGTCCTCATTGATGTATTTTGTTTTATGCAGTAACTGCTAGAAAAAATATTAAACTAAAGGAAAAAGCTCACAGGTGATGGGACGTTACAAATGATTATAGCCTGAATCTAGCTTATGGGAAACCTGAATGTTAATTTTTGCAGATTGTATTTCTTTTCAAGTATCTTGTTCTCGAAAGCAACATATATTTGGACCTATATATCGTAGAAACAGCCTATAACTGCATATGTAGAGTCCAAGTATCCTGGCAAATTTACTTCAATAATCTGGAAGGTACCTTTGAAATAAAAGCCAACCACTTTTTTTCTTTTTGGAAGGGGAAGGCAGGGCATTTGGGGTTGTGACTTGCCCAAGGTCTCACTTGGCTAGTAAGTGTTAAGTGTCTGAGGCTGGATTTGAATTCAGGGCCCGTATTCTATTCACTGTGCCACCTAGCTGCCCCAACTCTGATAGGTCTTTAAGGCCCTCCAACCCAGCTTCATTTTGCAGATGAGAAAAGTGAGGCCCAGAAAGGTTAAAATGACATATCCTGATGTCACAAATAGGTAGTATCAGAGCTCCAGTTCAGACTTAGTGTTCTTTCAATTGGTTTGTACTACTTATAGCAAGATAAATCCTTGGGAACTCGGGAGGGAGTCTTGATTTCTAGCTTTAAAGGTTAATGTAATGCAATGAAAATAAAAGATTTAGAACTGGAGGGGACTAGAGAGCATGTAATCCAACCTCATAGGTAAGAGGAAAATAGGAAGTTGTATGAGGTAACATGACAGACCCAAGTTCACACAAATTGTAGAAGATAAGGTAAAATTGAAAGGGATTTGGAGTTCAAGGACTCGGCTTATGTAGACTTTCCACATATAGAATCGACCATCTTCAATTCTGCTTTACCTTAGAGTAGAGAAAAAACATTGGAGGTATTCCAGGTACAGGATCCTTGACCTGTCTTGGCCAGCTGCTCTTTCATTTGGACTTGCTAGAGGACTCATGGCTACTAAAGTACCTTCTTGGTCTCAAGCTGATGGGAGAGCCCTCTTTCCTCATCTGAGATTGGTATTGTAGTTCATAAACTTATACACATTCTAGGATGTTTTGGAAGAGTGGTCCTGTGATTTACCTTCTCACTTTCCCACTGTCTTATAAATCAACCCACATTCCATCAACCCTTTGTGGCCCCACCCATGCTGATATCACTAATGGACTCCACCAGTAACACAACAATAACCTAACAAAGGCTGGCCTCCTTCAGTCTCTGGCCAATCCAGTTCCACATTTATTGAGAGGGTGCTGTAGTTAGAGAGCTAGCTTCAGAAAGATATGGGCCCAAGCCCCACCTCTGAGACATACAGGTTGTGTGACCCTCTCAGAGTACTAAGCAACTATAAGTTGCGGGGACAGTGCTCCTCTAGGAGTGCCCTATACCAATGAAACCACAGGTCCAGGCCTTGTCCCTGTTACAAGCACCGTAGTGGTGCTGGATATATGAAGATAAAAACAAAATAGTCTTGAACGAAGTTAACTGCAAGAGTTGACATTATCACTGAGCCAGGCTGTTTCTGTGGTCCTTGAAAAATCTGTGTTAGTCACTTTAACCCAGTCACTTTGTAGTGTGTATTCCCACACATCATCGTTAGGCACTTCTGCAAATATGCCTCTGGATATACTTTAGTCACATCTTGTTCAGAGATTGCACATGTGGTTCCTGCCTTCTCAGAAGTGGCATCACTTGCTACACGTTTGGGAAGACTGGGGGAAATCTTGCTGGAAATTATTCTGCTTCTCCCTGATTTCAGCAAACATTCAAGAGATAAGACATAAGGGAACCAGTCCATCTCTGCCATCAGGGAGCTTATTGCTTTCTCTACAGATCTCAAAAGCTGAGTGATAATCTGGAGTAAAGGCTACTGCTTGTCCTCAGGATACTTGTGGAGACTACCTCAATTGCATTTACTGTCAGTGGCCTGACTTGTCCTCTCAGCCCTACTGTCACCTTGAAATGGGCCAGTTCTCTATTTCTGCTAGCTGATGGTCAAAGTCACACTAGCTCTGCCAACTGTAGCTCTATCATCTCTGCAGCTGAGTGTTTGGAGAGCTCCTACAGGCCGTACTCACACTCCATACTGGACCTCAAGCCACTGCACCTGGTTACCTGTAATAAGCCTTGTGAAGCACAACCTGGCTCTTGAGCATCCCCATTCTAGTCTGGGGCTCCAACCTTTATTTGCCAGTTTCCTCAGGAAGGGAAGTACAGTTGACCTTTGGGGGAAATTTTTTTTTTTTTACCAATTATAAAAGGATGTTTCTTTTCAGGATTAATCTGCTACGTGGTTCTAGACTGGAGTGGTGGAGAAGCAGACTTAAGCTTGATACAGACAAAAACTTACTGTTAATTAGAATTTTCTGTAGATTGCTTCAAGAGGTAGTGAATCCCCTATTTGACTTGTGTTTTGTTTTGAAAAGTGAAAGACACTGAATCAAATAGAATATCTAAATAAGTATCAAATATTTTCCCATACTCTGAGAATGGGAGAGGGCATATGCATAAAACATGACAAGAAAATGCTTGATAGGTACACATGTTGAGAGCAGGTGCTGGGTGACCATTTTGTCAAAAGATACCATAGAGGTGCCCCCTGTTAAGGTACAGGTTGAAATAAATGATGCTATAAATCTTTTTCAACTCTAGATTTGTTCTACCACCTTCAAAACATATGCATACCATTCCTGGAGATGAGAAAGGAAAAGCATACATCAGAGCCCTTGGGATGAAGAACTAGGGGTAGAAATCAAAACTCGTGATTCCCAACCCTTGTCCTGCAGCTTGCTATGTGCCATGCACTGTGCTAATTATAAATATCTCACTTGATCCTTACAACAACCCAATTCCTATTGTACAGATGAAGTAACCAAGGCAGACAGATTAAGTGACTTGACTATGGCCACACAACTAGGAAGACTCCAAAGTGGGATTGGACTTTGGCCTTCCTAATTCCAGGTTCAGCATTGACCACAAGGTGGTGGGGGCTGGGTAGGGGCTTCATATATTGTTTAACATGTCAGTCAGACCTTGTAATTGAAAGTCCCACTATGGTGTCTTGGTTCTCTTAAAGGTTGTAATGTCACTTGAGTAACTGAACTATTGAATGTATTGGCTTGTCACCCCTCAAGTGAATTTTTGTTGGATCACAAAGATCATATAGTTGTAAATCCAGGTCCTATCCCACCTCGAACTCCTGAACAGACCATTTCATTCCCAGAGAAGCTGCAGGATATTTTTTTTGTCTTTCTCTACCCTCCCTCCAGGTTACCTCCTTATGGATTCCCTAACCTAGCTCACTCTTATGCTCACCTGCTGATTTTGGGTTGATGTAAGATTGATTCTCTCCTCAGCAAAGCATAGAAGAGCTTCCTGAATGAGTCAAAAGATGGCTTTAATGTTAATCTTTCTTCCCTTCTTTTTTTTTGGAGGGGGGAAGGCAGGGCAGTTGGGGTTAAGTGATTTGCCCAAGGTCACTTGGCTAGTAAGTGTTAAGTGTCTGAGGCCGGATTTGAACTCAGGACCTCCTGACTCCAGGGCTGGTGCTCTGTGCCACCTAGCTGCCCCTGTTAGTCTCCTTTCTATTGGACCCCTGTGTCTATTGCCAGGCATGGCTTGGGGCCTGTGGGCTGTAATCATCATTTATCTGCCCACTGCCTTCCTGTGGCAGTGTTTTTCTTACCTTCTGGCTACTGTTTTATACAGTATTCCTCACCTGGCTCCTGATTCTTGGCTTCCTAGAGCAGTCACTCTTATGCATGCCCTTTTTCCAAAATTCTGAGGCCTAGAGCCATATGTGTCCTTACTACTACCTCTATGATCCCAACCCTTGCAAAAGGAATCATTTAGAAGTCACTGCCTGGAACAAGTAAGATTGGAACAGCTTTTAAAAAATTGTTTTTATGAGAGTAATTCCTCCCTGTCCTGCCCAGGTTAAAAGTTCAGTATCCATATTCATGGGCCCAATACCACTGCTGATCAGTGGGATATACTTTGATTTACTCCATTTTCTACCTGAGAGTGGGTCAGTTTACTCCTTAGGCAGTGCATCTCCCCATCTCCCAGGGATTTGCCATTGATACTGGTCTCAGTGCAGACACCAGATGCTCTTTAGCCCTAACTGCAGCTCAGAACTACTGAGCTCAAGAGATCACCAGCTTCAGCCCCACCTAGTAGCATGTGTCATCATGCTTTGCTTGACAGTCTTATGTTCTTTTAGGAGGCTTAAGCTGGATAAGAGAAGTGGATTCAGAGTTACCTGAATGACCTTATCCAAGTGTTGATTAATGAATATATGTCAGTCTAGGAGTAGGTTTCTAGTGGCACGTCACAGGCCTCTGCCTCAACTGTTAACATATATATTACTGTTAACAACTGTTAATTCACATATAACATTTAATTTTTTACTTATTAATATATTTTGCTTTTACATCATTTATATTTCTAAGTATATGCTCCCCCCATCCTTTGTAATAAAGATTTAAAAAGAAAAGAAAAAAAGCAATTCGGCAAACCAGCACATCAAGTTATGTCTGAGAATAAATGCAACATTCCATATAGATAGTCCCTCACCTCTTCAACAAAGAAAGGCATTTTCTTAACTCCTCTGGGGCTAAACTTGTTTTTTATAATTATGTGGCATTTGTGTTTACAAAGTTTTGCTCTTAACAGTCCTGGGGGTTGGACATAGTGATGGAACAAGAACCATCACCTACCTACCCCCCCCAACCCACTTTTTAAATGAGAAAACAGTCTCTGAGAGGAAACATGACTTTACCATAACTATATGTATATAGCAATTGTCAGAAAGGGGACATAAATTCAGATCATCTGACCCCCAAGTCCAGTGCTCTTCCCTGTTCACGTTGTATTTCGTGTTCTGGTCAACATTTTTATCAATGACTTAGATGAAGGCATTGGACATAAAAACCATACTTATCAAATCCAAAGATATGAAGCTAGGAAGCATAGCTAGATGACAGAATTAGAATTCAAATACAAGCTACAGGAATAGCTGTAGAAACCTGCTCTGGGTTTAAAAGCAAAGCCCAATACTGAACAGGAGGGATGTGGTTTGAGAGCAGTTTGTGTAAAAAGGAACTTGGTTAGTGTTAGTCATTATCTTAAAATGAGTCAACCATAAGCCATGACAACCAGCGAAGACAATGGTTTTGTGTTTCACAATTTAAAGAGATGTGATCTCATTGCTGGGGGGACTCCTCACAAGAACAAAGATCACATTGCAACCACTTTTGGTACTTTGTGACTCTTGTCAGAGTCCTGAATGCTCTAGTGACTGTCAGCCTAACATGCCTCAGACTCCCTAAGTCTTTTAACATCCTGTAGTACTGGTGCAGCACCTGAGTTGTCCATCTGTTACCCATTGATCTCAATATAGGAACAACCCACCTTTTCTTACCATATACCTCTCGGATATAATTTTATGCCACTTTTTGCAGGTATGTAATTGTCGGTAATATGCCTGCAGCCTATTCACACCCACCCTATGTTTCCCTGTTGACCTTAAGGTAGCCCACGATTGCAGTTCTTTGGAGGTTGTGATATCATGACTTGCATTATCAGAAGAATACTAGTGTTAAAAAGGCGAACTTTCGCTACAATCTCTGCTACCACTGAAGCTGGTGGGTTGCTTGAGCTCTGGAGTCCCTGAGCTACTGTAAAGCTAAATTTAGCTCCAATATGGTGAGTCCCATTCTAGTTCTAGGGTCCACAAGGCTGCATAAGGAGGGGTGAACTGGCCCATGCTGGAAAAGAGCTGGTCAAAGACCATGCCATTCAGAGGAATTGGGGACCATTGGAATGACTGATACAGGACAGATAGGGAAACTTTTTTTTTAAAGCCAGGTTTTTTAAAATTCTAGACTACACTCAGTTAATTCTGAGTTCATCTCATTGTTCACTTTACTGTTTCTTATATGTCTATGTAGATATAGATGAATATAGATATCAGAAAATTAAAAGATCAGCTCAATGAGCTAACCATTCAACAGCTTATAGTCTGTGCAATGCTCATTCTTCATTCACTTGATTTTCATATGTGAATTACCAGGCTGAATTCTCTTGGATCGTTGTGAACCTCATTTAGAAGGTTCTGTAGAATTCTAAGGTTTGATGCAGCATACAATCTCATCAGGAAACAGGTGCATCTGGAAGACCTCATTCTCCATAAATCCCTTTTCCAGGTGTAATGTTCACTCATCAGATATCCTCCATGACAGTGACAAGCACCTTTGGGTAGAATATATTTTCCCAGTTTTATGCCTTTATTGACATTAATAATCAGGCAATCATCAAGGAAATAACTCACTATTTCATAGCGCTATTAAAGTGATCTCTGTTGTTGCATAAATCAATGAATCTTATATTAACATTTGCATTGGAAGCACCTCCTTGGAAGAGAGCCTTTGTGCTAATGACTCAGTGAGTGCTTTTTAAAACAATCACAAAGAGATCTTATGTTCTCAGCACCTTTCAATTGCTTAAACTACAGTAAAGATGCTCTCTGCCATAGACTGTTCATGGTAAAAGTCTGTTTCCTTCTTATAGTCTCATCAACAATGTTCTTTGTAGGCAAGTGTATCAGCCTCATGAAGATTTTGCAGATGAGAATGTGTAGGCATATAAACCTGCAGTTAGATATTTTTCTTGAACATCTTTTTTTCAGAAAAGTAATTCTATGATTTCCCCCCAAATTATTCAGTGTCATCTTTTTTTCAGATATCTTGAGACCTTCAGTCCTTCATTGTCCTCAGAACTATATTGCCTTCAATACAGAACTCTTCTGTATAACTTGGCCTGGTCCAGGCCCTTCCTGGTTTTTGTTTTTATCTATGCATCCACTGCTTCCAGGACTACTTCCCTTTCTTTGCGCCCCCCCCCCGCCATTACCTACAACACATCTGGCATTGTGAGGTCAGAGTCTGATGATAATGGCTTCAATATCATCGATAAAGAAAATAGTTGGTTTTAGGAATCGTTGGCAGATCTTTGTTATTTTTTTTGGCCTTTTTGTTGTTTTTCCAGTTTTGTCCTCTAGTAATCTTGGTTAAGTGGGTCTAATACTAAGCTTATATGATTCAGGTTCTTCAGCAGCATGCCATCAGATTGGTCATTGGATAAGGGTCTAACATTTAGAGTACCAAGTTAATTCTTCTAATGATAATGATGGGATATGGGCTGGATCTGTGGGGGAACTTGGGAACTCCCAGGAGAGGAAGCTTCCTCTACCAAGCTAGGTTGGCATTTTCTCTGCAACTTGTAATCTTCAAAAATTGCCTAGCACACTGAAAAGCTAAGGGTTTTGCCCAGAACTCTACCACTAATATGTGTTAGAGGCAGGGTTTGAATCTAGGTGTTTCTATATGAAGAAGCCAGCTCTTTATAGCACACTGTCTTACAATAATAACAGCAATGATAATAACTCATTTATATAGTGACCTAAGGTTTTCAAGGTCTGTTGCATACATTCATTTTATTCAGTTCTCACAATAACCTTATAAAATAGGTGCAATTATTGTCCCCATTCTGCAGATAAGAAACTGAGCCTCATAGAAGTCATGCCTTGTGCAGGATTGCACAGTGAATGTAATGTAAAGTAGCATTTGAACTCATGTCTTAATTTCAAGTCTGAAACTTTTTCTAAAAACAGCTTGATTCTTAGTACCCTCTGCTCCCTTTTTTGCTGCTTTGTTCCCATCGTTGCAGAAGAGGGAAAGGAGCTGCCTAGGACTGAGACCCATTTTTGTATTTTTCTTTGCTTCACGGATTTCTCCCCAGACAGCAGACATTCATTTGTCAGTTCCATGCTTGAAGCCTTCTCAATGTGATAAAACCTTCTAGAGCTTTCATATATGCCCCTCCTGACCTTCTCTTTGACAACCCAGTACCCCCTTAATACTATGATAAAGTCGGCCCTTTTTTTACATAGAAGCAAGGATTGTTTTCATTTCTTTGTTTTTGTATCCTCAAGGCCTAGAATACTGCCTGAGACACAGCCAATGACACAGGAGGCACTTAAATGTTTGTAGGTTAACTGACAAATCTGAGGCACTTTGAAACAGTGTGGTGAGTATAGTAGAAAGACATTGGAGTTGGAATCTAGAGAAACTCGAATTTGAATCCCACCCCTCACACTAGCCATGTGACCAATAAGAAGTCCATCTCTCTGCACCTCAATTTCCCCATCTGTAAAATGGAGAAGGCTACACAACCTCAGGTGCCTCAACAAAGATACAGAGCAAAAGCATCTCCTAGATCCCAGATAAAGCCATTCTGCATTCTGTACTCGTCAGACCTCATATGGATTATTATGCTCAATTCTAAGCACTGCGTTGGAAGAGATTCAGACAAGAGTGACTGGAATGGAGAAGACATTTAGAACCAAGTCCCTTGGCTCAAAGGACCTGGCAATATTTAACCAAGAGAAGAGGAGCCTCAGGAGGTGGCTGTATAAGGTTTTCTACAATTTGAAGGACTGTCATGGGGAAGCCATATTTGTTTGTTTAGATTGGCTCCAGAGGGCAACACTAAAATCAAGGGGGGGGGGGGGGATTATGAGGAGACAGACTATGTTTTATCATCCAAACCTCCTACGTCCCCCAGCACATAGAACTGTGCTCTGTTCACAGTAGGTGCTCTGCAAAGGTTTGTTGGATATTCCAATGACTAAGGAAAAACTCTCTGGCCATCAAAGCTGCTCCAAACTCGAATGGATGGCTTCTACTTTTGTTACACCTGTGGTACTTTGGGCAAGTCAAGGCATACTTGCTTATCTGTAAAACTAGAGTTAAGTGAAAGTTGAGATCCTTCTAGCTTAAGATTTCAGCATTTAGTAAAGGGGTAGGTGGGACAGCAGCTGAGGAACGTATTTTTCAAAGCACTACCAGAGGAAGCTGCAGTTCTGATAACAGCCACATCATGGCGCCCTAGCTCCATGCACAGAGCCTGAGCCAAAGCCAAGCGTTGGGTCCAGATAGGAATAAGCCACAGTAGGAAAAGGAATGGATTTAAGCACACACCCAAACACCAGGATAAATGGTCATACAGAACTCAATTTGTAAAGTTCAGTAAAACACCCCAGAAGCTAGATTAACAGAAAATGCCCATACAGAGAAACTGATTAATCAGCTAACATTTATTAAGTGCCCACTCCTACTATGTGCCTGGTGAGAGGCAGCAATAGAATACTGGAAACCAAGCTAGCCTTATAATTGAAGAGACCGAGGTTCAAGTCTCCCTTATCCCTCTATGCTAGGCATTGGGAATGCAAAGAATGAAATAATCCTTACTTTTGAGGAGCCAGACACATGTGGAACCCAGAGCCATGGGGGTTATATATGCTGTACAACCTAAAGGCTAAGTGTGGTGTTTCTTCCAGATACTCCTGTGGCCCTTGAGCATCCCAGACTATGAGCTGGGTTTCCATAAGTGGAGATGGACATCAGCCTGGCACCATCTGCATTCTCCTCGGGACCCGTGCTTTCCTATGTTTTGGATGGGAGGGATAGTCTGCTTGTGGAAAATGGGGTGATGGTAATATGTTAGCAATGGTTGACAGCTCAGTGTGCTCAGTGGGGCCCTATGAGGGCAGCTATGTTTTCCATTTTGGAAGAAGTCCTCCATTCAAGTCTCTCTTCTAGAAAAGAAGAAATTGGCAGTTGTGTGTGTGTGTGTGGGGGGGGGATGGTACTGACAGAACTCTTCTCTCTCCTAGGGAGGTGGGAGGCAACATAGCCTCTTTATAGCACCCCCAAAGGCTATGGCCTGATTTCCTGATGAAAATCTGGGGTTGTTCCTTCACCATCACCCATACTGGGTCCCAGGGGTCAGTTGAAGAGAAGAAAGAGTAAAATCTAAATTAGCAGAATGTAAGCTTTTTGTAGGGACTAGGGACTAGGTATCTTTTTTGTGTGTCTTTGCATTTCCATTTCCTTGCACATAGTAAACATTGAAATGTTTGTTGATTTGAACTGGAAAGAGAAGTTATGAGACTTTTCCTTGAGGATATTTTTAAGAAGACCTTTCAGAGAACCCCTGAAATGGTCCAAAGATAACCCTTTCCACAGGCTCAGAGAAAGGCACTAAAACCCTAGACCTTTAGAACTAGAGCGACCATCAAAGTTCATCAAAGACAGCCTTTGAGAAACCAATTTCCAGGGAGTGGAGAGGTGGAACTTACACTTGCTTAGAGAACAAGACAGGGTCCTGAGGGGCATAGAAGTTTGGTAAGGGGAAAAAAGAATGCTGGACTTCGAATCAGAAGATATGATTGTAGACTCGATTCTCATTTGCCCTCTGTAGGATTTTGGGCAAATCAATTAACCTTTCTGAGCTTGTTTTTGTTGTTACTGAGTCGTTTTCTGTCCTGTCTGACTCTTTGTTATCCCATTTGGGGTTTTCTTGGCAAAGATAGTGGAGTGGTTGGTCATTTCCTTCTCCAGCTCATTTTACAGATGAGGAAACTGAGGCAGAGTTAAGTGACTTATCTAGGGTCACACAGCCAGGAAGTGTCTGAGGGCAGATTTGAACTCAGGTCTTCCTAATGCTAGGCCTGACACTCTATCCACAGTGCCACCTAGCTGCAGTGTTATCTCCATTTTACCGATTAGGAAACTGAGCAGCTAGGCGCTGTGGATAGAGTGTCAGGCCTGGCATTAGGAAGACCTGAGTTCAAATCTGACCTCAGACACTTACTGGCTGTGTGACCCTAGGCAAGTCGGTTAGTCTCTCTTTGCCTCAGTTTCCTTATCTGTAAATTGTCGATAATAATAGCACCTGTCTCCTATGGTAGTTGTATTTGTAAAGCCCTTAGCACAATGCTGCCACATAGTGAGCACTGTATAAATGTCAGCTATCATCATCATCATCATCATCATCATCATCATCATCATCATCACAGAGTTGTGGTGAGGAAAGTGCTTTGTAAGCCTTAAATCCATGTGTAAATATTAGCTATTAGTCTAAGTGTTGCAGAAAACTATGAGCTGGAACAAGCAGTGTGGACTGAGGGGATGAGGAAAAGGTTCATGGAGGAAGAGGAGAGAGTCAAGGAGGTATTCCATGTAGAAGAGGAATAGAAGAGAGGGAAGAAGCATTTGTTAACCCCCTACTATGTACCAGGCAACCCTGTGGAAGGAAGGATGGGGAAGGGAATACACATTTATGTAATGCCTACTGTGTGCCAGGCACTAGGTTAAGCCCTTTACAAATACTGTCTTATTTAACTATTGATGTAGGTATTATTATTATCCCACTTTATATTTGAGGAAACTGAGGCAGACAATTATTTGAGGCAGACTTGCCCAGGGGCACATTACTGCTAAGAATCTGAGGCCAGATTTGAACTCAGGTCTTCCTGAATCCAGGCCCAGCATTCTATCCACTGTCATCTAGCTGGTGGTGGTTAAAGTAAATGGAAGAAAGAAGAATGAGCCTGTCCTGTGTTTAGAAATATCAAGCAGGTTGGCCTGGTTAGAGTGGTAGATAAGAAATAAGGTAGGGAAATGCCTGGCAGGCAGATGGATGCTGGGGAAAGAGGTTGAGGTAAAGAGGTCAGTGGAAGTGGTGGGACTGAATGAGATGACTGAGGGAGGAATGTAGTCAGAAGAGGTTTGAGAACTGAGTCCCTAGGTCTTCCACATTTAGGGAGTAGGAAGAGGAGGTAAAGCATAGATGATAGAGAGAGATGGAGAACCAAGAAGATATGAAGACACAGAAGACAAGAGAAAAGCTTATCCAGGAATCAGGGGTGGTAAAGGGAGGGAGAGTGGCCAACAGTGTAAAATGTCATAGTGAGATCATAGAGCAAGAGAATGATGTTTGGTGATGAAGATGTCATTGGTCTTGGAGAAATGAATTTTAGTAGAGAGGTCAAGTGAAGAAGTATTAAATGCCTATTATGGACTGTGTTAAGCTCTGAGAATACAAGGAAAGCCAAAGACAGTCCCTTACTCTCAAGGAGCTCATGATAGAATTGGCAAAGGGCCGGATTACAAGGGATTGAGGAATCAGTGGATGGGTGGAGAGAATGGTGTTGGCTGGTGCAGATGATTCTAAAAGTTTGCTGTTAAGAGGTTGAAAGATAGATGGGACAGTAACTCAAAGGGATAGCAAAATCAAGAGGAATCCTTCTCTCTTCCCCCCAAGGAAGGGAGCCCTGAGAATGTAGCCAATAGATGTGTGACATGATCCCAAAGAAGGGGAGTGGGGTCTCAGGGTACCTTTTAGCAGGAATTCCCAGATTCTCCCTCTCCAAGGTAGATAGTCAAGGGTCTCTCTCTCTCCTCCTCTTCCTCACTCCAATCCCTCAAGGAAATCCCTCATTTCCATCCCAATCCCTCCTTTGTTCAAGAAAAAAACTAACTAGGCAGCCTTCTGCAGAGCATCACTCTTTGGGGCCAGGATCATGAACCAGTCCTTTGGAATCTCCCCTATTTATTAACCTCAAATATCATATTGGTTTCCAAAACAAATTTGTAGGCCACTGTGGCCACATGAGGTCTTTGTTGACAACATATAGCCTAATGGTTCTTACTCTTAATTTTTGAGAAGCAGCATGGTTGGTATATGTAGTGCATAGAGAAATGTCCTCAAAGCCAGAAAAACTTGGGTTTTAGTCCTATATCTAACATAGTGATTGTGTGACCCTAGGTAAATCACAATTTCTCTGTGCTCTAGGTAACTCTTTTAGACCTTAAGTTGCAGTGAAGTTGTCAATCTGCATTGGAACAGGGTGGGGAACCTGTGGTCTTGAGGCTACATGTGACTTAATAGAGAGAATTTCCTGAGAATTCTCTATATTAATGTAATAACAGTTCTCGTTCCTATCCTTGTTCTATTTTGTAGTCCCTGTAAATTCTTTCCCTCTGATTCTCTAAGTATTTCCTCTCCATCCCTCCCAATTCTTATTATTCCTTTTATCTTTGCCACTTTTGTCCATTTAAACATTCTCTTTTATTGGTGTTCAAATTCTAAAAGCCAGTTGAAAGAATGCTGCACTGCAGATGATATGAACAGCATTTAATAGTGTTTAAAATTTTTTATTGATGTCTTTTGTTTTTATATCACATTCATTTCCAAATATATTCCTCCTTCTCCCATCCAGTAAGCCTTCCCTTGTAACAAGGATTAAAAAACATACACACACAAAAGCAGTTCAGCAAAACAGACACATCACTCTTTGTCTGATAGCATGTGCAAGATTCCACACCCACTGTTTTCCTGGTTCTGCTTACTTCAGTCTGCATCAGTTCATATAAGTCTTCCCATTTTTAAAAAAAGCATTCTTCACATTCTTAATTTCTTATAGCAGAGGAATATTACATTACATTCATGTACCACAATTTGTTTAATCACTCAACAATCAATGGAAACTTACCTCATTTCCAGTTCTCCATTATCTCACACACACAAAGTGGCTATGAATATTTTGGTCCACATAGGAGTTCTCTTTGTCTTTCACCTCTTAGGGATTTATAATTCTGCTATTTTTGTACATGTGCAAATGAAGTATCCTCTTTGTGAAGGGCACATGGACCACTACATTCTGTTCATTTGTATCCATTCTTTTATATCTTAGTATGCTTATGGAGCTAGAAGAAACCTTGGGAGGGATCTATGGCCAACCCACTCTTTTAATTGATGAGCAAATGGGGCATAAAGAAGGAAAGGGACTTGCCCAATGTCATATATTGAGTTGGTGAGAGAGGCAGAACCAGGACTAGAACCCAGGTCTCCCAAGTCCCAGTTTCATACTGGAAGTAGGTCACACTAATCCTAATGTTCTTTCAGGAGCTGCCATATTTCTATCAGTACTCTTAGGGTGCTTCCTGGTGTGCACTTAGATCTTTTCTCCCCAGCTTGATCATAGGTTCTCAGGGTCATTCCATGCCCTCTTCTTGGCCTGTGCCCTCTCCCCAACTCTTGCCCAGGCATGGGATCAGGGAGCTTCATGAACATTGAAGGAGGACAACAGAAAGAATGATTTCTCCCCCTATTTTATTTAAGGCTGCACACATTTCCCATCTGGGCTTATTTGAATTACAGATTTTAATCACAGCTCGTCTAGTTTTCTACTTTTTTTTTTTTTTTGTGGTCTGTCTATTTGTGCTTCAGGGTGTGTCTGCATCAGTGTGGCTGTGTGTAGTAGCTGTCCCTCCCAGTGCAGTGTTTGACTCCAATCCTGGACTAGGAGTAGGCAAGCTAGGCAGCTGCACAGGGCACCAGGGGGTGGGAGGGCATGGATTTGGATGCCAGAAAATGCTGCTTTTCAAGGGCAGCTAGCTGTTTATTTCGTGATAAGCTAAGTTGCATGTGTTATGGTAAAGGTTCAAAGCTTCCAGTGAACTGGGAGGCACATGGAGGGGAATTTTCAGTTGCAGGGGGTAGGGGTAACTTAATGGGCCCACTTTGTTCAGGACTCACCATGGCTCTACGTGTGTGTGTGTGTTTTCTGAGTCACTGTGTGCCTGGGCACGGCGGTGGGGGTGAAGGTTGATCAGCTTCTGTCACCGAAGTAAATCTGGAAAGAATGAGTTTCTCTGGACTTTTCTGAACTTTGCTTTCAGCCAAAGGAATGATTGATGCCAGGAGTGGAAACGCGGCTCCTTGATGTTGGGGAGCTGTGGTCTCCCCCGCAGGCTCTGTTCATGGAGGGAGAGGGGACCTGGGGCGGGCCAAGTAGGATGGTGTGGGGAGGAGCCGGTGATTGGGGTGAGGGTAGGGAGGCCAGGCAGGCCAAGTCAGAGTTAATCAAAAGGTTCCCACCTGGGGGAGGCAACTGGAGATGAAAGGGGCCGGTGGGGCAAGGTCCAGAGCGGGGCAGGTGCCTAGTCTGGCCCCTTGGGGTGCCCTGTCAGCACTTTGCAATGTCCCTTTGGTTTCCGGAGGGTGGGGGTTGTTTAGGATAAGGAGAGATCATCTTTCCTAGGAGTGAGGTAGGCCTTGTGTTTGGGGCCTGGGTGGGGAGGTAATCATCTGTGGGCGCTCTGAGGAGTGGAGGCAGTTGTGTGTAGACCTGTGAGCTTTTGAGTTTTTGGGTGGTGACTAAGTCTTTGTGAATCTCTGATGTGAGTGAGTATATTTTATCGCTGTGAGCATTTGAATGGGTGTGTGTTATGTGTGTTAATGTGTGGCCTGTTTGTGTAGTTCGGATGGGGTGTGTCTGTTTCTGCTTGTGTGTATATGGGTCTGTAGACACACCTCTCGTGTGTCTACACTGTGTCTGGCTGGCTCTTGATGGATCTCTCTTTAAGTATCTGAGTTTGAGTGCCTTTCTGTATTTCTCTGAATACTTTATATTATGTGTCTATGTGTTTCTGGTTTCTGTGTTTCCACCTGTGTTGTTTGCATGGGAGTGTATACGTATCTGTGTCTTTGTATGCTGTATAGTTACATCTATGTGCCTATGTTTCTGTGTTTCTGCATGGATTTTTTTTTATGTGTGTTTTTATCTGTATTTGCCTGTATCTACATATATTGTGTATCTCTGAGTGTTTGTGTGTTTCTGTGACTGTTTATGCATGAGTCTGTTTGTCCGTGTATCTGAGTGTGTTTGTGTGTGTGTGTGTGTGTGTGTGTGTGTGTGTGTGTGTGTGTGTGTGCCTCTGCTCGGTGAGCGGCTCTGCTGCCTTAAGCACCTTTGGAATACATTGGCCACACCTCATTGAATCCTTTAACAATCTGACTCCGCTCTTCCTTCCCCGTTTTTTCTAATTCAGTTCCTCTTATTACAAAAATAAAAAATAAAGCTCTGCTGCCCCTTTCCAGTGGCTGGCCCCAGAGCCCCCCCCCACCCGCTCCCCCCCCCCACCCGCCCGCCTCGGGACTAGCCTCGTTTCACTCCATTTCGGAGAAAACGGGAAGTCGGTAATTTTAAAAAATATTTTCTACTTTATTTGGGATTTAATGTTCTTACAGAATCCTGCTGCCTCCCCCTCCCCCAGCCCCGCCTGCAGTGGGGTAATGGCCCGTTCAGCATATTAGGGGAGCCTCTCTCACAGGCACCCACAGTCTCACACACACACACAGGGACACAGTCTCATGTACACAGAGTGGCACAGCCACACACAAAGATACAGGAACACATATGCACAGACAGACTGAGGACACAGACAGACAGTGAGACACAAGAAGAGACTGACACAGAAACACATAGCCACAGAGATCCATAGTACACACTCTGCACAGACAGATCCATAGTCAAAGGCGGTCCTTAGATCTCAGAGCACTCTCTGTGCCTGTTTTGCATTTGCCTCCTTTGGTATCTTTGTGTTCTAGCTCTTTCTGCCTCTGCTTCTGCCCTCCTAACTGGGTCGTAAGAGCTTTTAAGGACCATACTGAGCCTTAGTCATCTGGGTTATCGACAATCAGCCCTGCCCCCTAGTTCCCAAGGCTGAGTTCTGTACCTAGTTGGTGTTTAAGCAATGCTTATGGAATGAATGAACACAAAGTTAGATACCGGCACAGAGAGACAGACACATCTATGTGCACAAAGACATTTCAGTTCAATAAACATTTCCTGATGTTTACTATTTGAGCTTCACTAAAATCCCGCCTTCTGTAGGAAACCTTTCCCCCCTCTCTTAATTCTCATGCCTTCCCTCTTTTGATAATTTCCTATTTTTTCTGCATATAGCTTGTTTGTATGGCTTTGTTTGCTTTTTGTCTCCTCAGCTAGATTGTGACTTCCTTGTAGGCAGGGACTGTATTTTGTCTCTTTTTGTATACTAGCATTTAGCACAGATCAAGTTGAAGGAGAACCTAATAACTGTTTCTAAGTGTTGAAGTCCTTTATAAGAGGAATTAAACCTTCCATGGAAAGCAGAAGTTTCAGAGGCAGATTTTGGCTTAATAAGGAAAAACCTCAGTAACAAATAGAACTCTCCAAAAAGTAGACTGGGCTTCCTTCTCCAGGAGGCAGTAGATGCTCCCTTACTCAAGGTCTTCAAGCAGAAGCTGGATGATCGTTTGTCAGGGAAGGGGATTCCTCTTCAGGCATAGGTTAGGTTCAATGGCCTAACCATTGGGATGGGGTGAGATTCAATGGTTCTACGACAGAGGATTAATTGGGAAAAGCACTAGACTTGGAGAGGAGAAATGGAGTCAGATGCTAACTCTACAATTTACTAATCTCTTTGTTCTTGGGATACTCACTTTACTTTTTGAGATTTTGGCTTTCTCATCTGTGAAATGAGAGCATTTTGATTAGACCATCCCTAGGCATTCAGCCCTTACTCCTGTGAAAGAGACAGAGAAGTCACATGAGAAGCAGGGCCAAGGTAGGTGATGTTTCTGCTACAGCACTGATTCTCAAAGTGTGGTCTGGGGACTCCTAGGAGTCCCTGCCACAAGGTCGAAATGATTTTCCTAATACTAAGATGCTTTAATTTCTAATATGGTGAATATTGATAGATTATAACTCACATAAACAAAAGATATTTATTTGAAGGTCCTCAATAATTTTTGAGAGCATAAAAGAATTTTGAGACCAGAAAATTCAAGAACTTTTATGTTACCATAATCCTCATTCTTTGTCCCCCCAAAAAAAACTTACAAAGAAAACAATTCTGAATATTTAAAATGGGCACAAACCCATATTCCCATTGTAAAGAAACCCCTGATCTAAGATGTGTATATAGATTGGAGCAGGTGTGTGGCCTTTCTAGCTCATAGGTGGTTCTGACTGTATCTAAGACTGAAGGTAGGACAAACATTTACAAAGTCATTCAGGATAACATGGTAAAACAACCTTGGATCTCTCTGTCACCCATCTCTTCCTTTTTTAGCTCCTAGGCTCCCGCAGAGTCCATGCTTAGGCCTCTCCCCAACTCTCTCTTCTTCCTTACCTAAAGAGGCACCTTGGCATCATGGTTAGTTAGAGAACTGAATTTGGAGTCAGGAAGACCTAAATTCAAATCCTGCCTCAAATATCCTTGCTGTAACTTAACCTTTCTAAACCTTATTTCCTCCATCTGTAAAGTGGGGTCTATACTAGAGCCTACCTCACAGGATCAAATGAGAAGACCTGATATCAAACAAGATGACAGACAGGTGTAAACTTTCAAGTGCTTTCTAAATGGGGGCTATTATTATTATTATTTTATTTTGCTTTTTGAAGGGGGGAGGGCAGGGCAATTGGGGTTAAGTGACTTAAGGTCACACAGCTAGTAAGTGTTAAGTGTCTGAGGCCGGATTTGAACTCAGGTCCTTCTGACTCCAGGGCCAGTGTTTTATTCAGTGCCCCACCTAGCTGCCCCAATGGGAGCTATTATTATTGTTCCTCACATTTAAAAAAATGGATTGAGTGATCTCTGAGAGCCCTTCTAGCACTAAGATAAAGTGTACTACTATATTCAGGATGCCCTCCTTAATGGCCCCTATGCCTCACCCCTCCGCTACCTAGTACACACAGGCACATAGCTTCAAGGCACACTAGCCCTAGAGTACTGTGGGGATTCTAGATGTGAAATTAATGAATTCTAAAATCTGGGGTTTAGATCTTTATGGATTAGGGTCTGGAGATTCAAAGTATTGGGTTTAGAATTTGAGGGTTCACATTTTTGGGATTTAGGAATTGGGAATCTGGGGGTTCAGAGGTTTGTAATTTGGCATTTAATTCTCAGGGCCTAGACATTTGGAATTTAGGAATCTGGAGTGGAGGCTTTGAGATTGGGGTTCCAGAATTCAAGATTTAGGAATTTTTTTTAATTAATTAAATAAAGGCTTTATTAACTTCTGGTTTACATCATTCATTTCCACCAGATTATGAGTTACATTTTTCCCCCATTTTTTCCCTACCCACCACCCCAGAATAGCAGTCCCACTAGATATCCCCTCATCCAATCTGCTCTCTCCCATATCTTCTCCCATACCCCCTTTGACTTTGCCATTAGGGCAAGGTGAATCTCTGAGCCCCACTGCCTGGCCATCTTATGAAACATTTAATTTTAAAACTTCGATTTTCAGATCCATTCCCTTTTTCCCTTGTCACCCACTCCCTCTGAGAAGATAAGCAATTCAGTATGTGTTGTACATGTGTATCTATGCAAAACATTACCATAGTAGATATATTGTAAAGGACTGCTTATATTTCCCTCCCACCTGTCTCACCTCCCACCTGGTCCCTTCCCTACTTTGATCCTGTCCCTCTTTGATAGTGGGTACTTCCAACCTCCCGTCCCCCCAGAATGCCCTCCCCTCCATCATCCCCTCTATCATCCCCCTTTCCCCTACTCAGGAGAGTGAGTGAGGGTAAGATATCCCATTTAGTATGTATGTGATTCTCTCCTTGAGCCAACTTCAATGAGAATATGCTTTTGCCTTTTTGCCTTCCTGTTCTTCCCCTCCCCTGCAACTACTTCCCCTTGCCTCTTCTACATGAGATAATTTGCCCTACCCTGTCTCTCTCCATCTCCTCTTGCCACTTTCCTCTCTCACATCTTGACTTCACCCCTTAAGAATCATCCCTTCCTTGGGGCGGCTAGATGGTGCATCGAGCAGAGAGCCAGCCCTGGAGCCAGAAGGACCCGAGCTTGGATCCGGTCCAGACACCCAACACACAAACACCCAGTCACGTGAACCTGGGCAAGTCACCCAACCCAATTGCCCTCCAAAAAAAAAATCATCCCTTCCCATCAAATTCAACCTGTGCCCTCTATCCATGTACACCTGTGAACATATGCCATGGACCCTTCTTCAATTATTTTCATAATGAGAAAGGTTTCATCAAACACAGTTATTGTTTTTCCATGTAGGACTGCAAATAGTCCAACTTTGATAAGTTCCTTTTGATTTCTTTTCCTTGATTACCTTCTCAAGCATCTCTTGCTTCTTGTGTCTGAATGTCAAATTTTCTATTCAACTCTGGTTTTTTCATCAAGAATGCTTGAAAGTCCTCTATTCCACCGAATGACCATATTTTCCCCTGAAACAAAATACTCAGTTTTGCTGGGTAGGTGACCCTTGGGTTCATTCCCAGTTCTTTTGCCCTCTGGAATATCATATTCCATGCCCTTCGATCCCTCAGTGTAGAAGCTGCCAGGTCCTGGGCTATTCTGATTGTGTTTCCACAATATTGAAATTGTTTCTTCCTGGCCGCTTGTAGTATTTTCTCCTTGATCTGGGGATTTTGGAACCTGGCTATAATATTTCTGGGAGTTTTCTTTTTGGGATCTTTTTCAGGAGGTGATCGGTGGATTCTTTCAACCTCTATTTTGCCCTCTGGATCTAAAACATCGGGGCAATTTTCCTTGAGAATTTCTTGAAGGGTGATTTCTAGGTTCTTTCTTTGATCATGGCTTTCAGGTAGCCCAATAATTTTTAAATTATCTCTCCTGGATCTATTTTCCATGTCAGTGGTTTTTCCCATGAGATATTTCACATTGCCTTCTATTCTTTCATTTGTTTGGATCTGTTTAACAGCATCTTGATTTCTCATAAAGTCACTAGCTTCCATTTGCTCCAGTCTAACTCTGAAGGAATGAATCTCCTCAGTGAGCTTTTGAGATTCTTTTTCCATCTGGCAAATTCGACTTTTTAAGGCATTCTTCTCCTCATTGCCTTTCTGAGCCTCTTTTGCCATTTGAGTTAGTCTATTTTTTAAGGTGTTATTTTCCTCAGTCAGGCTGTTGACTGTCATTTCATACTTTTCTTGCATCTCTTTCATTTCTCTTCCCAAACTTTTCCCCACTTCTCTTATCTGCCTCTTAAGGTCCTCTATGGCCTGTAGCCAGCTTGTATTTTCATTTGGGGCTTTTGGTGCAGGAGCTCTGACCTCACAGTCCTTCTCCATGCTTTGAGCCTCTTTGCCCCCAAAATAGGAGTCCAATGCTGAACTTTTCTGTTTATTTTGTTTCGTTTGCCTATGCATATTGCCACTTAATTACTTGATCTTTGGACTTGTTGCCACAGCAGGACTCTGCCACCAGACAGGGGAGCTTCCGCCCAAACATGGGGTCTTCACAACTTCTGCCAGTTGGGTGGCCTCAGTAAAGCCTCCACCCACTCTGGCAAGTTGGATACCCACCCCAAACTTCCCCCCCCCAGACCACAATCCAGATCCAGGCAGTTTAAAGCAAAATCGATTAACCTCCAGACTGATTGCTGGATCTTCTTACAGTTCGCAGACCAGGAGCTAGAGCCACTACTGACGCTGCAAAATGGCTTCTGTGCAGCTGTTTCTTCAGCAGCTTTTTGCCCCCAGGGGAGGAAGCCACATGTTCCCCAAATACTGGTCCCAAAGTCCATAGGGCACTAACCTCTCACTTTGTCCTAGGCATATCTGTGCTGATAATTCTGGAATCGCCACAATTGCTGGTGTTCTGGCATCCCTCCAGCTGGCTGAAGGTCTGGCTGCCCTGGGGCTAAAACTGTGGACCTGGGCTCGGCTCTTCGGGCTGTGCTGTCGGTTCCCAATGCGCTGTGCTGCCTGCTCTCAGAGCGCTGCGCTGGCTGCTCCCTGCAGGGCTGCTGAGCTGTCCTCAGCAGGAGGTTAGCTTCTCTGTGCCGTTCTGTGGGTGCTGTGGCTCCAGAAGTTGTTCGGAGCTCCCTTTCACATTGTTTGAAATTTGTGTGAGGCAGAGCACATTGGAAATGCTGTTTCTACTCCGCCATCTTGGCTCCGCCCAAGATTTAGGAATTTAAGGCTCATTGTCTGGGATTCAGGAATTTAGGGTTTCAAGTACAAAAGTTTGAATTTTATGATTTGTGGATCTTAAAAGCCGAGGTCTGTCTCTCAGAGGTAGTGAAAAAAACACTGAATTTGGAACTGTAAGACCTGCATTCAAATCCTGACACTGCCACTTAAGACCTTTGTGGGCAAGTCACTTAACCTCTCCGGACCAAAAATGTAAAGTTCAGATGTGATGACCTTTAAGGTCCCTTTCAGCTCTAAATCCTATATCTTCTGAGGGCGAGTCAATTCCTTTTACGGAATAAATATGGTTATGGTGTCTGATGCCCAGTCAATACCACTCCTCCAGCCCCCTGCCATTGGAAATCAATGTTACAGCCTTAAGGAGTCAGTTTTCGGGGTGATGGAGGTGGGAGGGTGTCACGCAAGTAGTAGAGGAGATCAAGAGTCACCATATTAACGACCCTGTGGTGGGGTCTGTGGCCACTCTGAGATTAATTATCTGGTTAAGAAGCTGTGACCAGATCAATGAATGAAAGAAGAGGGGTTGGTGCTATAATGTATTTCTCCCCCTTCTCCATCTAAAAAGGATGCACAAGGGGACCAAGGGGGTGGCATTTCTTTTTCTAGTAGTACCCCCTAACCTTCGATGATCCCTCTAAGAAGCTCAATTCTGCTACCACCAAGATCCTGAGTGAGAAAATGACTTGCCTGCACCCTTTCCTCCCAGGCCTAGAAGTGAAAATTGGAGTATGAGATCATCTCTTTAGATGGGAAAACTTGTGTTTATGCACGTGTCTGCACTCTTGTGTTGCATATATTCATGTATCCTGTGGGTGGATTTGCATGCATGTCTGGGTGTGTAACTAGGAGCAGTGGCAGGAGCATTTGAGGCTATTGCCTTGTGCAGAAGAAAGGACTCATTCTGGCTGCTCTCTCCTCCCTCTTTCCTCCCCTCCTCACCTGCCTTTCCTCTTCCCCCACAAACCTTTGGGCGATGTTAGATGACCTCTGAGATCTCTCCAACTTTGTCATTCTGTGAGAAACTGACTTAGTGACCTTGAGTGGAATGTGGGGATAAATGAACACTTCTCCCGATGAAAAAGTATAAACGGTAGGATTCCTCAAGGATCCTCTATGGGCTCTATCTTAATGAACATATTTAGAAAATACCTTTGTTCCTTCTTAATATTGTAGCATTCATCACATCCTGCTTTGTTCTGTTACTTAGTGCTTCTGGAGCAACTCTGGGCAAATCACTCTACTTTTCTGGACCTCATTTTTTTTCATCTGTAATATGCAGGGGTGGACTAGCTTATCTCTAAAGTACCTTTTCATCCTAATTCTTAAAATCTTACTCATTTCCAAACTGACTCAGTCTTCCTACTGAATTGTAAGCTTCTTGAGGGCAGGGACCTTATATCCTGCTTCCCACCCCTACCCTCCCCCCCAACCTAGGCTGAGCATAAGACCTTTCCACCTATTAAGTGCCCAAGAAATGTTTGATGAGTGAAGGAATGGATGCCTGATGTGGAGGAGGAAGAGTGGGAAGATCTCCAGGTTTGCAGATTAATCAATCAGCCAACACTAGGCTGTTCCAGGTGGTGAAATTCACTAGGCTGTTCCAGGTGGTGAAATTCAGGAGATGGACTGCAGGAGAAGCCCTATGCGTGGGGAGCAGCATGTTCGATGAACAGCAGTGAGGGGGAAGTATAAGGTGATGCATTTAGGGAAAAATAATTGGACTTATCCTTAGAAGTGATTGGCTTCAAGCTCTCAATGATTGGGGGAGGAGGGAGAATGCCTGGTCACCCTAAGAACAAGAGGGTGGGACTTCATCATAGTGGGGTCCACCAATAGGAAAATGACAGGGAACAAAACAGAAAACTTTCTGTTCCTTTTAAGGACCTCAAATCCAGCCTGTGAAATTCTACTGGTACCACACCTCAAGTGAAAACTCCCTTAGTGGAGCATGTACAACCCTGATAACCAAGGAAGCAGAGGTAGGAGAGTGGAGGGGTTGTGAGGATGAACAAAATTCATGAAGCCCCCTTTAGACTTTAAAGTCTTTATATAGAAAGATAAATCCCAAAGCTCTAGACTGACACTAGGAGATGATTACTAAGGGGATTCTAGGGTCCTTGGGGCCCCTCCCACTAATCCTCTCCCAAGACATGGGACTGCCTCTTCTCATCCTCTTGCAGCTATGTGGATACAGTGGCCTAAGATTACACCCTAAACATAATGTGGTTCCCCCAATGACCTCTCAGGGGTTCTAGTCAGATTACTGATCTAAATCTGAGAATAAAGGCAGAGGAGATTAGTCAAGTGTGATGGCAGTTAGCTACGGGAAAGTTTTGGAAATGCTGCAAGGTTGGGGATAGAAGTAGGGGGAGTTTGAGCAGGAGTGAAAGAGTTAGAGACAAATGTGGGAACAGTTGTGATCAGATGCATGCTGGGGAGAAGGGCAAGTGTTTTCCCTAAGGTTGGCAAAGGTATCTTTGGGAAATATCTGTCCTAGAGAAGTATAGTTTCCCTTGGAGTGACCCTAGAAATATGACTTGGTGGAGGTGTGTTGTCCTTGGCAGAGAGTACCTGGGACAGGTGTCTTTTTGTGTTTGTTTCTTTTATTTTCTTCACATTTCCAAACAAAACTCATTTCTTCATTTAAAAAATCTTTTATTTATTTTATTCTGAACTTAAGAGATAAAATAAGCATTTCCATAATTTTGTATATTAGGAAAAAAGATAATCGTATATGAAACTGCAAATCTATTGTGTATAACTTGCTATTCCTTTAAAATATATAATAAAGTTATCATGTAACTTTCTTCTTTTCTTTTCTTTTCCCTTCTTCCCTCCCCAAATTTCTTTATTTTTGGCAAGCATTTATTATCCCTCTCATTGCCCTCCCAGCTGAAAAAGAAAAAAGAAAACTCTCACAACAGATATGCATAGTTCAGGAAAACAAGTCCCCTCATTGGCATATCCCAAAATGCTTGTCCCATTCTGTGACTAAGTCTACCATCTCCCTGACAGGAGGTAATGTGTTTCATCTTCAGTCCTCCGGGCTTGTGGTATACAGGATGGGTGGGTGTTCTTTTGGTAGATATGAGAGAACATCTCCAGTAGGAAGAGGCCAATGGCCCCAGGTGTTAATCTCTGGCTCTTACCTTCTTGTTCTTTTTCTCTTTGTACCAATTCTCTACAATCTTCTTGACTCAACACCCCACACCTGTCTTTCTGGGCTCTTGACCCACTTGTTCATCCTGTTTGAAGTGTGAGATAAGCCTCCCACTTGAGTTATTAATAACCTTAATATTGCTATTTAGTTATTATTTAAATGATTTAGCTATTACATACTGTTTTGAGTTTTCAAAATACAAGCATCATCTCATTTGATCCTTAAAACAGCCCCTTTGAGGGAGGCACTGTTATTATCAGTATTTCATGTATGAGGAAAGTGAGGCTCAGAATGGTTAGGTGATCTGGCCGGGGTCACACAACTAGTAAGTATCAGCAATGGGACTAGAACCTCCGACTTCCTAATTCTGAGTCCAGCACTCTACCCAATGTGCCATGCTGGCTCTCTAATTCAGGCTTGTATTTTTTTTAAAGGCAGTTTATTAAAAAGAGCTAGGGATATGGATTAGACCTGTGGTTTCACTGATATAGGAAAATGCCATTGAAAGCTGACATCATCTCATCATAGAGAAGAGGTGAGAGTGCTGTGGAGCCGACTGACTTGCCCAGGGTCACAGAGCCTTGAACCCACTCATTTCTTCTCTGATGTCAGCCCTCTATGCTCTTGGCTCTACCATTTCTTTCTTCCTAAGAACTAAGTTGAAAGAAAACAATCATGAAAGCTTGAACATCAGAAAAAGTTACTGAGTACAAAGTGTACTTCTACAACTTTGGCCCCAAGTGGGCTTGACAGTTCAATTGATGGACCCAAAACCTCACTCTCTTTCCTCATCTCAGTCTTATCATGGCTCCTTGGAGGATCAGAGGATTATAACCCAAATCCCTCAGGGTTTTTTGTTTGTCTGTTTTTTGTCTTTTTGGAGAGGGGAAGGCAGGGCAATTGGGGTTAAGTGGTTTGCCCAAGGTCACACAGCTAGTTAAGTGTCTGAGGCCATATTTGAACTCAGGTCCTCCTAACTCCAGGGCCTGTGCTCTATTCACTTCACCACCTGGCTGCCCTGCAAATCCCTCGTTTTACAGATGAGGAAACTGAGGTCAAAGTGAATGACTTACCCAAGGTCTAGAAGGTAATAATCAATAGAGCCAGAATTTGAACTCAGTCTCTGATTCCAAATCCAGCACTCAGAAAAAAGCCACTCACCCCTATTTGGCACCCTTCCTGAAGCTTTAGGCCATCCTGAACTGACCTGGCTGTCCTATTTTAGTTCAGATCACCAGACCCAGATGAACTATGTCCCAGAACATGAATGAATGAAAAGGCATTTATTCATTAACGGTTTATTATGTGTCAAGCACTGTGTTAACTACTGGGGATACATATACAAAAGTGTAGCCTGAAAGAATGGATGAAAGTTATTACTGATACACTCTCAATGATCTGTGAAAAATCATGGAGAGTAGTAGGGGGTGTGAAAAAAAACTGGAGGTAAGCAGATTTTTCAAATAAGGGAAGAGAGTACAGTTTTTGAATCAGAGCTAGTGAACTGGACATTAATTCCTGGCAAAATTCTAGAATGTATTATTAAAATGGTGGTTTATAGGCATTTAGAGGGAACTTGGTGATCAATAAGAGCTAGCATCAAGGACAGGTCATGTCACACTAACCTCATTTTTTATTTGACAGGGTCACTAGACTGGTAGATCAAGGAAATATTGGAAACCTAGCGTCCCTGAATTTCAGCAAAACATTTGACAAAAGTCCCTTGTGCTACTCTTGTGCAAGGACTCAGAGATATGGACCAGTTGATAGTATAGTTAGGTAGATTTGGAACCAGAAGAATAACTGGACCCAAACAGTAGCCAGTCATTAGTAGATCAAAGTTAGTGTTGGGTAAATTTGGTAGCAGAATGCTCCAGAGATCTGTCCTTGGTCCTGCGCTGTTCAACATTTTTATCAATCACTTTGGTGAAAGAATAGAAGGCATGCTTATGAAATTTGTAGATGAAACCAAATTAGGAGGGACAGCTGACATACTGGATAATAAGATCAGGATACAAAGATCTGGATAGGTTAGAATGATGAGTTGAATATAATAACATGGAATTTATCAGGAATTAAAGGAAAGTCATTATTTGGTATCAAAAAGTTAATTTCATAAGTACAAAATGAAGCAGACTATATGAGACTTCATGTGGAAACTATGTGGAGGTTTGAGTGAATTATAATTTCAGAATAAGACAATTGTGCAACATGTCAGCCCAAGAGAGCTCATTCCATCTTAGGCTTCAGTGAGGGTCATATTACCCAGTATAAGGGGGGTGATAGTCCCATTGCACAGTGTCCTAAACAATCCATATCTCTAGTACTCTATTCATTTCTGGACACCACATTTTAAAAAGGATATACATAAGCTCTAGTGCATTAAGAGAAAAACAACAAACACTAGAAACTATACTAGACAACAACAAATTGAAGGAATTTCTCTGTATGTTATTGTTTCCCTGAATGTAATGTAAACTCCTTGAGAGCAGAGTGTTTCATTTTGTCTTTATATACCCAGGACTTAGAACAATAGTCTTCAGCCCATAGTTGGTACTTAAATGCTTATTGAATGAATTTACAGGACATGTTTGGCTTGGAGAAGCGAACATTTAGTGGGAGCTATGATAATTTTCTTCAAGTAATTGAAGGACTTTCACGTGGAAGAGAGACTAGACTTGCTCTTCTTGGCCACTAAAGGACCTAAAGCCAGAGGCAGGAGCAATGGATAGGAGTTTCAGGAAAACAGTTTACAATTCAATATAAGGAAATATTTGCTAGCAATTAGATATATCCAACATTGGGTCAGAGAAGCAATGAGTTGCCCATTAGTGGAAGTCTTCAAGTAGATTCTGGATAGTCATTTGTAAAGGGCAATAATACCTCATGTTTGTATCACCATTAACAATTCACAAAACCTCTTTCTCATAGCAATCCTTTGAGGTAGATATTGCAGGTATCATTTTCTGATTTATATGAACACACTCCGTTCCAGTTGCTGATTATTGTTGCCTCCTCTTATCTCAAAGTCCAAGCCCCCTGTCAGGTCTCCTGTTATGTCTTCATTTCTGGTCTATAAGATCTCTCAAGCTCCAAGCTCATGTGTAGAACAGAGATGACCTACAGTTTCTGAATCTGTCCAGGACTTTCCCAAACTAGGTTATCAGCCCTATTCACTTCCACAGACTTTTTCTGATGAATCACTCAGATGTTGTTCCAAGGGAAATGACTTACTGGAATCCTGTCACTATAAGTTTGAAGTAAAGAAAAAGACACCTCACAGACACATCAGCAATAACTGAAAATTTTCATTTAGTGAAGAGGAAGAGTGTTCCTTTAAGACTAGGAGGAGAAAAAAAATCACAATGAGGGACTGGGGGAAGCCAAGAGCTCAAGTTGGAACATTGTGGAAATGCTGATAACTGCTCTGTTCACTGCACTCTCCCAAAGCCTCAGTTTCAGGGATAGAAGTTATATATTAAGAAAACTGGGCAGCCCCAAAATGGAGAAATCATCCACATCATCATTTGTTATCTTAAGAAAAATGCCTCATTTTCCTATGACCTGGATCACATGGAATCCTGGATACATGCAAGAGACACAAATCAAAATGCCTTGTGTGCTGACCTCTTCTGCTCCCCATATACCCTTGCCTGGGATCATAAAACAACCCACACATGCTATTTCATTTGATTCTCACCACATCCCCATTGTGTTAGGTAGTGCATATATTATATTAGTATATCTGTATATATTATCCTGGAACTCCTTAAATATGGATCTACATCCAGGTTCAAATCATGCTTTAGTAAACAGCTATTTTAAACCACAGCTCATAACCTTCAGTCCAATGATTCTTTTTTTTTTAAGACCAAACCAGAAGACACATTAACTCAAAGTAAAGGCATTTAATTAAACAGAATAGTAAGGTAACTAACAAGGAAAATCTCTTCCTTGAATGCTCTCCACAGATTTTCATATCAAGAATGAGGAGAGCATGACTGTGAGGGAGAATACAAGTGTGAGACACGGCTAAATCCAGATAACTCACATTCTTAGTACTATGTCCTACCTAGCACTCCCCCTGCTTTTAAAATAGCCCCTTGCTCCTTCTTTAAAGATATACTGATGTTAAAGAGAAAGTGAGGCTGGTGACTTCGCTTAGCCCTCCTTCACTTAAATCCAACTCACTTGCAAATTATGGCATCACCCTCCTAGTGCCATAGTCCTCTTCCAGAACAAAGGACAAAGAACAACAATGGATGTTGACTACCTTCTTTGTTGCACTGTCGCCCCTGCTGGTTCTCTGTTGAATTGCAGCAGCTATTTGGTCTCTTCTCAGTAGGTATGTGGTGATAGCTTCTTTTTGTGAGTCTAGTTCATAGTTTCAGGACCATTTTAGCTTTTTTTAAATTTTTGAAAAAAAAAAAATTTTGGTAGGGGTGGTGGTAGTAGTGGTGACTTTTCTATACCAGAGATCCCCTCAAGTAGAACCTGCTTTTTGAACTGTTATGCTTTTTGTCTCCATATCAACTTCTTCTCTAAAGAGGATCCTTTAAAATCCTATCATGCCTCTGGCAGCTCTCACTAGGTCCAGGAAGATTAGTGAAGACCTTAGTGTTTCATGTAACTAGACTGGAGGCATCAGAATAGTACTGATGATGTTTGTTCTACATTTCTATAGCGACACCCAACTTACTGGTCTTTTTACATACAGATTAGGAAATTGAAACTCAGATTTAAGGGAACCTGTCCAAAGCTTTACAGCTGGCAAGTGGTGGAGCTAGGACCCCAGCCTAAGTCTCCTGATTTTAAGTCCAGTGTTCTCACATTGCAATGTTAAGTGTTTGCATATGTGAGAAAGGATGTGAAGGTGGGTGAAGGTATATACATGTGTGACTATTTCCTCCTTGGTTATGTTCCCTCTTAACCTTGTCCCATCCCTGCTCATTTTCCTGTTGAATCTGATGTATTTCTACATCTAGCTGTTTGTGTATGTTTGTATTCAACCCTCCTTTGTCAATTTCAGATGAGTGAGGTTCAGTTCTTTCAACTCTTTCCTCCGTGTCTGTATATTCTTCTCACACACCTCAGTTATGAGCAGCAGAAAGTTCTATTACTTTTGTCCTCTTTTCTACCACCAGTGTATTCCTTTTGTCCATCCTTCTCTTCTCCCTCTTAAAACTCCATAGAATGGAACCTATCCACCCCAGGATCCTCCACTTTCCTTAATTTCTTTAAAATCATTTGAAGACATTAAAGCTCTCGAGAGACCGTTGTTTCTTCTTCCCCTATTATAATATTATATATATTTATAATATTTATATATGTTTATTATATATGTTTACATATATAATTATGTAATATCAAACAACCCCTCATACAAATTCAAATGCTTGAATAAATTTACCTTTATTTCCAAGTTGTTGGGTTTTTTCATAAATACTTGTAAGTCCTCTATTCCATTAAATGGCAATTTCCCCTGAAGGATTATTCTTAGCTTTGCAGGATAAGTTATTGTTTGTAGTATGTCTATATTTTAAAATTTTTGATCTCAACTCTTCTGTTTTTATAGTAAAAGTTGCCAGGTTTTATGTGATTCCAACTGTCATTCTTTAGTATATGAACTACTTCTTTCTTGATGCTTACAATATTTCCCCTTTGATGTGGAATTCTGGATTTGGGCTGATGTAAAGCCAAGCATGAGCAGCTTTCCAGAGGACTGCTGCTGTGAACAAATTTCAAGGTTCTGATTACATAGTGTAGCAAATTCTCTATTTATTCAGTAACAAATCAGAACAAAACATTTAAAGAAAATCAAAGTACAGCATTCATAACGTTATAACCTCACAACTTATCACTAACATAGTCATATAGTTTTCACCAAAGCAGTCACATAGTTTTAAGCAAAGTAAAATCATTTAGTCAAACACAAAGTCCTTAATTCAATCACAAAATACAAGTCAAAGTACTCCACCCATGGGGTGCAATTAAGTTACAATATCATCAGCCACTACTCAGTACTCTCTTAAAGGGTAGTGGAAAGTACAAAGGTCATCCACCCATAGGTCACAAGTAAGTTACAATTTTATCAGTCAACATTAAATACCCATGGAGAGGTCTTTTCATCTTGACTCTAGGCAGGCTCTCAGCTTCCATGGTTCCTTTTCCATGGTCCCAGCTCCTGTCTAAATCTAACTAATTGCTACCTAGGTTCAAAGGCAGACAGATCCCAGTTCCTTGTCCAGTTCTCCGTGCAGTTCCTGCTCCACATTGAAGCTCACAGTGTCCAATCCGCCTCAAGTCCTTCACAGTTTCTGTTCCTGGGAAGAGAAAACTTAACAGAGCCACAACAATATCTATACACATCAAACTTAGCAGAATTACATCAATATTCACACAAATTGTTAACATGATCATCTCAATTCACTTTCTGCCTGTGAAATCAACATAGACCCCAAACAGACAAAGTACTGACACCATAGTCATGCTTCCTCTGGCAGCTCTAGCTGGCCCTTGGAAGCTCTCAGCAGGAGTTTGGCTGGCTCTCAGAAGAAGCTCTGCCACCACAAGTTCTGTTCTCAAAATCAAAATTACTTTCTCCAGCCTCCATGTGGCTTGCTCCAAGAAATTCTGTCTCAGTTCTCAATTCTCATTTCTCTTTTCAGTTCTTCTCAATTCTCAGTTCAGTCTTCAGTCCAGCAGTAGTGGTCCAGCCTCCAGATGCTTGACGAGAGAAATTTTCTCTCCAGCAGTAGGTGCTCTGCCTCCACAATGCTTGCCCCAAGAAGTTCTGACTCTCCCAGCTGGGGCTTTTCCTTGTATATGGTATTAGCTCCTCCCTGTTCAGCCCCTTCCTGTTACATCAGCAACAGGGGTTCATACCTTCTGTTTCTTAACAAAGGCTTGATATAATTAATTTGAAATGAAATGCCAAGTACCTGTTATCTTACCAATACAAAGGGGTCTTCAAATTTCATTACTATTACAGCTGACATTCCTGGAATAGTTTTTTTGGGGGGTGTTTTTCAGGAGGTGGCCTTCCTTTTTACTTTTGGTTCTCATGGATCTGAGTAGTTTTCATCTATGATTTATTGAAATCATAGATCAGACCTTTTTTCTAAATCATATTTTTAGGGAGTCCAATGATTCCTAAATTATCTATTCCTTCCTTATTATCCAGGTCAGTTGTTTTTGATATGATATCTTGCATTTTCTTCCTTTATTTTTATTCTTTTGTCTTTGTTCTAATATTTCTTAATGTCTCAGGGAGTCATTGATTTCCCTTTGGTCTACTCTACTTGTCAGGGAGTCTGTTAAGTGGATAAAGTTTATCACATTCTCTTCTAAGCTGTTTATTCTCCTTTCAGTTCTTTCCTCCAGAACTTTTACTTCACTTTTTATCTCTTGCTTTATTTCTTCTAGGTTTATGTAATCTTTGTAGAAAATTCATTTTTTCCTCTGAGTCTCTGCTTGCATTTATTATGGAATTTCTCCCTTCTAGGCTGGATTTTTTTGGCAGGGGGGCATTTCTAGATTTACAATAATTGTTTATACTGGTCTTTATCTTCTTTGGTTTATTTGTATTTCCAACTTGTTATTTTTTAAAAGAGCTCTTTTATATTACTATAATTTCTCCCAGTATCCCTCCCCCACCCAGAGAACCAACCCAAATAACAATTAACAGCAATATAGAAATAATTAGAAACAAAAAGAAAAGGAAAAAAATCTGTTAAACTGACTTTTATTTTTATTATATTATAATTTTAATTAATATTATTATAATATAATATTATTATATTTTATACATCAAACAAGTCTGAAAATATGTTAAATATACAATATTCTTAGACCTTCCAAGAAAATAAAAGGGGTAGGGTAAAAGTATTCTTCCCATATCTCTTCTTTTTGCTTGTTCTTTTCAATTTCACAACATTCTCTTTTGATTGGGGGAAATTGTTCTTTCCATTTGCATGATTGCCATATTTCTCTGTATTCATCACATCCATCATTTCTTAACAGCACAGTAATACTCCATCATATTTATGTACATTATATTCATTTTGTTTAGCCATTCCTCAATCTATGGGCATATACTTTGTTTCCAATTCTTTGCTATCACAAAAAGAGCTGCTATACGTTGGTGTACATGGGGTCTTTCTTCTTATCAATGACCTCTTTGGGGTATAAGTTTAGTAATACAGTTTCTGGGTCAAAGGAAATGGACATTAGTTACTCAATTTGAAAAATTCCAAAAATGTTTTCCAAATTGGTTGTACAAATTCACATCCAGCTTTAGTTCTTGAATTGAGGTTTTGTGTGAGGGCCAAGCCCTTCCTCTGCTCCTACCACTGTGCTTTTCCATGGGGTAGTTGACCCTACTTGGTCTCACCTTGGGTCCCCTGGGTTCCTGTGGTGACCTACAAGGGTTAAGCCTCCTTGTACCTTTGAGGTTCAGAATGCTTAATCTTCAGGGTCCCCTTTGGCATCTCAGGACAGAATGCAAATGACCTCAGAATCCTGGGGTTTCCCAATCTGAGTGCTGCTGCACTGGTGACACTCCAGGTGACTTCCACTTTTACCACTATGGGTTCTCATTACCTTGGGGCTTCTTGATGTGGGGTCAGTCTCAGGGGGGCTGTCCACTCTTGATGCCTCCAGACAGAAATCTATAGGCTACTCAAGTCTCTGGCAATCTCTGATTGTTCTGGGAGATCACTAGCTTTCTGCCTGGGCTGATGCCAGTTTTTCTGGTAATCCCCTTTGTTATTGTTTCTGGATTTCTAACTGACTTTTTGCTCAGTTCTAGGGTCAAACATGTTACTGTAATTCCTCATTGAATTTCTTGATCATTATTTTGTTTTGTGTGAATTTCAGAATTTTGCTGGAATAGATTTGTGGGAACTAGGTAGTGGGAGCCATTTTGGCCAGATGTCATGTATGACATCTATTTCTATCATCACTTCCCCTCTCCCCCAGGTATGACTATAAAATTCTCCATTAAAGTCTCGCTTCAATGTCTCATAATGGCATGGAAGTGACCTGGAGTCCTCAAAGGCTATGTGAATAAAACACAAATTCTGGCAGGTCCTACCAAGCTGGAAAGACTTTGAGTATGGGCCCAGATATGGATAGCTTGTCTGTATTCAATTTGAGGATATAGCTGAGTTTGGAGAGGCTTATCACCAGGTTGGTTGCATGATGATTAATTTTTTAGCTATATCAAATCTAGAAGAGTTGAGATCTACTAAGGTGCGAAGGGGTTGCCATCTGTGTCAGTAGAGGGCCTGCTCACATGGTTAGAATCACAGATCCATGAAGTACTGAAGCATGACTATAAAGCAAAGAGATTGGCATGATGACTAAATCATAATTCATGCACTTGGGTGTCACTTCACACTTTGGGCCTCAGTTTCCTCCTCTGTAAAATAAGGAAATTGAAATAGATAATCTCTAATGTCCCTTCTAACTCAAAATCTATGATCCCATGACCCAAATGACTGCTGTTCCCTTTGAAGGAGAAACCTTGGTAAGTTGCAATTTTTCCAATGAGGTTGCCTCATCCCAAAGTGTTTCCAAAGACTAACTCCTCATTGGGAACTACCTTTGGAATCATGATGAAAAAAGAAGTCTCATCACTTTATAACTACAACACATTGTTGACTAAAGCAGCATTGCCCAAATCTATTTCCTACTTCATTTCCTACTGTTGGTTCCAAAATCCTTTGGTTGATTTATTTTTATTTTATTTAATATTTAAATTAGTAAACATTTGTTTTCTCTCCCATCCACATCTCCACACTGTCTATATTCAAATATCACCGCCCCGACTCCATGGCCAGTGCAGGAATTTGTTTTGCTTAAGCATACATGTTTGTAACAGAGATTTTGTTTTTTCTTGTTTCTTAGTTGGGGGGAGAAGGCAGATATTTGTGAAATTAAAATATTCTCATTTTGTACCTTAAATCTATCACCTTTCTAACAGGAAGTGGGTACATAGTTTAGCATCAGTCTTCTGGAATCATGGTTGGTCATTGAATTGATCAGAGTTCTTAAGTCTTTCAAAAATGTTTTTCTTTATGGCATTGTTGCCTTTGTATAAATTGTTCTCCTATTTCTGTTTGCTTTACTCTGTATCAGTTCATACAAGTCTCCCCAGGTTTCTCTGAACCGATCTCTTTTATTATTTCTTATAGCACAATAGAATTCCATCTTATTCCTCTATATTTGTTTTTTTATTAGCTAATTTACTTATTTTTAGTTTTCAACATTCACTTCCATAAGTTTTAAATTTTCTGCCCCTCCCTCCCCAAGACAGCATGCAGTCTGATATAGAATCTACACATACATTCCTATTAAACACATCTTCACATTAGTCACATTGCATAAAAGAATTATAGTGAATGGGAGAAACCATGGGAAACAAAACAAAACAAAACAAAAATAGTCTGCTTTGCTCTGCATTCAGACTCCATAATTCTTTCTCTGAATATGGATGACATTTTCCATCATTAGTCCTTTGGAATTGTTTTAGGTCCTTGCATTGCTGAGAAGGGTCAAGTCTATCAAAATCAGTCATCACACACTTCGTACAATGTTCTCCTGGTTCTGCTCACTTCACTCAGCATCAGTTCATTCAGGTCTTTCCAGGTTTTTCTGAAGTCTACCTGTTCATAATTTCTTAAAGCACAATAGTATTCCATTACATTCATATACCACAACTTCTTCAGCCATTCCCCAATTGATGGGCATCCCCTCAATTTCCAGTTCTTGGCCACCATAAAAAGAGCTGCTATATTCCTCTATATTTGTTCAGCCATTCCCTGAGTGACAGGTACTCCCTTAACTTCTATTTTATCTCACAAAAGGACAACTATAAAGATTTTTTATGCATATGCCTATTTTTCTCTTTCTGTGATCCCTTTGGGGTATGGGTCTAATAGAGGGATCATAAACTCAGAGGGTGTGCATAGTTTAGTGACTTTTGGGGCATAGTTCCAAATAGCTTTCCTGAATAGCTGCACAAATTCACAGCTCCAGCAACAGTGCATTCATGTGCCTGTTAAACCTATTTTCAGAAGACAAATATTGGCCACCATCAAGGACATTCAAAAGAGAGTGAGGGAAGTATCACTCCAAAGAGTTCCCAAAGAATGAAGAAATTCCTGAAATGTTCCAAGCAGTGAATGAGGGCCTTGATGAAATAAATGTGTGCCGTACAATGGATACTCCTTTGAAGGAGGGGATATTTATATCAGTGTGCATGTCTGTTAGAGAATAAATCAATGAGCACTTGTTTAGTGCCTGCTACTCCATGCATTGCTGTGCTAGTATTGGAAATACAAAACAAAAACCAAAACATTCCCTGACCTCAAGGAACTTACATTCTGTTGGGGGAGGGGTGTGAGAAGCAATATGTAAACTGATAAGCAAATACAAAACATACAAAAACTAGCCACTAATTAAATTCTGAAGGGGAGGGCAACCACAAGTGGGGCTAATAGCACATATACAGTTGCAGTGAGTTATGTTTATTTTTTTAACTAATTAAAATAAATCATTATTTATTGATCAGCTACTATGTGTGTGAGTTATGCTTGTATTACAAGTCCAGCACTCAAAAGGGTGTAGTATTTCCCTATAAGTATCCCTACAATTGTTCTTGAGTCATTTCAGTCATATGATCCCATTTGGGGTTTTCTTGGCAAAGATACTGCAGTGGTTTGCCATTTCCTTCTCCAGTTCATTTTACAGATGAGTAAACTGAAGCAAACAGAGTTCAGTGATTTGTCCAGGGTTATACATCTAGTAAGTGTCTGAGGCTGCATTTGAATTCAGGTCTTCCTGATTCTAGGGCCAATGCTCCATCCACTTCACCATCTAGCTGCCCCTACAATTAGGACAGATTAATACTTTATGGCAGTCAAGTCAACAAGCATTTATTAAGTACTTCCAGTGTACCAGACACTACGTTAAGTTCCGGTGATACAAAGAAAGGGGAAAAAACATTTTCTTCCCCCAAGGAGTTCACATTCTAATGGGAAAGACAGAATACAAATACACATACACACACACACACACACACATATAAGGTGAGATCACAGGAGGTGATCTCAAAGGGAAGCTACTAACTTGGGGGGGGACTGGGGAAAGCCTTCTTGTAGAAGACAGGATTTTAGCTGATAATTAAAAGAAGGCTGAGATGGGAAGGGAGAGCAGTTTAGAAATGGGAGGCAGCCAGGGAAAATTCATGGGGTGTCCTTTTTGAGGAAGAACAAGAAGGCTAGTGTGACTGGAACACAGATCTAAGGATCATCCTCATAGAGAAGATATGTGGATACATCACCCTCTTCTTGATATTTTTATGACATTGCTCTCTCCTGTTTTTTTTTCTCCCACTGGCTTCTTTCCTGGCTCTTTCTGCTGGATCTTCATCCAGGTTGCTCATGGGTGTTCCTAAAGGCTCTCTCCCGGACACTATTCTATATTATTTTGCTTAGTAATCTCATCCACTCACATGGATTCAATTATTATCTCCATTTGGATGATTTCCAGATCTATCTAGCCAACACTAACCTCTCTCTGGCCTCCATTCTGGCATCTTCAACTGCTTATTGGATATCTCAAAATAGATATGTTATAGACACATGTTAACATGTCATAAACTGAACTCATCTCTTTTTTTGAGGGCAGTTGGGGTTAAATGACTTGCCCAAAGTTACACAGCTAGTAAGTGTTAAGTGTCTGAGGCCGGATTTGAACTCAGGTCCTCCTGACTCCAGGGCTGGTGCTCTACTCATTGTACCACCTAGCCGCCCCTTGAGCTCATTATCTTTATAAGTTTTCAGCCCTCTCTTCTTCCAGACTTCCTTATTAATGCTGAGGATACCACCATCCTTTCATTGCAAAAGTTCATAACCTAGGTATCCTTCGTGACTCCTCACTCTCTCACATCACATATACCATCTGTTGTGAAGTCCTATTATTTTTACCTTTGCCACATCTCTCATATAGGTCCCCTTTTCTCCTGTAAAACTTCCACTACCTTGATACAGAATATCATCACCACATACTTGGCCTATCACAATAGCCTTTAGGTTGGTTTCCTTTCCTCAGATCCCTATTCAAGTCCATCCTCCATCACCTAACAAAGTGATCCTCCTGAAGCACAGGTTGGACTGTATTACCCTCCATTCTGACTCAATAAATATCAATACTCCCTATTACCTCCAGAATTAAATATAAAATACTCTGGTTTTTAAAGCCCTGAAAGATCTTGGCCCTTCCTACATTTTCAATCTTCTTACACTTTACTACCACCAATGTAATCTATGATCCAGTGACACTGATCACCTTGCTGTTCCTTGCACAGGACACTACATCTCTGAATTTGATGTATTTTCACTGATTGTCTCCCTTTCCTAAAATTCTTTGTTGCCTCACTTTTGTCTCCTAGCTTCTTGGCTTACTTTGAACCCTAGTTAAAGTCCTACCATTTGTAGGAAAACTTTCCCCAGTCACCCAATACTAGTGGCTTCCCTCTGAGATTTCCTCTAATTTACCCTGTCTATATATTGAATGTACATAATTGTTTTCACATTATCTCTCCCATTAGAATATGCTCGTCTTGGGGGCAGGGATTATTTTTTTATCTTTCTTTGTATTGTCAAAACACAGCATAGTATCTGGCACATAGTCAGCACTTATAAAATACATATTGACTAATGAAATAACTATAGTCATCCTGGGTTCTCACAAACAACTGTTGATTTTTCGATCATCTAAAAACTGTGCTGAATGGACCGACTGGGATTCTTTATATGGCACTTAGGGTGCCTTTAAGAACTGTGCCATATGGAATTTACTGAGAATCCTTACTGCCAACCATTGGGGAAGACACTTGAAAGGACAATACCCAGGTCCCTCAAGAAATTTCCAGAACCGCTGTTATGGATAAATGTGCTAAATATGCCGCAGTTGATTTGCTGAGGACAGCAAATATTTCCCTGGGGGACAGTGCAATAGAGGTAAGTAGGGCTATAAGTCTGAGCTATAAGTCTTTGGGCTACTTCTGGTGGGCCACATGGTCCTAGCCTCAGTGGTCAAAGTTTTAAGGCTTTGGGATGATAAAGTAAATCCCAGTTTTGACCACTAAGGCAGGAAGAGCTGTCTTATTCTTTAAAAGGAGGAAGAACTTTTGCTCTCTCTTATTCCTTTCTCTGGGTCATATGGCATGGATTTCTTTTTCTGAGGCTCCTCATGGTGAAAGGGAGAGTGCTCCTCTCCCCATCCCTCCACCCCTGTCTCCATAGCAGTTAGGGTTTATGCTGTCTAGGTGAGTCTGATCCCAGACTTTGGGTCCCTGGCTACCTCTTCTGCTTTATATTTCTTTCCTTGAGCATAGGTGATCAAACCATGAACATGAGAGAGAGATTTTTTTGCAAGTGACTTTGGGTCCCACAGATTGAGAGTGGGATTGGGGTCCTCTAGTTGTCCCCATTATCCTGAAAATAAGCCTGAATTTTCTTTTTTGCAACTTCTATCCATTGTTTCTGGTTCTGCTCTATGGAACCAAAAAAGTCTAAACCCTTTTCTGTGACAATCCTTTAACTACTTGAAGATAGCTATCATGTCCTCATGTTCATCTCTTCACTAGGCTAAGTGTACTGAGTATTTTCGTAGGACATGGACTCAAGGTCTTTACCATCTGAAATGCCTTACTCTGGACACTCAACTCCTCAAAATCTGTCCTAAATTTTGGTGCACAGTACTGAAAACAATACTACAGATGTGATCTGACCAGAGCAGATTACAGAGGAACTATCACCTCCTTAATTCTGGGAGCTATGTTTCCAGTCAGGATGTCAGGAATCAGGAAGACCTGAATTGAAATCCTACCATACACATTTGTAGCTGTGTGAACCTGGGCAAATAATTTAATCTCTCTTGTCCTCAGCTTCCTCATCTGTAAAATGAAGGGGTTGGAGTCAGTTGCCTCAAAGACCTCTTCTAGCTTTAAATCTGTGATCCGATGATCTTCATGCTGTCCAATATCAAATTAGCTTTTTCATCTCCCCTATCATATTGCTAACTCCTTTTGAACTTGTAGTCCACTGAAACCCTAAGAATTTTTCAAATTGCTCTGTAACCATGCCTATTCCATCTTGTACTTGTGAAGTTGACTTTTTGAACCTAAGTATAATTCTTTACATTTATCCCTTTTGAATCTTATCTTATCAGAGTAAGCTCAATGCTCCAGCCTGTTAAGATGTTTTTGAATCTTAAGTTTTTATCCTAGTGTCTTAGCTATTTCTTCCAAATTTGTCATTTTGAATTTGATAAGCAGAAAATACATTCTTTTATCCAAATCATTAACAAAAATATTAGATAGCACAAGGCCAAGCATAAAGCCTTGAGGCAATCCTTTGGATAACTCCTACTAAGCTGACATGGAGCCATTAACTCCTTGAGTGTGGCCAATCAACCAATGCAGACTAATTGTACTACCCTCTAGCCTCCATCTCCTCTGCTTTTCCATGAGAATAGTATGAGATACTTTATCAAAGCCTTTGCTAAAATCTAGCAAACTATTTCTAAAACATTCAACCTTGCTTTAAAAAAGTAATCAGTCTGCGAAGGTAAGTTTGGTAAGGAAATAGTAAGTTTCTTGTTCTTGATGATACTATTTTGAATCTTTCTAATCACTGCTTCCTTTTCTAGATTTTCACCAGTCATCCATTTAGTGAGCTGTTCAAAAAAATTTCTCAAGAATCAACCAACCTCATTAGCCTAGTTTCTATATTCTCTTCCCCTCTTAAACAAAAGGGGGGACTTTTGCCCTGTCTCTCATTCTCCAAGATCTTTCAAATAGGAGGAAGGAAACGGGAAGGGAACAAGCATTTATTAGGCACCTATGTGCCGAGTATTGTGCTACATGCTTTATAAATATTTCATTTCATAGTGGCTCAGTGAGTATGCCTGCCATTTTGGGGGGAGTAATTTTGGGGGGATCTCCGTTCCTATCTTGGGTGTCAGTTTTCTAGGAGCCATTTTTGTTTTGTCACTTCCAGTGCAGTTCAAACTGTACACTCTTAGGAGTATAGGTGCTAATACACATTCATAGAGGGAGTTCCTTACCAGGAGTTTCCACTACCAATGAAATCACAAATCCAGTTTTTAAAAAATCCAACAAAATAAAACAGGAAATGCAAACAAAATTTTAAAACATACTTAGAGTGATTTCATCATAGATGGTATGTGTGTACCCGTGTGATGGACTTCATTTCAGTTGAATTCAACAGACATTTATTAAATGCCTACAGCCCTCAAAGTATTGTGCTAGATGATTGGGAGAAATGAAAAGAGAGATGAGATTCAGTCCCTTCCCTCAAGAAGTTTGTAGTCCAGAAAACCAGTGCTATCTAGTTCAAATAGAAAACTAAACCATACACATAAGGATACCTTAGGCAGCATATTGACTTAGAAAATCACCTATTAACATTATCTATGTTCTATTGTATCTTTATTTTGGTAAATATTTCCCAATCACATTTTTGTCTGGTTCTGGATGCACATGAGAATATTTTGTGTTTGACACCTCTAAAGTAGAGAGATAAATTATATATACTTTCTAAGTAGGAGAAGATAGTGCCAATTAATGGGGAAAGTAATATGCTTTTTTGTACACATTGAATTTGAGGGACTGGAGGTGGGGTGGGACTCAGATGGAAATGCCCTCTAGGCACCTGGAGATAAGAGGGAGAGGCCAGGGCTGGAGATATAGATTTAGTAGTCATATATAGAGAGGTTTCAATCGTGTCTTTATGAATGGATAATATTACAGGTGGAAAAGCATATTTAGAACTGAGGAAAGAATACTGAGGGAGATGTACAAGTAGGAGATAAAAAGAAGAACCCATGAAGGAGACTAAAAAGAAGTCAGAGAAATAAGACCTTAGTTCTTCCTATCATAACCTTAGGCTTCCTTTTCTTTGTCATAGGAGGGGGATCAGAAGAATGTAATGTCTCAGAAGCAAAGGGAGGAGAGATTATGGAAAAGGAGCAGATGGTCAAGAATGCCAAATGCTACAGAGAGGTCATGGTAAATAAGAATGAGAAATATTGTTGAATTTATTTTTTATTCATTTTAAACTTAAATCCAAAACAAGAAAAGGAAAAAAAAACACATTTCCATGTGCACAGCAGAACATAGGAAAGGATTCAATATAAGACAACAAATTTCCATTTCACAAAAACATATGTAATAAATCCTACACATTGTTTTCAAAGCAACCCAGCTTTTCTATGCTTCTTTCTGGGTTTTCTTTTGTTCTATGCTATGTATTTTTTTATATCATTGAATTGAACAACAAAGAAAAAAGGACACTGGATTTGGCTATTGGCACCCTTGGAGAAAGCAGATTCAGTCAAATGGTAGAGTCATAAGTCAGAGAAAGGAATTTTGTGTGTGTGTGTGTGTGTGTGTGTGTGTGTATACATATATATTTATGAATGTCCATATGTATATATGTGTGTGTTTATCAAATGATAGAGTCACAAGGAAGGAGTAGTACATGTGTGTATATATATATGTGAGTGTGCAAGTGTTTACTTGTTTGTATATTATATTGTATATATATAATATTATATATAAGGATCTGGGATCAGGAATGCCTTTTCTTTTTCCCCATAGGCACCTGGTCAGGAATCATAGCTGAGGGTAGTTATCCTCCTTGGTCCTAGGTGATGCCCAGGACATTGTAGTGCTTTAGTTTCTATACTTCCAACATCATAATTGAAGGAATGGACATCTTTATCACTTTTTTGTTCTAGTAGAGAAATCTCATCAGTTCTTACAGGTGTCCAGAGAAAGAGACTCCAAGTGTCTCCCCACCTGCTCCCTCCCAAGAAGCCTTACTCCCCATCCTCTCTTCAGAAATTCTCCATGTCTGACCTCAGTCCATCCTGTTGTGCCCTCAGAGGGCATGTCATCAGTGACTTAGGGGCATTTCAAAGACTACTCCCTCAGTCTTCTCACTACTACTTCATCAACCTTCTTGTTCCCCCATTTACTCTTTCAACTCTTACTCTGTAACCCTTCAATTGCTTTCCCATCCTCATCTAAATTTCTCCCCTATCTCACAAGGATAACATGGAAGAGATTGTCAAATGCTTTGCTTATGTCAAGACAGACTCTATTGCATCCTACTTATCCATCAGGAGAGTAAGATGCAAGTACTGTAAGAGATTCAGGACTGGTTGACTTAGAATAGTGATTAGTGAATTAATTAGAGAAGCAGTACTGTGTAGTGGTTATGGCACTGGGTTTGGAATTGGGAAGACCTGAGTTCAAATCCCCTCAAAGACCTTACCTCTCTTGGTTTCATCTAGAAAAAATTGAGGGGATTGGAGTTAATGGCCTCTAAGATCCTTTTCAGATCTTAATCAGTGATCCCAGGTTCTGATATCAACCTGGAAAGAATTATCTCTTGGAGTGCTACAAAGCTCTGTGTTTCACCATGTTCTATTCAACATGTTTAGCAGTGACTTGGGGGAAGAAACGGATGGCATGCCCATTAAGTATGCAGATGGCTTAAAACAGGGAGGCATAGTTAACAATGTTGGGTGATGGAATCCAAAAAGACCTTGGCAATCTGAAATGATGGACCCAGTCTGATGAAATGCAATAAAATTGGGATCAATGCGATATCTTGGGCCAAAAATTGGGGGCCAAAAATTCAATGCCCCAGGCCAGGAGGGTACCTGTGTGTTTCAGGGATGGGGGTGGTATGGGGGGAAGAATAGAGGGGTATTGACTAGACAGAAGAGCACGTGAGGAAGTCCTGGAGATTTTAGAACGAGGCAAATTTCCTATGAGTCAATAGCATGATATGGTAGTCCAAAAAGTGGATTTGAAGTTGGGCTATATTAAGAGCAGTGCAGTGTCCAGAATAAAGGAGGTGACAGTTCTGTATTATGCTTTGGTCAGACTACTATTGTAATCCTGCCATTAATTCTGGCACTCTATGTTAAGAGGCATGCTGGCCTGCCAGAGCTGCTATAGAAAAACAAGCCTGAAATGCCCAGGAGCCTGAAAACCATGTTGTAGGAGAGAATAATTCATTTGAGGGGCAGCTAGATGATGCAGTGAATAGAGCACCGGCTCTGGAGTCAGAAGATCTGAGTTTGAATCCAACCTCAGACACTTACTAACTGTGTGATCCTGGGCAAATCACTTAACCTCAATTGCTTCAAAAGAATTTTTTTTAGTTCCACATTCTCTCTCCCTCCCCTCCCCCCTTCTTGAAAAGGCAAGTAATTTGATATAGATTATACATGTGCAATCATGCAAAATATTTCCATGTTAGCCATGTTGCAAAAGAAAATGTAGACCAAAAAAAAAAAAAAGAAACCCAGTCCAAAAATAATATAGTAAAAAAAAAGTTTGCTTCAATCTGTACTCAGACTCCATCAATTCTTTCTCTGGAGGTGGACAGCATTTTTCATCATGAGCCCTTTGGAATTGTCTTGGATCACTGTATTGCTGAGAACAGCTAAGTCATTCACAGTTAATCATAGTACGGTATTACTGTTACTATATACAATGTTCTCTTGGTTCTACTCACTTCACTTTGCATCAGTTCTTGATGATCTTTGAGGCTCCTTTCAGTTTTAAATCTATGATCCTGTGATAAATCATTTAGACTTTCTAGATCTTGCTTTTCCATCTGTAAAATTCCATTCCATTCAATTGAAAAACACATTAGATGCTAGATATACAAAGACAAAAGTGAAGCACTCATTGCCTACATGGAAATTATACTAAAATGAGATAAAACAAAATGTACATGAGTATGGTCAGTTGTTGTTCAGTTGTGTTTGACTCTCTGTGACCACATTTGGGGTTTTGTTGGCAAATACTGGAGCAGTCTTGCCATCTCCTTCTCTAGCTCATTTTACAGTTGAGGAAATTGAGGCAAACAGGATGAAGTGACTTGCCTGGGGTCACTCAGCTATACTAAGTATCTGATTTGAACTCAGGTCTTCCTGACTCTAGGCCCAGCACTCTATCCATTGCACCACCTAGTTATAAATTATAATATATATGTGTGTATGTATGTATATATATGAAATATATATGCATATGTGTATAGATATATTCAGATATGCATTTATGTGTGTGAGGTTGACATATAAGAAGACTATCTTAGATTTAGACTGGGAAGAATTAGATTTCGCTCCAGAGAGCAGAACCAGAGGAGGGAATTATAGAGGGACAGATATAAACTCAATATAGGGAAGAACTTTGTAATAATTTGAGCTTCTCCAAAATGGAATGAGCCATCTCGTGAGGTAGTAAACTCTCTGTTCTTCAAATAGAACCTGAGGGACCATTTATTATGGACAGGGGATGGATTAGATGACTCTTAAAATTCTCTCCAATTCTAAGATTCCATGATCCCCATTACATCGTGCACCCTAAAGTCAGGCAATCTAGTTTTTTTTTGTCTTTTATACACAGAGCACTCTGTTTCCCATCTCCATGCTTTTACATTGACCATACCCCATGCCTATAATGCACTACCTCTCCTTTCCCTTCCCCTTTGCCTCTTGGAATTCCTAGCTTCCTTCAAGACAGCTCAAGTACCACCTACTTCGATACTTTCTTTCTTGATCCCACATCTGCTAGTACCTTCCCTAACAAAAACACCTTGTGACTATTTTGTAGTTATCTCTAGAGCCAGGATATCCCTTGAATATGTCCCATGGGGGTATTGTATGACTTAAAGAAACAAATCTAACATCTTCTCCCCCTGCCCTTCTCCAAGGGAGATCTTATACCAAGAAGAGAAGTAGAGGGTTGGGGCAGAAGCTTGGTCACTCTGCTATCCTCAGAGAAAGGGGGCTGGACTAGCACAATATCTATCTACTCTCCTGAATATTAGTAGCCTAGGGAATGTAGTTTTCAAGTTCAAGCTAACCTTTTGATCACTGTTTGTTAATGGGGAAAGGAGGACCCAGTTTTATATCTAAAGCTTGACTTCCTACCAAATACAAGTCCCACAATGAACACACATAGCAAGTTGAAAAGAAACCCATTTATTCAAGTTGATAGGAAAACAGAAATCAGAGAAAGTATACATAGGAGAATATATACTAGACAACTCAGAGGGAAGGAGCCTCCCACTGAGAACAAGGTAACTCAGTTCAACCAAGAGAGAAAATTCTGGATGAAATACCCTGAAATCTCTAGAGTAGCAAGTTGGGGAGAGGGACATGACAGAGACCGTCAGCTCCTCAAATGATGACTTCAGCAAGTTGCAGTGAGGTTGGTACCTTCTAGCAAGCTGGAAGCCAGAAACCTCCAAAGTGCCTGAATAGAATCAAGAGACCCAAAGAAACTGAAGCCACCAAATCCATCCCACCCGTGAGGAGGATCCCAGGCCACCTATCTATGTATATATTGTCTTTCCCAACAGCTAGTAAATTCTTGAAGGGAGAGACTATTGAACTGTGTCTTTGTATTTCCGGTACCTACAAAATTACTTGGCACATAGTAGGTACTTAATACATAAATACTGATTAATTGATATCCATATTATCCATTCTCCCATCCCCATTCCTACCCTATTTAATGTTCTCTATCTCCATCCCAATGCTTATTTTCATCCCATCTTTATTTTTACCCACCCACACCTTCACCCCATCTCCAATCCCATGGCAATCTTCATTTTCCATTCCCCATCTTCATGTCTATCCTTATCCCCACCCCCATCTTGTTCTTCCTATGTTTCATTTCCATCTTCATCCTCCATCTTCATCCCTATTCTCTTGGATGCCCCAGCTTGGGGTCTAGGAAGAGGATAGCATTTATGTGGCTTGTAAAATTCTATTATATCTGTATTCAAAGCCCAGCAGCTGAGAAATGCTGGTAATAAGCGTGTTATTAAGCGTGTCAATACACTTCCACTCTGGAGCCTCTGAGGGGCTGAGGGAGAGGAGGAGGGTATGTGGCAGGTTCCCTGCCCCAATATCCCCCAAACTCAGGGCCCATGTGTCCTCCTCATCATACCTGTCCCCATCTCTGTCTCCAGGCCCCAGGCTTGATACTCTGGGCCTTTCTCAGACTATACACCCTCACCTCCGTCCTATACAACCTGGTCTCTTGGAGAAGGAGGGGGGGAACAAAAACATTAGGAAAAACCTCCCGCCCAGAGAGCATTCTTTCTGCAGCACTCAGGAAAAAGGATGTCTCACAGGGGACGCCAAGGCGAAATTTTTTCACATCCAAATGGATTGCAATTTCCCTCCATTTAGCACCTGAAGGTAATTAGCTCGAAGAGACTGCGGAGTGCGGAACACGTTCACGGAACATTAACTCTCACACATTCTCCAGTTGCAGGGAATTAATAGGAAAGATTAAAGTTTAAAGAGAGCAAAATGCCATTACCTCCAGAGCCACCTCTCTCCGCGGCAGCGGCAGCATCCGGCCCTCACAGACCCCTGGCCTCGGCTCTGTCCGGGCCGGACAGCTGTGTGTGCTCTGCTCTATGTGCACACATGTATGGGCAAGGCAGGATGACCATAGTGCTCTGTGGGGGTCATGCACTGTCCCATCACCCCAACCTGGAGCATGGCATCCTGGGGTATTCACTCACAGATCATCGAGTGTGTGTGGGTGTGGGGGGGGCGGCATTAGCACTCCTGCGCCCTCCCTATTTTTTGAGCCATAACTTGATTAGAGCATAGAACCCTTCCCTGATGTTCCCCCCTTCCCACCCAACTGCTTTGTGATATTTATTGACAGAGAGTCAGAGTACATCACCCCTTCCTTAAGTCCTTCCATGAAACATGGGGGGACACATACCTAGTACCCTCTTTGTCTAGGTTCTGCAGTTTAATACAGGAGCTCTAGGCTATCAAGATTTTCTTGTTGGTTCAATATTTCAGGAAGAGATGAAAAGAGAGGAGAGGAGAAAAAGACAGAAAAAGAGAGGAAAACAGTGAGAGAGACAGAGATAGTGAGGCAGAGAGAGAGAGAGAGAGAGAGAGAGAGAGAGAGAGAGAGAGAGAGAGAGAGAGGCAGGCAGGAGAGAGAGCGAGATGAAATTGAGACATGGAAGAATTTATTGCCCAGAAAATTCCATTCTGCTATCTGATTCAAAAAGTCCAGTCCCCCCAGCTTCGGAAAATCTATTTTCCACATTTTAATACCCTGCAGAACAGTCCTCATAACTCATCCGAGTGTGTTAAGCACAGTTTTATTAGATCTGAAACAAATTTTGGTGGGGAGATACTATAGGTCATTAACCATGGAGTAATTTTATCCTTGTTTCCCTAATGATGCCATAATGGCGAGCGAATTTCTTAACTAAAGACCAAAGAACATTTTGAAGGTCAGTTTCATCTGTGAGCTCCTTCAAGCGCTTCTCGGAGAAGATTGGAAAACTCGCCGATTTTTTGAAGAGTCATTAATAATGTGAAAGCTGAAAGCACCCTCCATTTGCGTTCCTGCTTTTTACCTTTTAATTTTATATCGTCCCCGCTCCTGATCCCGCTCCCACTCCCTCTCACCCTCCTCTGGACCTGCCTCCCGCCAGCCTGCCCTGCATCAGGGGCTGGGGGGCTAGGAGACCCAGATACTAGGGAAACTGGGGATCAGGTCTTGGAGGGGGGAGACAGAGGGTTGAGTCCAGTGAGGATTGGGGAAGGAACAAGGCACCGAAAAACCAAGGCTAAATGGGAGGGCAGGATGTTGAATCAGGGGATCAAGGCTAACTATTGGGGTCTCAGGTACCAGGGGGGCTAGAGTAGAGCCTTAGGCCTAGTAGGGGGGTAGGTAAGGATCAGGACTAGGAGCCAAGGACTTGTAACGGACAGCAGTAAGTTTTGGAGGGACAACCTGAAAGATCCAGGAAAACTACCATAGGGTATCTCACTAGGAAGGGTTGTTGGGAGTGGGGTGGGGGGGGTGGGTGGCAACCTTCATAAGTCTCAGAAAGGGATCCAGATGTGTCTCTGTCCGTGTATATAGTTAAAGACATATACAGTTGAGTATATGTTGGTAGAAAGTTTTGTGTACACTTATGGTGGGAACATGTGGTCTCCATGTATATGCCCTATTGAAGGTACAAGAGAGATATATGAAGTTCATAATTAAGATCCATGTGCAGGCTGTTGGTCTGTTTGGCTGATTAGGGTATGGAGGAATGACTCTTTGATTCTGTTTGAAGGGATCAGCCTTGGTTGGTTGGGGATACAACACCAAGATGGTGGCTCACATGTGCTGCACATTTTGTACACTGAAGATACATATTGTGTGTGTGTACTCACATATGGTTCCAGAAACAGGAACATAAAGAAAAGAATATGGGATTGAAATCAAGTAGACCTGGTTTCGAATTCTGGCTCTGTCAAAAACTCAGCATTTGACCTTGGAGAAGTCATTGTCTTGTTTTAGGTCTGTCTCATCCATAAATGAGAGGGTTGGTCTGGACTGGAAGGCCCCTTCCACCCTTTAAATTCTGTGGTTCTATCTACATATGAGTATGTGTGTTCATGCACACTTAGTGGGAGGAAAGTGAGGAGCTGAGACCACAGGCCCTCGGCTCCACCTTTATTAAAAAAAATACAAAACAAACCCAAAGGTCTAGTTCCTAAAGACATTAGGGATTGGTTTTGTTTGTTTGTTTGTTTGTTTTTGTATTTGTATTCCCAGTGCCTAGCATAGTGCCTGGTGCAGAGTAGGTGGCTAAAAAATGTTTTTGGATTAATCATCTGGTAGAACTAACTCTCCACTCCAGGACTTGCCCTTTCCCTCCTTGTTCCTCACCCACTCCCTTAATCTCCAACCTTTCAGCCCCCAGCCTGCACCTCCCTTACTCTCACCCTCAACTCTTTGGGTCCCTAGTTTCTCACCTCTCTGTCTTTCATTTCAACTCGTCTTCCCGAAGCCTGCTACCCCTTCACCTCCAAGGCTCACTTCATCTCCTTACCGACCATCACTGGCCCTCATCCCCTCCCCATCCCGGTTTCATACCTCCCTGTTCCTTGCTTCCTGTTCTTCACCCAAACCCCTTACCCCCTAGTCCCTGACCTCCAGTTCCTCAGCCCTCAGACCCCTTGCCCCTCCCACCAGCCCGACCACAGGGAGCTTGATCGGGGCTGGTTTGAAGGGGTAAATGGTGATGGGGTGGTATGCGTGTTCTTGAGCATGTGCGTATTTAGGAAGGGGAGGGGAGGGGAAGGAGGGGAGGGAGGGAGGGGGCGGTGTGGTGACACTCCGTGCTCCCAGATGTGGTGGCAGCGATAATTCCAATTTTATGCCTTTGTTATGGCTTTAATCACTTTCTTTATGCGTTTTGTTCCAGCGATCAGGGAGAGACACCTGATAGGCAAAGAGGATACCAGGGGAACCATTTTTATTTGGAATGTGGTGAGAAGTCTAATTAGAATCTGAATTCTGCTGAGCCTTGAAATGGCCGGCACTTTATCCTGATCGCCTTAGATATTGTTTCGAGTCAATCATCTGTCATAGTGCGGCAGGCGGGGGCCTCTCCCTTCACACGACACTCCCTCCCGCTGTAGGCCTGGCCAGGGGTGGGGGTAGGGGGGTTGGCATGCTGACACTGGCACCCTAGGGAGAAAGCTCAGAAAGTTCTCCACCTCCCCCCACCAACCCCCCATCAGCTCAAAGAGAGCACCTCGGAAAGATCTTCTCCACCCTCAGAAAATACCTCTACTCCCCTCCAGGGCTCAAAGATCTACCCCATACCCAAGCCGTTGATCAGAAAACTCTTCCCAATTCCCACACACTGTTAAGAGATTCCCTTACCTCATATGAGGGAATGAGCAGGGTCTATCTTCTTGAGATGATTTACTCCCATGTCAATAGCAGGGGTTCCTGGTCTGAGATTGAAGGGGGGAGAGGGTTTGTAGGGGTAGAATAATTGGGGTGGTGATTATGGGACCAGTACTGAAATTTGGAGGGATAGGGTATATTCATCTCCACCTCCTCACTGGCCCACTCCCATGCTGCAACTCACTGTCCCAAGTCCTCCCAGTGCTAGAATGCTACATATTTCCTCCTTAATTCCTGTCTCTCTCATGCTCCCAATCTGACCCCTGCCAAACTCATTTCTGTCTCCTTGCTTTTGCTCAAATGATTCCTCCTGACTGAAATACTCTTCCTCTTCCTCTTTGCTTGTTTAAATTAAATGCTACCACCTTCAAGATTCAGCTCAAATTCCATCTCTTCTCAGGAGTCTTCCCTGACCATCCCCAGCTGAAGCCCACCTGTCCTTCCCCTGAGCTCTCATAGCAACTGCTGCTTCAGATACTCCCACACAGAATCCTAGAACCTTAGAATGCTGGAGCTGGTTGGGTCAACTCCCTCATTTTGTGGAAGAGAATGCTGAGGTCCAGAGAGGATCCCAGATAACTTGCCCAAGGTCAAGTAGAAGAACTCCAACAAGAACCTGGTTTCATCTCATGTTTTTACTATTTCTGGGCGAATTTCGACCCCAACTGGACTATAGATTCCCTAAGGACAAGTGTTCCTCCCCTCTTTGTCCTATGTCCCACCCCTGTGTGATCTGACAAAGACCTGGGAGCTCTTGAATTGTAAAATTAAGCTTGTGGATGGGAGAAGGGAGTGGCACTGGCATTGTGCATGTCTGTATCACAAAATCTGAACCCCTCCTGGGGTCCTCGGTCTCTTCTTGTCTCTCCTCTTCTCTCTTGATTCAGAAAGGAGCATTTCCCTCTTCCATCTACTCCCTCATGATACCCATATAAGTTTTCAATAATGGGGGTGTGGGAGCCAGGAAGGAGTTGTTTGTGTTGGGGCTTAGGGAGACCCTGTGATTGTGTCTCTAAAGATGACTCTTCCCCACAAACTGCTCAAAAGAGTAGGAGGACTGGAAGAAGGGACACTTCCTGCCTTTGGCTGTCCAGGAATGACCTAAGAAAAGCTTGAAATATGCATGTCGATGTCTGTGAGTGTGAGGGTAAGTTGTATACCAGAACCAAATCAATAAAGAGTTGTATGTGAGAAGGTCATCCATCTTGAGAGGAGACTGGCCTATGGTCAGTGTCCCCATGAATGATGAGCATCTTCCATGCATGGTCAGTGGGTCAGTGTTCTCATAAGTAAAAGGGATACTAAGGCTGTGACCCCCTGTTTCATGCAGGGTCCTAATGATGGATAGGCCAATGGATGGTCAATTTCCCTATGGATGGTATAGTCCCCAAAGATGGTCAGTGTCCCTATGGGTGATCAGTTCACCCCACAAGTTGTCATTGCCCTCCAAATATGGTCAGCGTCCCCATGAATTATGGGGACGTTCAAATGGTAGGTTAGTATATGTATGCGTGACCAAGGTGATCAGTGTTGCCAGGGATGGTCATTGAGAAGTTCCACATGAACTCTTGGAGAGGCTCTTCCTGTCTGCTCTACTTCTTTTCTTACTAGAGCTTCCCATTCTGGACTCCCCTATGACCATGTAGCATAGGACCTCTAGGTCCTATCCCTCTACCATGCCTCAGTTTTCCCACCTCCTATGCTATAGGAATTATGAGGCTTGGGAAACCTTGAGTAGCTTTCCCTTTCTTCTCCCCTAGTCTCAATGGGAATATGTCTATATCACTGCTAGAAGACAAGCCTTGGAGGGCTGAACATGAAAGTTCAGTGCTGTCCTAGTCTGATGTCCCCCTACAGGGAAGGAGCAAAGACTCCTCACCTTTCTCCTTTACTCCTGGTAGGAACATCACCAGACATTAGTGAGTGCTAGTCCTAGAGTCAGGAAGACTTGGGCTCAAATCTGGCCTCAGACATTAACTGTGTGACCCTGGACAAGTTACTTAACCTCTGTCAGCCTCAGTTTCTTTAACTGTAAAATGGGAATAGTAATATCATCTATCTTCCAAGGCTGTTGTGAGGATCAAATGAGATCATCTCTGTAAAGCTTTTACCTAGCACAATGATGGGCACATAGTAGGTACTTAATAATGCTTGCTCCTTTTCTCCTCTTCTCCATCTATTTGCTCCTCGATGAAATTGGGTAGATGAATAATTTCAAATAGAGTACTTATCAAGTGCTTATTATGTGTCAGGCATTATGCTAAATGCTGAAGATACAAACACAAGTAAGGAAGTAGAACAATTCCTGCTCTCAAGAAACTTACGTTCCAATGGGGGAAAACATGCAAAGGGTGAAAGGGGTGGGCTGTTAAGAGCATGGGGGTGGCGTGGAAGTTTCATGGAGACCTAGTTCCAGGAAAGATGAGGGGTCCCAGGAATGGAGTTCCAGGCTGAGAGTGGGGTGGGGTTGGCCACAGTTCTGGCAGCAAGGTGTGGACATGGATGGAAATGAGACAATGAGATGTTGTGGGTGGGGGAAAGTTCTGGAGGTCTAGTCAGCCTGGAGTGGTGTGTAGTTGTCAGGGATTCTGGGTATGGGTATTAGAGAAAGGAATTGGAGTTACTGAAAGGAAAGGAGTGTGGGATCAAGTCCCTCCCAGCCTATGGACACATACATATTCCATGTACCGAAGGGGCCAGGGAGGTCTCTGCCTTCTTGGGCCTCAGTTTCCTTATCTGTCCAAAGGGGAGAATACCGAGCCCCTGCCTACGGACTGTGTGCACAGTAGGTAGGGCCAAAAGCTAGTGGAGGCTCCAGCCTACAGCCCCCTAAGGGCATGCTCGCCCTCCACATCTGGGGCTCTGCTTGGAAGTGGGAGAGGAGATGAAAAAGGGGAGAAACTGTTGGATAAAAAGAAATTTGAAAAAAAAAGTGAAATATTCAAACTGGAAAGTGATATTATGGAAACTGCCGCCCACGGCTCAGTGCATTCAAATTTATTCAAACTCGGCGGCTGACATTGATGGATGCAGCGACTTCCCCACAATATGGAGAAGGTGCGGGGGCATTTAGGGCTGCAGGCCCCTGGGAGGGGCGGGGCTCCCTCCCTGCAATGCTGGCTTTTTACACAGGGATCTTGACCCTGGGTCCCACTTTCCACCCCCCACCCCAGGACAGCAGGGACTTTCCTGGCTTTATCTCTCCCTGTTTCCCCGAAGGAGGGCTGAGTCCACAGGAGACAGAAGGCTGAAGGCATGGGATTGTGCGTAGGAGGCAAAAACATAGGAGAGTGACACATGTGTGGAGATTGAAGGCAAATAAACAGATAAACAGCCCACCGTTTGGCAGGCATGGCTAATATCTGAGAGCATTAGGGGGCTGCAAACTGATAGGAGTTAGTCACTTTGACCATGGGGAGGCACAGATAGAGGCTCGGACAGCACTGCCCATCACTGCTCATTCTCAACCCCAACCCAAGTGCTAGGCACTAATACAGAACTCCATCACATTGTTCCCTACCCTCCAAGACTAGTTCTGGTGCTCACCCAGTCACTCCTCCCTTCTGACCAGGAGGGACTTGAGGATGAAGAGAAAGAGCTGGGCAGCCAGTGTCTCTGATAAAAGTCTCCCTTATAAAATATAGAGAGAACTACATCAAATTCGTAAGAATACAAGTTGTTCACCAATTGGTAAATTGTCAAAGGATATGAACAGGCAGTTTTCAGATGAAGAAATTAAAGCTATCTATTGTCATATGAAAAAAATGCTCTAAATCACTATTGATTAGAGAAAGGGGAATCAAAGCAACTCTGAGGTACCACATCACACTTGTCAGATTGGCTAACATGACAAAATAGGAAAATGATAAATGTTGGAGAAGTGGGAAAATTGGAACACTAATGCATTGTTGGTGGAGTTGTAAATTGATCTAACCATTCTGGAGAGCAATTTGGAACTATGCCCAACGAACTATAAAAATGTGCATACCCTTTGACCCAGTAAATACTTCTGGGGTCTGTACCCCAAAGAGATAATAAAAATGGGAAAAGGACCCCCATGTACAAAACTATTTATAGCAGCTCTTTTTGTGGTGGTGAAGAATTAGAAATTGAGGGGATGCCCATAAGCTGATGAATGACTGAACAAGTTGTGGTATATGAATGGAATGGAATGCTATTGTGCTATAAGAAATGATGAGTAGGTGAACCTTCAGAAAAACCTGGAAAAACTTATGTGAACTGATCCTGAGTGAAGTGAACAGAATTAGGAAAACATTGAACACAGTAACAGCCACATTGTGTGATGACTGACTTTGATAGACATAGCTCTTGTTAGCAATGTGAGGATCTAAGACATCTCAGACTCTTGATGGAAAATGCTATCCACATCCCCAGAAAGAACTTTGTTTTTTTTTTTTCTTTTTGGAGGGCAATTGGGGTTAAGTGACTTGCCTAAGGTCACATGGCTAGTAAGTGTTAAGTGTCTGAGACGGGATTTGAACTCAGGTCCTCCTGACTTCATGGCTGGTGCTCTATTCACTTTGACACCTAGCCACCTCCAAAGAAAGAACTTTGGAGTCTGAATGCAGAGGCATACTATTTGCTCTTTCTTTTTTTGTGGTTGTTGTTGTTTTGTTTCTTCTTTCTTGTGGTTCCTCTCATTGGTCCTAATTCCTCTTTACATGACTACTGTGAAAATATGTTTAATATGAACGCATAAGTAGAGTCTATATTAGATTGCACCCTCTCTTGGGGAGGGGGGAAGGGAGGGAAGGGGAGAAAATTTAAGACTCAAAGTCTTATAGAAGTGAATGTTGAAAACTAAAAATTAATTAATTAATTTTAAAAAAAGAAACAAAGAGCTGGTAACCTGAGGATAAGCCTCCATGAGATCCTACCTTCTATTTAGAACTGGATAGAAAGAAGCAGACAGATAGACAAGATGGCTTCCCGAACTAGGACATCTGCATTCGCAGGGGGGGCCCCCTTGTACCCACTAAGAGGAGCAGCAAAGGTGCCGATTTGGAGTCGGAAGACCTGAGTTGGAATCTCAACTCTGCTATTTACTGACCTTGGGCAAATCTCTAAGTGGGCCTAAGCTTTCTCATCTGTAAAATGAAGGATTGGAATATATGACCTCCAGGGTGCCCTTCATCTCAAAATCCATGACCCTAGTTATGTTGCTTTTTATGCCCTATTTCCCCATCCAGAGTATCTTGTATTTATTCTCTTTATATTTATTCTGTATACACTTAGACATGTACTTGTCTCCTCCATCAGGATATAAGTTTCTTTTAGGTAGGAATCGTTTCATTCTTTGACTTCTTATCCCCAGTGCATGTAGTAAGCACTTAATAAATGCTTGTTGGTTGGTTTATTGATGTTATAGTGCCCATTGCAGACAGAAAAAATTCTCACTATTATCCCCTTTTTGCCCCAACTTTGGGCATCATCTATGCCTCTGTCCTTGGCCCTTTTCTCTCTCCACAGTCTCTGCCACCTTAACTAACCCTACAGCTTCAGTAATTGCCTCCACATGACTGACTCTCAAATAGAAATTCTAGCCCTGACGTCTTTCTCTGAAACATTAGTACAGTTTTTCCAACAGGCTTGCAAGACAGCTGCACCCAGACTCCAAGCTCAGTATTTCCAAGTCCCAGTATTTCTCCCAACTTCTTGCTGGTCCTTTTCCTGACTTCTTCTATTTCTGTCAATGATACCAAAATCCTCCCAATTATCCAAGATCCACGTTTCCAAATTTTGACTTTCATCTTCCACATCACTCCACCTTGCATCAGTGGCCAAAGGCTTGTCAATTCTATATAACTAACTTCTGCTATACATTTTCATTTCTTCCATCTGGACTTGGAGTGAGGAAGACCCTGAGTTCAAATCCCACCTCAGATATTTAATGGCTGTGTGACCCTAGGCAAATTACCTAATCCCTTTCAGTCTCAGTTTCCTTATCTGTAAAATGGGGGGGGGGTTCTAATAGCACCTACCTCATTGGTTGTAAGAATAAAATGCTATAATATGTGCAATTTTTGAAAACCTTGTATATATGTGTGTGTTATTACTATTTAAAGAGAATATTTATTTGCTTATTTTTAGTTTTCAACATTCATTTTTATAAGATTTTGAGTTTTAAATTTTCTCCCTCTCCTTTCCTCCCTCCTCCCCAAGACAGCATACAATCTGAGATAGGTTATACATGCACAATCATATTAAGCATATTTCCACATTAGTTGTGTTCTAAGGAAGAATTAGAACTAAAGGGGAAAACCATAAGAAAGAAAAAACAAAAAGAGGAAGAGAAAATAGTATGCTTCAATCTGCATTCAGATTCCATAGTTTTTTCTCTGGATGTGGATGGCATCATGAGTCTTTTGGAATTGTCTTAGATCATTGCATTGCTGAAAAGACCTAAGTCTTTCAAAGTTGGTTATCACACAATGTTGCTGTTACTGTGTATGGTGTTTTCCTGGTTCTGCTCATTTCACTCAGTTCATGCAAATCTTTCCAGGTTTTTCTGATGTCCATCTGCTCATGATTTCTTATGTAACAATAATATTCTATTACATTCTTATATCATCATTTGTTCAGCTACTCCCCAATTGATGGATATCCCCTCAATTTCCAATTCCTGACCACCACAAAAAGAACTATTACTATTAATAACTATTCTTCCCATCTCTAATGTTTTCTTCTCCAGTCTACAGTGCACAGTCTTTCCAAGTAATTGCATAGGGTTAGAAATATTAATTTAATTCAACGTTTATCAATAATCTACTATACAAAAGACACTTTTCCCACTAACAGTAGAAAGGGGAAAAGGGACCATTGTTGTCCTCACACTTTCATACTCCACTGAGAGGGATATAAGGTGTGCACATTTCAGAAAATAGTAATTTAATAAGAGAGATGGCACAAACAACTGGGAAGGGGGGTAGGTGGCACCTGAGCTTGAACCTTAAGGCAAGGCAAGGCTTCTGAGAGGGAGGAATACAATCTAGCTAGTTGGAGAGAAGGGATTGGATGAGGGGACAATGCACAGGCTAAGAGTTGACATTGTGAATTCCAGAAAGAGTAGAGAGGAATGGTATGAGGTAAGGGATGGAGATGAATGTTGGGACCAGACTCTGGAGCACCTTCACAAGCATTCAGAAGAATGTCTATTTTGTCTTTTAGGAAATAGTGAGAAGGTGGGGGATGTGACTGGATGTGTGCCATAAGAAAATTATTTTGGCAGGTTTGTAAGAGATTGGAGGGGGCAGAAATTGGAAAGAAGGAGAACATAGGTTATAGATGCTGATGGAAGCTTAGGGATATGGTCTAACTCCTTTATTTTACAGAAGCCCAGAGAAGGGACTTTTCTAACATCACCCAGGTGTTAAGTAAAGAGCTGGGCCTGGAGCCCATGATCTTTGACTGCTGGTAGAATGCTCCTATAGCTGCCATTCATTTAATTTCGCTGCATCATCTTCCTAATTCATACCTCTCATTGTGTTACCTCATCCTTGGAAACCATCAAAGGCTGTGAATGGAATAAGACCCAATCTTTTCAACCTAACATTCAAGGCCCTGGGCAGTAAGGTGGTGCAGTGGATAGAGCACCGGGCCTGGAGTCAGGAAGTCCTGAGTTCAAATCTCAGTTCAGACAGTTATAAGCTGTGTGACTCTGGGTAAGTCACCTAACCCTGTTTGCCTCAGTTTCCTCATGTGAAAAAATGAGCTGGGGAAGGAAATGGCAAACCACTCCAATACCTTTGCCAAGAAAACCCCCAAAAATGACACAGAAAGTCAGACATGATTGAAAGGATTGAACACTACTACTACTACTACTACTACTACTACTACTACTACTACTACTACTACTTGCTATGTGCTAAGGCCTGAGTTCTTCATGCTGAGGGGTGGAGGTTCAATCAAGGGTCCTTGACTTCATAGTCTGGCTTCAGAGATCAGATTCCCAAACCTGAACTCTTCCTGTCATCTCTCCATAAACCACTGGAATAAGTGTTTGTTGATGGACTCTCAAAGTTATTTGTTCTATTCCCATTTAACTTTTAAATTGCTATTTAGCTTTTCTTTTATGTGAACCTTTTCTCCATGAGAGCAGGGGAAAGGAGATAATCTCCTTTAGTCTACTCCATATTCTAACTGGATTTTGGACATGCAGCAGCCTTCAGTATATTCCTACTGAGTGAATGAGTGAATTTGATGAATGATGGGTGACAAGTAGATAGTGAATAAAGTACTAGACTTGGAGTCAGGAAGATCTGAGCTCAAACCCTGCCTCAGATGTTAATTAGATGTGTGACCTTGGGCAAGTCATTTCATTTTTTCTAAGCCTCAGTTTTCTCATCTGTAAAATGAGGGAGTTAGACTCAATGACATCTAATCTAGCTCTAAACCTATGATGCTGTGATTTAGTGAATTAATTAAAGTGAATAAATGAACCAAGGAGTAAGTGATCGAGTGAATAACGAATGGACACAGGTATGCACAGAACTGATTATAAGGACAATAATCATTCTCTTTCAGGGCCACCCTAGTGAATAATAGAGAGGAAATTTTGTATTCTTGGAGGAATAGTGATGGAAGGGAGAATCCAAGATGAAACTGACAGGGATAGAAAAATCCGGGAAGAGATAACAGAGATGGGAGAAGGAGAAGTCATAGAGGTGGAGGTCAGGAATTGAAACAGAGGCATCAGAACAGGGAAGAGGTCAGCAATGGGAGTGATTTTTGAGGGTTCCAGATTGTGAATGGCGGAAGTGGTCAACAATATGTGATCAGGTATGAAGTTGATCAGGAACAGGGCATCAAAAATGGGGGTTTGAGAGGAAGGTCCAGAATAAAGGTTGGAGATAGACTCTTGAGGAAGGGGTCTGAAGATGAGGTAATGGAGGAGGATAGGGACAAGAGTTCATAGTTCATAAGCAGAAATAGGGGATTCAGAGCTAAGGATCAGGATTGGTGGTCAGCAATGACAGGTCAAGAAAGATGAGATTAGGGATTAAGGTAAGGGGAAGGGAGGTAAGGGAGAAGAGGTCAGATATGAGGATCAGGGATACAGGGTCCAGAATAATAGTTCAAAGGTATCAGATCAAAGATGAGGTGAAAGAGCAAGGAGCTAAAAATGAGGGTCAAAGAGTAAGGTCAGAGATGAAAGTCAGAGGTTAACAATAAAGGTAAAAAATGACAGATAAGGGTATGATTTGGGGATGAAATCTAGAGATGGAATAGGTTAGAGATGTGTTAGAGATCAGTGATGAGAACTAGGGACCGAGGTCTGTGATAGAGAAAAAGATAAAGTTTAGACAATAATCATGAGGTAGAAGATGGGATGAAGAATAGATATCAGAGAAGGGAATAAAGAATAGGATCAATGTTGGGGGTCAAGGACAGTGAGTTAATGATAGTGGTCAGAGATGGGGGTCAGAAATGGAGTCTGAGGGCTTTGGAGAATCAGTGTCGAGGTTCAGGGTTGAGGGCATCAGAGATGAGAAGCTAGGGATGAAAGCTAGATAAGGGAGGATCAGATATGAGGGTCAGAGATAAGGGATGGGGTCAGTATAGGGTCAGAGGTAGGCTCAAGAAGTCCAGCTCAGAAATGGCGCTTGGGTTGAGGATTATAGATGGAAGTTAGGAATAGATGAGTCAAAGATGGTGAATGAATCATAAATGTCAGATATGGGGTTTAGGGAGGGGGCATCAATGATGAGGGTGAGTGATTAGGTTCAGAAATGGAGAATGTAGAAAGTTAGAAATAGGAGTTTAAAGATAAGGATCAAGAATAGAATCCAAGAATGAAGGCAGGTATAAGAAAATTAGGGATGGGGTCAGGATTAGGGGTTAAAGATGAGAGTAAGCAATGGAGTTCAAAGTTTGGTATCAAAGAAGAAAGTAAGGGATAGTGGCTAGAGATAAGATCAATAATATGGGTCAGTTATGGAAGTAGAAGATGAGGTTCAATTATAGGAGCCAGAGAGAGGAGAGATCAGAGAAGAGGATCGGCATGGAGATTTAGGTCTGGGGGTCTGGGAATGCAGTAAAAGATGGGATTTATAGAGAAAGTAATCAGTGATTGAGGTTAGAGATGGAGGTCCAGGACTGGGGACAAAGATAAATCAGAATTGGACTTTAAAGACGGACCACAAATTAAATCAAAGAAAGAAGTAAAGAATAAGTGTCAAAGATAGAAATAAGGGATGAGTCTCAGAGCTGGTAGGGGGTTTAAGGTGTAGATATGGGAGTAAAGGATAGAAACCAGGAATGGGGGTCAGTAATGGGGGGTTCAGAGAGGGTCGGAAATGATCAGAGCCTGGAATTTGCAATCAGTGAGATGGTGTCAGAAATAGAGATCATCCCTATGGTCAGAAACAGAAGCCAGGGATGAAGGTTGAGAATGAGGAAACAGGGAGGGGATCAGAGATGGGGGTTAAGGGGTGTCTGTGTGTGTGTGTGTGTGTGTGTGTGTGTGCCCCAGGGATAATGATAAAGAAATTCAGGATTGGAGATGGGGATGGGTGAGAATGGGGATAAAAATTGATGTTAAGAGGGGCGGCTAGGTGGCGCAGTAAATAGAGCGCCGGCCCTGGAATCAGAAGGACCTGAGTTCGGAGCTGACCTCCGACACTTAATCCGCACAAACAAAAACCTAGCGGTGTAACCTTGGGCAAGTTACTTAACCCCAATTGCCCTAAAGGGGCGGCTAGGTGGCGCAGTGAGTAAGAGCGCCGGCCTCAGAGTTTGGATGACCCGAGATCAGATCCGGCCTCAGAAAATGAGCACCCACGCATAAATCAAATGACTAGCTGTGTAACCTTGAGCAAGTTACTTAACCCCAATTGCTTAAAAAAAAAAAATTGATGTTAAGGTCTGAGGATCAGCACTAAAAGTCAGAAATAGGTGGGACAGAGTAGGGTCAGAGATGAACAACAGGTATAGAATAGAGAGATGGGTTTAAAGGGCTAGAATTAAAGACATAAGGAGTAAAATGAGGGGTGGGGGCCAAAAATGGGAGTCAGGAGAGTGAAGGATGAAAGTCAGAGACAAGAGTAAATGGATGAAAATGAAGATAGAGGTCTGAGGTGGGCATTAGGGTTGGGAGTTAGAGATGGAAAGTAGGTCAGGGATGAGATCCAGAGATGGGAGTCAGAACTATGGAACAGAGATGGGAAATCAAAGGATGGTATCAGAGATAAGGGTAAGATATGGTGTCTAAGGTAGGAATTAGAAATGAAGGGTGCAAATTAGATAAGGGTAAGATATGGTGTCTAAGGTAGGAATTAGAAATGAAGGGTGCAAATTGGTGGGTGATAGAAGGGTAGATAGAATGGTGTTTAGAGGTCGAGGGTAGCAGTCCAGGGGTTGGGGAAGGTTAGAGAAGAAAGCCAAGGATGGGAGCTATAAATTAGATTAGTGCCAGGGATGGAGAAAAGAGATGGGGGTCAAAGATCTCAGACTCAGAAGGAATCTCACACCTAATACAACCTTTTATCCATACAAGAATTCCCTCTGAAACATCACCAACAAGAGTGCATCCAGCTTTTGCTTGCGTGCCTTTATTTTTAATTTTTAGCTTATATCTTTGTTTTTATATTATCTGTGTTCTGAGGAATTAGCCAATCTCTTCTAACATTGACATTGCCCAATATAATTCTCCCAGAGAGCTATATCTTAGAACAAACAAGAACAAAGAGGAAAAATAGATTTCAGTGAAAGTAACCAATAAGTCATTCAACATCCTCAATGGTATTCCAGACCCAGAGTCTTCCACTTCTGCAAAGAAGGAAAGGAGGTGCATTTGTACTTCTCTGGGGATAAGTCTGATCACTCTGATTTGAAGACCTTCATTGAGGAGAAAATCTATCACCTTCTGAGGCAACACATTCTACTTTATTTTTTTTAAAGCAATTGGGGTTAAGTAACTTGCCTGAGGTTACACAGCCAGTTATTTTTGTGTGGGTGTTAAGTATCTGAGGCCAGTACTGATCTGATCCTGGGTCCTCCTGACTCTAGGGCCAGCACTCTTACTCACTAAGCCATCTAGCCACCCTAACATAGTCTACTTTTGAATGGTTCTAATTATTGAGTTTTCCTTTACATCAAGCCTAAATTTCCCACCTTTTGCAACTTCCAATAGTACTCCTGGTTTTGCTTTGTCAGGACAAACAGAAAACATCTAATCTGCTTCCACACATTAATCCTTCAGATAATTTAAGATAAATGTCATGTCCCTTCTGAATTTTCTCCAGGTTAAACATTCCCAGTTTCATAACTTGTCTTTATACAGCGTGATCTCAAAGCCCCTCAGCATCCTGATTGTTCTGTTCTGGGTGCTCTGCAATGATCAATATCCTTCCTAAAATGTGGCTTTCTTTCAGTCTAACCTATCATTTTCCTAGTCCTGGTTCCTCTATGCCTTCCTTAATTTATCCTAAGATTGCATGAGTTTTTGGGTTTGTTGGGTGCCATAAAAAAGAGACAGATGGAGTCAAAGGTGGGTGTTAGAAAGGAGAATCAAGGACAGGGAACTGAGATTGGAGAAAGGGATAAAGACTGGAAAGATGTTGGTCAAAGATGTTGGTCAGAGATGGTGGATCAGGGATGGGTATCAGAGATGGGGCTAGGGATAAGAGCTGAAGCTGGGGACTTGTGTGGGAAGTTAGGGCTATGACAGCGTGTGAGGAATTGTCAGGAAATAAGAGATGTTAAATATGAATATCAGAGATAACATTAGGAGATGAGATCAAGATGAAGAGCTAGAGATGGGAAGCTAAGGATGGAGGTCAGAAATGGGAGGCCAAGAATAGAGAATGAGAAATGGAGCTCAAAACTGAGGTTCAGGGATGGGGTCAGGAATATGAGTCAAGGATGGGATCAAGTATGGGAATCAGGGATGAAGATAAGAAACAGGGAAGTCACAGGTGACAGATTAGGGATGAGGATCAGGTATAGAGGGTTAGATGGATTTCAGAGATCAAAAGCAGAGATTTCGACCAGAAATGAAAACCAAGAATGGTAGTTAGTAATGGGAAAGGTTAAAAATGCCTCCATTTTTAGAATCAAGGATAGGTTCAAGATGACTAATCAAAGATGAGCCACCAGGAATTTACTTCTGTATTGAGGTCAGGAATGGGAATCAGAAACTGGAATTGGAGAAAAGGATAAAACATGGGAATAGGAATGGGTTCAAATTGAATAAGCATCAGAACACTGGGGAAGAGAATCAGGAGATAAAGTTTTGGAGATAGGGTCAAAGATAGAGCCTGAAATTGTTGTAGGGATAAGGGGTTAGGGAAGGAGGAATTAAAGGCATTCGTCTGAAATGAAGGGCATGGACAGAAGTCAGAGATGGGAGCTCAGAGTAGGGGCCAGTAATGAGATCAGAGAGAAGAGTAAAGAATAGAGAACCAAAGACTGCAGTCAGGTAATGAAGATTAGAAAAAATAGCTCAGAAATGGGGATCAGGATGGGATCAGAATGGAAGGATTAGAAATGGGAGTCAAGAGATAGCAGAGACGAGATTAGTGTTGGAGTGGTCAGAGACTGGGGTCATGGGTAAGGCATCTCATCTAAGGAGGGCATTAGAGATGTTTGTCACGGGTAGGAGTCAAAGATGGGAATCAGGAATAAGAGGGTCATATATGAGGAATTCGAGATGAGGGGATTAGAAATGAGGAAAAAAATATAGGATCATGTATGGGAGGGTGAGTAGATCATGGATTTGGACATATATAGAAGTTAAAGATGGAATCCAGGATTGGAGTTAGGAGGTTGAGCCTGGTGGGAGCCAAAGATCGAGTTAAGTCAGAAATGGGACTGAGATATGGGCATTAGGGATGGGGTCAGGGATAGGAATTTGGAAGTCAGAGGTAGAGGCTTGGAAATGAAAATCAGAGCTTGAGGTTAGAGACTAGGATTACAGATGTAGGTCAGGAGTGGTGATGGTTTGTGTCAGAGATAGGGACCAGAGATGGGGGAACACAGATGGGCATCAGAGATGGGCGTCAAAAATAGGGAATCAAGAATGAGAAAGTCAGGAATGGAAAAGATTGGATGGGAAGCAGAGATAAGGGCTGGGGATATGGGTTAGGGGACCTGGGCTCAAGAATGAGCAATTAGAGATAGCAATATGGTGTCAGAGATGACAAGAGAGACTCTGACTATGACTTTCCCTCTCTTTCTCCTTCTGCATCATCCCCCTCCCCATGCACTGGGCTCCCTCTGTCTCCCCACTTCACTAGGGTGTTAGAGAGGTTCAGGAGCATGGCCTCAATCTACCTAAAGGATGGATGGTCGGATCTGACCTTGTCCCCTGGAAAAGACCCCCTCAGATTTACCCCAGGGGAGGTGGGCATAGCCTAACCCCTGGCCTGCCCCACCCAGGGGCCTGGCACAAACAGCACAAACCATCAGGCTAAACTCGGGGAGATTTACAGCGGGGGCGGGCAGAGCGAGGAGAGCCCAGGCCGGTGAGAAATCTCCGAACAGCGCGCTAACCACTTTCCATTTTATACCTCAGCGGCTTTATAGCATCTTAAGGATTTCTGTGCACGGCTGGCTTCCCGCCCAGGGAAAAACCGGCCTTGTAAATAAATACTAAATATATATGAACGAGGGGGGGGGGGGAGAGAAGGGGGAGAAGGAGGAGGGAGAGGAGGAGAGGAGGGAGAGGAGGAAGGGGGCATGGATGGGGGTAGGAAGGAAAAGAGGGACAGGCCAAGAAGGGTGACTGGGAGGGAGAATATTGGGTAGCAAAAGACAAAGCCAAAAGAGGGAGACCAATTTGGAATAAAGCAGATTAAGGACTAGAGTCAGAATCCCAGGACCCTACCCATAAAGAGCTCTCATGATGGGGAAAGGTGGTCCAAACCCAGGAGATAAAAGAGGTAGCCCCCTCCAAAAAAAAAAAAAAGCTAGCCCCATATGGTGCAACAGGCCACACACACACACACACACACACACACACACACACACACACACAAACTTCCTAAGGGACTCAAGTCCAGAACAGATCATTCTGTATGGAGTAGGTCAAGGTTCTTGTGTGTGTGTGTGTGTGTGTGTGTGTGTGTGTGTGTGTGTGTGTGTGATTATTTGGGTCTTGGGGAGTGGGGGGTGTCAGGGATATGTATCAGGGCTGGCTCCTAGAATTTGTGTTCAGAGTTCGGGTGTGGGGTGTGGGGTGTGTAGGTTTGTCTTCAACTGTACCTTTCCCTGGAGGTTTCAGCTCTGGGTCCCTTTACCTAAGCCAGAGTGGATTGGGTCAGTGGTCACTGGGACCCCCTTGCACAGACCCTGCCGGTTTCAGGTTCATGGTGAAAGGGTGGGGCTGAAAAGGTGAGGAGGGGAGCATCCTTTCTCCTCTTGGGGACCCAGCAATTTCTCGTCGTCCCCCCATGTCTCAGATATTAAGTATTCAAACCTCATTTACATCCTTATTTTTCAATTTGCTGCCACAGTAGTTTAATTTATTCGATATAATTTCTTTTTCTGAGGGGACATTAATCATTGCCCTGTGCTTGTGGGCGCCTGTGGGATCTGTGTGTGTGTGTGTGCGTGCACAGCACGGGTATGTATGGAAGCATGTGTGTCCATGTGTCTGTGAGCGAGGGACTATTTATGAAAGTGTGTCTGTGGATATGAGCACATGTGTTCATGTGTGAGCATGTATGTGTGAGCACAGGTGAACATGGGCAGGAGCACAGTATATGACCAAGGAGAGAGCACAGAACTAAGAGTTAGCCTGGAAGCTCTTCCTGGCTGTCACCAACGGTGTGCTTGGCCCTTGGCCAGCCACCTCAGCTCTACCTTATTTTGCTTATCTTTACAATGAACTTGGACTGGGTGTGTAGGGTCTCTTCAAGCTCTAACATTTTATGAGTGTGTCAGCTTCAGTGTGAGGGCATGTGCATATGTGTTTGTGGGCATTAAAAACAATTCAGGCACTCTTTGTTGAAGGCAGGCAATGGCTGGGGGAAGAGATCCAAAGAAGATGATCTCCCTGACTCCTACCCAGTTTCCAGTTTAGCCATCTTCAATTCCAGGCTCCCTTGTTTATGGATTCTCATGTTCAGATTCTCCTGCTTCTGAACTCACTCCCAAATCCATGAGCTTCATCTCTGGTTCTCTCCTCCCCTGTGCCTCACCCACCCATCCATGCAACATGCATCCAACTGGCTTTGGTTCTCCTTTCTTGGGAGCTTCCCTGCTCCTCTGTACCTGGAAGTGTACTATAATCCAAAGACCTTTCTCATCCTGATAAGTAGAGACAGATGCACACCTAGCCATGAAGAGAAAGACAGGCATAGGCACTCTAAGAGGAAAATGGGGCAGACGATGGGGAGAGACAGACAGAGAGAAGGAAAGGAAGGATGGAAGGAGAGAGGGAAATGGAGGGAGATACAGAGAAGAGAGGGAGGGAGAGAAGGAGAAGCAGACAGACAAACAGATAGACATAGAGGCAGAAACAGAAGAGAGCAAGAGAAAGAGAAGCAGACATAGGCAGAGGGGAGAGAGACAGAAAGGAGACAGAAAGAAAGGAGACAGAGAGAAAGAGTGGGGGGGGGGGAGAGAGAGAGAGAGAGAGAGAGAGAGAGAGAGAGAGAGAGAGAGAGAGAGAGAGAGAGAGAAAAGCCAGCAAGCAAGCGTCTCAGCCCATAAAGTCCCTGGAATGGAAAGAAGGGGCAAGAGTGAGTCGGGAGTCAGTGCCGATCAGAATCACAGCTCAGTGCGGAGTGGCTTGGAGGGGGGAACACAGGGTGGGGGCTGATGTGCTTCCAAGAGCCAAGATGAGTGATGTAGCTGTGTATGTGTGTGTGTGTGTGTGTGTGTGTGTGTGTGTGTGTGTGTGTGTATTTGGAGGGGTGGGGGAATCCTGTCCAGATGTTTTTCTGTCTCTGTCTCTCTTACAGCCTCTGTCTCATAATCTTGGTGATGCTCAGTCATTTCCTTGTTTTTCTCGGGCCTTCCTCTAGCCAAGCTTGGGTCCTGGGTTCTGGATCCTGAGTCCTAGATTCCCTCCTTTGAACTGGCTCACTGTACCCCCTTCCCAAAATGATAGTAAGTTAATATGGTAAACACATTGGCTTTAATATGGGCTCTAATAGAAAGGCCTAACTTCCTCCCTTCTAGAAGACAGACTGAATCAGGAGCTTTCAGAAATGTCTTCCACTGTTAGGGCAGTGATTATAGAGGAAAGTTAGTGTGTATCTGGGTGTGTGATTCTATCGTGTGTGACAAATATACTAGTGTTAGTGTGTATTTGTCAATGAGTGTGTATATGTTTTGTGTGTAGTGTGTGTGTATATATATATGTGTGTGTATATATATACATATATACATATATATATATGTATGTATGTATACATGCATGTAGGGGGAAAGAGCTGGGAGAGTCTAGGTATGGGTAGGGAGAAGGGGGCCTCCAGAGGTATGGCTATAGGCTTAGCCCTGGGAAGGACAGAAGGGCTCTCTCTTCTTCTGCCCATTAGGTGGCTCCCACCTGTTTTTGAACCTGGCCACATACTACTCCAATAAAATCAAATATTGTGCAACCTAAATACACCCAAAGGTACACCCCACCTCCCTTTACTTTCTCTCCAAATTGCTTCTTAGACCCTTTCTAAACTTCTTCTGCCCCCAGATATAATTTTGTTTTGAGGATTTCTTCACCCTGTCCCAGGACTAGATGCCCCCTGGGCACCACTGAAGAAGGTCCTAGAAGAAGCATCTTTTGTCTCCCATATGCTTGTAAATGTACATGTTGTCTCCCCTGATAGTATGTAAGCTCCCTGAGGGCAGGGACTTTCCATTTTTGTCTTTGTATCTTCAGTAGCCATCACATTGTTTGGTATATAACCGGTGATTAATAAATACTAGTTGATGGATAGATAGACTGATTGATTGACAGAAGTGACCTTCTATGATAACTCCCTTAACCCTATTCCTGATGGCCCCTAAGAGCCAGGGATTCTGTTCAGAATGGCAATCCTCAGATTCTCTGCCCTTTTTATCACTCTTGCCTTGAAGTGGGGTTTCTATAGCCATGCTCCCTCTGGCAAGCATCCAAGGGTGCAGAAGATCTTTCCCCCTAGATCTGAGGTGTACTTGTCCCTATGTTCTCTACGGGGGCAGCACCATGGACAGAGAGAATGGAGTCCAGCTGTGCCTAGTTAAAGACATACCTCCCGCACAAACGCCTGGCTCTTGATCTGGGTCCTTTCTCCCTGACCCTTGAGAAATCTCACTCTCCTAGTGCTGGTTTCTTGTACTTTTACCTCAGCCTTAACTGGAACCTTCTCAAAGTACTCAACCTCATCAAGAACTCCTGAGTCTCCCAAATCTCTCCCATTACTAATGTTCTCCAATCTTCATCATTCACTGTTCCTAAACCCATGCCTACACATTACATGCCTTAATCTTAGCGCCTTTTCTCTGAGACTTCCTCCAATTTATCCTGTGTGTATTTTGTTTATACATTTTTGTACACATGTTGTCTCTTCCATTAGATGTGAGAATAGTCTTTTCCCTTTCTTTGTATCCCAAATGCTTGGCACAATGACTGACACATAGCAAGCAATTAATAAATGCTTGTTGACTGAGTGGTTCCCCAGAAGACCAAGAAACAAACAAAGGCAAGTAGTAATGGAAGAACCCTCCCCACTGACCCTATGCATCCAACAGCAGGTACACATAAACACACAATACAAATAAGATAAACTCAAATCATTTCACATGCCCATGTAAGGGGGTTGCCTATCTGGGCGCAAAAGACAGAAACATCAAAATGTGAAGTGTAACCCTTTCAGAAAAGGAAACTCACCAAACCCTAGAAAGATTAAGGAGACCTGAACTCAAATAACTTAAATATATGAGACGATGAATGTACTTGTGCACAACCTTTGTCCCCAGCTACTCTTGTCCACCAGGCCCCAACAAGAATCTGGGAAGTGTCAGTCACTCTGAGTAAGGTTGGGACTTTTTGCTGAAGGAACCTATCCTGAACCAGGAAAATTTGTCAAACAGGAGAAACTAGGCCCAGTACTTCACCTGGCCCCAGTGTTGGGGGATACAGGTGTCTTTCCACTGCCTGACACTCAGTTCTTCCTTCCCTTTTTCTTCTTGGCCCCTGCCTCATCCCCAACCCCAGGTGCCCAAATCTCCATTCTTCAAATCCAGAGAGGCTCTGCCTCCATCATAAAGCAGTCAGCCCCAGGCAGACACTCAGGTAGCTCTTTCCTATGGGGGTCTGAAGTGGGAAGAGGTTGGGGCATTGGAGGGGAGATGTGAAGAGTGGCTTTTGGGGCTTGTGTGTGTTGGAGGGCTCATAGATTTAGAGCTGGAAGGGACCTCAGAGGTTTCATAAAAGCCTATCCTTTTTTCTTTTTTTTTCTTAGACTAGGTCTCACTATCTTGCCCAGACTGGTAGTGAAGGGGCTACTCATAGGACCAGTTTCACTACTGATAACAGAACTCCTCTGCTCAAGAAATCTGTCAGCCTCAGGCTCCCTGGTAGATGTATGTCATTGAACCAGACATAAACCCCTCATTTTACAGATGAAGAAACTGAGGCCCAAATGGGTTAAGTGATTTACCCCTAGGTCATACAGGCTGAGCTGGAGACTGAGTCTAGGCCCTCTGACTACAAATGTAATACCCTTTCCATTGTGCCTCAATGCCTCCTTGGAGATGGACAAGAGGTCAGGGCCTGAGACTGGGGACAAGGATACGAGTCTATTGAAAAGGTAGACAAGGGGCCAGGGACCAGGACAAGGCCTAGGGGATGTGGGTGTCTGGGGAGGAGGGAGGAGAGCCCAGGGAATGGTTGGGGAGGGAGGGGGATGAGTGGGTCCAGGGGATGGCCAGGCCTGGGGAGAAGGAGCCCGTTCATTTGAATAATGGGCAAAATCAAATTAATTCTACATTAAATAGTTGTGAATAAAGGGTTGAAGTCAGCAGTTTCAAACTTGTTTTCCTTAATTACTTTCCGTGTTTAATGTCATTAAGAAGATTAAAAATTCATTAACAAGAGTACTAAAGTGGCAAATCAGGAAAGCCATCACTCCAGGTTAGAAACTCCGCTGAGGCCGCACCCGGCACTCTCCTGGGGGTGGGGGTGGGGGTGCACTCTCACACTCACAAATATAGCCCATCTCATCCTACACTGGCTCACAACATGCTCTTATACATACACATTTGCACACTCAAAAACATTCTCCCCCTTCCCATGACAACATATATACATTGACACTTCCCAGGAGACAGCTTCAGTTTGGCACAGTTCAGGGTCCCCCCCTCAGAACTCCCTTTTCTATTAGAAGAGAAAGGAAATCCAAGCCAAACTTCTATGGAGGCAGATTTATGAAGCCAAGAATCTTTCCTCCATCCCATCTCACTGTGTCTCTGGGTGCAGGGGAAAGAGTCCCAGCTTGGCCACTGATTCAAGCAAAGTCATTGACTTACCATACAACCTTCCTCTCTCTAGGCCTCAGTTTTCTACTTTGTAAAATCAGGGTATTGGTCTATTTCATCCCCAAGATCCCTTGATGAACAAACCTGATAAAGTTTCGTGCAGGGATACCATAAGGTATTGATTAAGGAAAGAATCATGTTAGCTGGTTGCATTATTGTTATTTCTTAATCAGGATATGCCTAGTTACAGATGCGGGAAGCCTGACTGGAGACTGGGCAAGTGAGAAATGCATTCCCTTATCCTGTAATCTTTGGGCAAGTCAATGTCTGGTGGCCAAACTTGACTCTGTCCCCCTTTTCCCTGTAGTCTTGTGCTGTTCTTTGTCCATAATTCCCCCCTTCTCCCATGTTCCCTACTCTCCATACTGCCTCCTTAGATACCTCCCTTGTCTCATAGCAGATCTCCCCTTGGTTGAGTTTACCCTTAATCCCTCCCACAATAGTTGCAGCCTTTTTATCTTGCCATGACCTCTGGAGCTCATCCTTATGTACAAGCATCTGCTTTCATATGTTGTATGTACATGTGGGTGGGTGGGTAGGTGTTTGCATGAGCATGTCCTTGGGTGAGTGAGCATGCCTGTGCATTTGGAGGTCTCTCTGAGTATATGTGAAAAAGGTTCTGAATGTTCTGTGTGTCACTGGGCATCTGAATGTGTCTGTGTGTCTGACTATGTGTCTGTCTGTCTGCTCGGCCCCCCGGCTGTCCCCAGAAGGCCCCTCCCCAGCCTCCTGCCTCTGACAGACGAGCTGGCGTCACAATAAATCCATGGCCGCCCGGCTGGGAAACAGGCGGCTGCCGTAGAAAGGAAGCGTGGATTTGCATATTGAATTAAAATTAAGAGCTAATTATGCAAATAAATTATGACATTTGGCAGGAGAATTTGCTTCAAGATCATTTATTACGTTCTTTTTATAACAGTGTGAGCATTTAACGGTCAAAGACAATATTTTAAGGGAAAATTAACACAGGATTATTAACCTAAAAACAATTCTCCATTTATGTGATGGCTGTGTGGCCTGGCACACCTGGGTTGGGACACCCCCTCTACCTTCATGCTCAGGGCAGCACGGGGGAGGATAGCCCTGGAAAGGAGAGCGATCAAGAAGGGGGAAGGAAAGGACTCTCTTCCGCCCCAGCCCCTCACAAGAACAGCCAAGGGTGTAGCCCCTGTAGGGTAAGGCTTGGGCAGTTTGGCATGGAGATCCCAACTCTCTGCCAAAGTCTCTCATGATAGGGCTGTGGGCTGGAGCAAAAGAGAGAAACTGAGGAAGGAGGCGCTCAATTCACTTCAACACAGCCCTGGCCTTCAGAGAGCTCCTGGTCTAATGGGAGAGGCAGCCTGTAGTACACAAATGAAAGTAGAGGGGTATGTCCCAACCCAAATGTGCAAGACCGAGTGGCTGTTTCATAATCCTTTGATCTGAGGAGGAAAGAGACAATCTGACTCTCAGGTAGCCCCTGGGTCTGATGGGAAGACAGAACAGGCCTTGGGAACAGTAACAAATTCATTCAGGATTCTTAGGTTCTGCTTCTGACTCTTAAGACTGCCTGGGAGAGCCCCTCCTGGATGAGACAGTACTTGGGGTGGGAGCAGGGTCTGTGCTGTCCGAATCTAATGTCTGCTCCCTAGAGGGAATGATGCTGGGTGACAGAATTGGATGTGCTACGTCCAGTGGACAACGTGGGGAAGGAGAGGACGAACCAGACAACAGCCGGACCCTCAGGATGAGCATTCGCAGGGCCTCCTCCCAGGGATCGCTGCATTCCTCGCCCTTTTCTCTTTTTGTGTCTTATCCTTCAGTCTCTCTCTCCCATTTGTGAAAAGGAAGCCATGATCAGTCAGCTCCACTGAGAGCCACACAGATCTGTCAGTGAGCTTAGCGAAGACAGCTGTAGCAAGTGCCACAAAGGCTGCTGGGGGAAAAAAATGAGGAAAGCTTGCAGGATAAGAAGCTCAGATTCTTCCCGAATCGCCAACCACTCTGTTCTTCCCTGTTCATTCCTTCATGTACCCTCCATTCTGCCCTTCCCTCTAACCCTGGCTCTTTCTTTCCCTGCTCTGCCTCATCCCCCCCACCCAAGTTGACTTCCTGCCCTTCAGACAGACATTGATTTTGTTCCTGTATGCACTTAGTAGAAGAGTCCTCACTTAAGTAGCAGCCAGCTGACTTGGGCTCAAATTCCAGCTCTTCTACAGGAGGCAGCATATGCAGGATTCCATCTCCAACCTTCATGCCTTTGCATAGGCTGACCTCCATGCCTGATATACTCTTCCATGTTACGTCCTTCTAGAATCCTCAGTTCCCTTCAAGGGTCAGGTCAAGGGCTGTGTGGAAAGCATCCTGCATATCGAAACAGAGGACCTGAACTCAAATCCCAGTCCTGGCTCTTTTGTCTTGTGTGATCTTAGGCAAGGTTACACCATTCCTCATTTTCCCCATCTGTAGAATAAAATTAGTGGGGTTGACCTCTGAAGACCCTTTCAACTCTAAATCAGTGTTCTAGTAACTCATTGTGTGATTATGGGCAGGTTACTTCATCAACAACCATTTATTGAATGCTTACTATATGCAAGGTGTTGGGTTGAGGGTACAAAGACAAAAATGAAACATCTCCAGCTCTCCAAAGAGTTTTATATTCTATTGACGCAGGCAGGGAAGGGGGAACAGTATGAACATCGATAAATGAATACAATACATACAAAGCCATTGTCAGGGTGGGTTAGGGAAAATATTGACAATTAGGACCAATTTATGGATTTGGAAGAGCTAGTAGAGACTGCCCAATCCAAACCCTTTATTTTACAGGTAAGGAACAGAAGGCCAAAGTGGCTTAGCAACTTGTCTAGGGTCAGTTAGGTAGAAAGAAAGTGGCAAATCTGTGATTTCAGCTGAAGTTCACTGATTTTGAACTCAGCATCCTATTTACTTTATACTTGGATGCCTCCTGGTCTGAGTCCCAGCTCTGCTAGAGGAGGCGTTGTGGCCTAGAGTCAGAGAACCATGGCTCTAATCTCAACTTGGCTACTTCCTGCCTCGGTGAACTTGGGGAAGTGTCATAGCTTCTCTGAGCCTCAATTTCTTCATGCTAAAATCTAAAACAAGGGGGTGGTCACTGCTCAGGAAAAACATCTAGTAAAAGGTGATCTGATCTTTGAAGGGAACTAAGAATGCCAAGACAAGGCAATGTAATAAAGAGTATGTCAGGCATGGAGCTCAGCCTATGCAAAGGCTCGGAGGTTGGAGGTTGGAAATCCTGCATATGGGCAAACAGCTGACAGGAAAGTCTGACTAGGACATTAGATGCATGAGGGGGAGTGACATGAAGTCAGCTACTTCTGCCCCCTGAGCTTCAGTTTGCTCATTTGAAAAATGAAAGTGTTGGGCTGGCTCATTTGGATCATTGATATAGAATTTGAGGGGGCTTTACAGGTCCCTACAAGTCGTTGAGTCCAAAGGTATAAAACTCACTGCCCAAAACTCCTGAGTGCTTCCCGAACCTGCTTGAAATGTAAGTGGGAAATGTTTAACAAAGTAAATAAATATACAACAATCATAGATAACGCTGGTTTGTGGTTTTCTAATCAATATACAGGTATTACATTCTTTTTGAGTTTGATACCACTGACTGACAATCCACCCTGTCTGAGCCAGGATGAAACTCCAGGCCTTCTGATTCCTAATCCAGTGCTCTATCCACTGAATTCCTCCAATTTCCTATGAACCTGTCAACAGGGTACAAACCACCTTGATGTAATAAAGTCTGGCACCTCCCACCCTTCCCTCCTCTCCCAAGGTTTATATTTTCCAGGGTCCTCAGCTCTCCATACTTCCAATTTTTCTGGACCCTCAATAAATTCCACTGATGCTCTTCAGTCAAAATTTCTCTCCCCATCCTTCTACCAACTGTATGTACTTTGTTCCTGACTCTGCCAGCTGAGCCTATCTTCTGAGAGTTAAGGGGGAGTCAGGAGATTGTGATCCTGTTGTCTCTAGGGGGTCCTTCTTCTCCTCCTCTCTTAGGTAGGTGAACTAACCCCAGAGTGGCTGATGGATGATGAACACTTCTGGAGGTCTTTGGTTCTTCCTGACCCTTACTAGAGGGCATGGGAGAATGAATGAAGCTGATCTGTCTGCTCCTCTGTCTGGAAAAGGATTTTCCCAGGAGTTATAGGTGGAAGTAGCTGCTTAAGGGGTAAGATGTGAGTGAAAAGGAAAGATCCAACTATTCAATAATATTGCTCCATGGCTTCTGAGAGGTCCTGAAATATCTCTATCATTCTTGTCATGGACTAAGGCATTGTCTCCAGAAGGCCCCTATTTCAGGGCAAATATGTTAACTGGATGAAATAATGAAAACAACATTAGAGGATTTAATCATCAATTCTCTCTGAAAGATCAGGCAGGGCCCTGGACCTTTGTACTTTCCAAAGGACTTCCACATATATCATTCTTCAGGAGTTTTCTGGCTTCCACTCAAACTATGTGGACAGAGCCAGTTGTTAAATTTTCACTGTGGGCATTTATACCTCAGAAATTGATAAATGTTACAGATCAGGACTTGATTTATTATTTTGTTGATAATTTAGACTTAAGGAAATATTTTTTTTTAAGCAATTGGGGTTAAGTAACTTGCTTAAGGTTACACGGCTAGTCATTATTTATGTGTGGGTGCTCATTTTCTGAGGCCGGATTCGATCTCGGGTCATCCCAACTCTGAGGCCGGCGCCCTTACTCACTGCGCCACCTAGCCGCCCCAACTTAAGGAAATATTAATAATGAAGACTAAACTTAAAAGTATGTCCTGTGTGCATTTTCCCCTATTTAAAATGCACCAGTACACCCCAGCATTTGATTCTCCCAATTCCCCTATAAAGGGGGACAGGTGAGATTTTTATCCCCATTTCATAGGTGGGGAAAACTGAGACTCACAAGGATGAACTGATGTGACCAAGGGAACAAGCTGACAAATCGAGGACTGAAAGGAAGATCTCTTAACCCTTAGGCCTAGGGTTCTACCCTTTATATCACAATGCCTTTGACTGGAGGGAGTGGGTCTTTGAGAGGAAGAGGAGATGTAGGAGAGGGGTGCTGGTGTGAGAAGGATTCGATGAGAGGTAACAGCTGGGTGGGGAAGGTGCAGCGGAGGTGTCCATGGTACCCTCAGTCACTTCCCTTCCTTCTGCAGGAGATGGGGGTGGAAGATGGGAATGGAGAGGAGCCTGGGGGGGATTATTAATAATGACATTAATAAGAGAGAGAAAACAAAGCAGGCAGGGGCCGGTGCATTTTTTAAATAAAGAAATTTCCCTCGTCTCGTGGTTAATTTAAAAGGTTTATTTCTTGAAATGAATCCTCTTTATCAAACCCCCGATCCTTGAAGATCGGCGGCCACTGCGAATGCCAGTAATGAATTGATTTGTAATGTGAGCGACGCAGACACCCTAGCTCCCTCCCAGCCCGCCCACAGTGGGGCCTTCCTCTGCAGTGTCTGCGGGCCAGGCTTCCCTGCTGGAAGCTCTGCTCCAAGCAGAAGGCTGAAAAGAGCCTGGCTGGGCTGGATCTGCACCCAGCCACTGCCCAGAAGATTCCTCCCCAAGCTCCACTCAACACTATCCCCTCAGAGACCAGCCCCGCATGCCCTCCAACTTCACAGCTGCATCTGCACACATAGACATTCAACAAAGGCCCATGCTCCCACACAGAGACACATAGCTCTATAGATCAGCTAAGTTCCATCCGTTCATCAATGAACAAACCCCGAATGACAGTTTTCCATCCAGCCTTCTGCTCAGTGATTCTGTGGGGAGGTAGAAGAGCAGGGAAGCAGTCCTTGCAGCTCCCGGCCTTACTGGGAAGAGAGAGGAGCCAACACATAGAACTAATAGAAGGAGAAGAGATAGATAGCAGAGTCTAGATTTAGAGTCAAAGGACCTGCGTTCTAATCTCAGCTCTCTTACTGGGACAAAACCACTTTAACTTCCTAACCTTTGGTTTCTTCATCTAGAAAAAGAGATGGTGGAATGAAATGATCTTCATCTGATGAATAAATTCAGTATCAAACTGCAAAGCAGGAACTACCAGGAAATAAATGGATTGTCTCTTGTGGGCTCAGGAGGTATGAATATTGGGATGATTAGAAAATCCTGCTATTTAAGGTTATTCACAATATGGTGCTGGAGGCAGCTTGGTGACACAGTGAATAGATTTCTAGGCTTGGAGTCAGCAAGACTCATCTTCCTGAGTTCAGATCTGGCTTCAGCCACTATATAGCTGAGTGAACCTGGGCAAGTCATTTAACCCTGTTTGTCTCAGTTTCCTCATCTCTAAAATGAGCTGGAGAGGAAAACAGCAAACCATTCCATCATCTTTGCCAAGAAAACCCCAAATGGGGTCATGAAGAGCTGGACCTGACTGAAATGAATAAACAACAATAAACAACATGTCAGACAGCATGCTGAGTGCTTAGAGATAACAGGAAATACTCCCTTCATTTTAAGGATGATAAAATTGAGGCCTTCTTGGTAATGTAACTTGTTCAAAGTTATACAAAGCTCATAAGTAACAGAGACAGGACTGGAACCCAGGTCCTCTGGTTCTGAAGTTAGTGTTTCTTCCATTGTACCACAGTACAGGGCAGAATGTGAAAACTGCCATGAGAGAAGTACAAAGGTAAATATTAACCTAATAATCAAGAATGATCCTGGCAGGGATCCTTAGGGAGCCCACTGTTTGTACTTCTCCCTCCAGAGGAGCCTGCTCATCCAAGCACTTTGTTTTCTGTTAATTAACGAGTTCCGTATTCAAAATGAGTAATCTCCCTTCTCCCCTTCCTCATCCTGACTCCACAATGCCATTAGTTTACATATATATGTACATGCAACCATGCACATCATCTCACCAAAAATGTTTGAAAATATAAATAACTCACATCCTTTGGTTCCTCTCTGTCCAGGTGCTCATTTATTCCTGTGAAGAACTTGACCAAGTAATTGCTGAAGGCAAGTAGTGGTGAAGTGAAAAGAGCGCTGGACCTAGAGTAAGGAAGGCCTGAGTTCAAATCCAGCCTCAGATACTTACTAGCTGTTCGACCCTGGACTAGTCACTTAATCTCAGTCTTCCCTCAGTTTCTTCATCTGTAAATGGGGATAATAATAGCATCTCCCTCAGTGGGTTGTTTTGAGGACAGAGTGAAATAATCATTGCAAAGCCCTTAGTGCAGTGCCTGCATAGAATAGGTGATTAATGAATGCTTGTTTCCTTTCTCTTTTCTTTGTCATGAATGACAGGAAAGGACCTTAGAAATGAGAATTCAACCTCTCTCCCTCTCCCTTCATTTAAGAGATAAGGAAACTGAGGTGCTAAGAAGCTACTTACCTGTCCATTAGCAAAACAATTGTAGCAAGACTATATATATATATATATATATATATATATATATATATATATATATATATATATATGCATGTATGCATATATATACACATATATGTGTACACACAAGCACAATATACATGTATATGAACATAACCCCTATCCTCAAACCCATGACTATGAAACTCTCTTGTTTTTGGTGGAAATAAATGCTCTGGAACCAATAAAAGCCAGGTTTAGGTCCTGCCTCTTATTATGTGACCTTGGGCACAAACAGACACAGACACACATATACACACATACCATCGTCTTAGGCATTATCGTCATCATCATGCACCCACAGACCAGTAGTCAATCTGCATAAACACAATTGTTTTTAACTGCTAATCAACCAATGGAAAACATTTCCTCTCACAGGCTTTTTTTTTTTTTTTTGAGGGGAGAAGGCAAGGTAATTGGGGTTAAGTGACTTGCCCAAGGTCACACAGCTAGTAAGTGTCAAATGTCTGAAGTTGGATTTGAACTCAGGTTCTCCTGACTCCAGGGCCGGTGTTCTATTCACCTAGCTGCCCCTCTCACAGGCTTTTGTATCGGTGCTTAGCACCAGTGCCTGGCACATAGTAGGTGCTTAATAAATACTTATTGATTAATTGACCAGTGTGAAAAAGGGAACAAATCCTGGAGGCTCATGCTTCAAAGATACTAAAATAGGGGCTCTAAACAATTGTTTTTCTAGGATCCTTTTAGCAGTCTGCTGAGATTTATGGCCCCCTTCTCAGAATAATGTGGTTGATTGTTTTTTTTTTAATCCTAATTTAAGGAAACCCTAAATTTCAGTTAAAGGTTAGTGAAAATGAAGACATATTTTTCCCTTTCAAATTCATGGGCCCCCTGAAATATATCCATGAACCCTGCAGAGTTAACTCTACAATAAAATCAAATTAGAAGTTTATTTTAAAATCACAAAAATTTGAAAGCAACTCAAATTCTATTCTTCACATCAAGTTACTTTACAAAAGTAAAAAAAGAATCTCAAAAGATTAAGAATCACTTCAAGGATTACTAGATGAATATGAAGGTGACTGGGGCCATAGACTCCAGGTTAAGAACCCCTACACTAAAGGAAGACTTACCTTGAAAATGATACTGGAAACAAATAACCCTCTCCCCCAGGAAGCTTCTTGACTCCCAAGTTGTCACTGGGCACAAGCTCCCCCGTCTAGCTGTCAGTCACAACTAGCTCTGTTTCTCATTGCCAGCTTCCATTCTACCTCCACCTTTATCAATCCCAGTTAGTTTCCATCTCTGTCTGCAACCATTGCTCAGTCCTCCCTGCTCCCCTCACATTTCTTCACTGCCATCTGGTGAAAGGACCCTTTACTTTGTTTCTCCTTTTTGCCGTTTCTGGTAAGTCCTTTTTTAGAGGCTACACAGCTCAGTTGGTGAGTGGGTAGCTGTTCACTTTCTTTGATCTGTCTCTTTCACCTGCCTCACAGGGGGTGGCAGGCAAAATGACCCCTTAGACAACTGTGGTGAAATAATTGCCCTCACAGCTTTGCTTGAGTGGGATCCCAAAATGCATTTCTAGTGAGACACTTTCTTATTCTTTTCTACCAAGGGTCTCCAGCCCTGACTCCAGTTTGGGTTAGGGTGAGTGATTTTCTCTTACTTCTTCCCTACCTCAGGAGGTAGACTGTCTCTCCACACTGTCCACATCTCCTACTGCAGTTTTCTGAGGAGGGGGGTAAACATGGGTATCCCTTTTATTGGTCCCAGTCATACCAATGTTCTTGGAGCTTTGATAAGTTTCAAAGAGTCACTTATGGAAGAGGAAGAGAGAAGAGAGAGAAATGGGAACAAGTAGTCCTCTGCCAGCATTCTTCCTGTCCCAGCAAAGCCCTTGTCATATACATATACATACACACACACACATACATATGTGTGTGAATATACATATGCATACACACATACATATATACACACATATGTATATACATATGTGTGTATATATCCCTCCGTATGTATACATACATACATACATACATATATATGCCTTTAAGGTTTATAAACCACTTTCACAACAATCTTGTGTTATGGAGAGTGCAACTTTCACTATCCCCACTTCACAGAAAGGTAACCTGAGTCTTAGAGGTTAAATGATATCCATGATCTCACAGACAATAATTCTAGGAGTTCAGCTATAAACCCAGGTCTTCTGACTAGTTCCTGAAGAACAAAAAAGATAAAACCATATTGGAAAAAGTGCGGGCAAATGGGAACATTTCCAAAACAACAAGGTGGCCACTAGTGAAAGAAATCAATGATCAACATTTATTAAGTACCTATTATACTTTGGGCACCGTGATAGGTGTTACAGATACCCAAATAAATCCAAGATCCTATTGATTCTGGAGTTCCCTCCAATTATGCAAATCTTGTCCAAGTTCCTCCAAAAGTTTGCAATAGGGGGTGCATTCAACACGCTGGAGACTTCTGTTGCTTTCTCTCAACATCCTAAGGGTACCAAATACTACCCACCCCTCACTCTCACCACATGACCAACCCATAATAATATCTTTCTCTCATTCAGTTCTTTAATACTCATCTCTCCTCCTCTTCTTCCCTTTCTCCTCCTCCTCCTTCACCTCCTCCTCCTTCTCCTTCTTCCTCCTCCTCCTCGTCCTTCTTCTTCCCCTCCCCCTCTTCCTCCTCATAGTTAAATGCCTAATCACATCTACCAGGAGCTTTTACATTGCCTTCTATGTGATGTTTATCTTTAGTTCTTCAGAGGCAGTAGCATTCTAAGTCTTGCTGCCAAATAGAAACACTGGTAAAATATTTGCATCAAAAAGATAGGCATTTGCTATTATAGAAAGCTTGAGGTTAGTAAAAAGTGCTTTGCAATTTCTGCAAAGCAGTCCAGCCTGCTCTTCTTCTTTTCAATCCAAGCTCACTGTCCATATACATTGTCTGTCGCACACATACATATTATTGGGCAAACTCTATAAAATTTTTAATCAGAGAAATGTTGAAATTTCCACAACAACCATTCTTCCTTCATTTGTTTTTTTCTGTAGGGATGGATAGGTTGAACTCCTTTGAGTGGTTACAGATCTCTTCCAGGAGGCCCTACAATATCTTGGGGCTTGATGTAATTGACACAATGTCATCAGCAAACAGAACCATCTGGAGGACCTCACAATCCACTTGGAATCCTTTCTTGACCTGGAATCTATGCTGGATGTCCATTATGGTGACAAATACTTTTGGTAATCATACATCTCTGTTTTATGCCTTGCTTGATGTTTATTATCAGAGGTCCACTGAACAGGGTTATTTCTGTTGTTATATCTTCCGAGAATCTTGAAAGATCTTGATTTGTGGATGGGAGTTTGTTGTAATAAAATATATTTCTCTCCATCATGGCTTTTTCCTACTTTTGCATTGAAGTTGGGTATTCATATGTTCTTCACAAAATTTCTCTATCTCTTTACTCCCAACAACCAATATTAGTATGTAAACTGCAACTATTTTCATGGTGGTCTTTTTGCAGATAACAAAACTCATTCCACCAATTCCTTCTTTTGCATCCCCAAGGAATACCTTGAGTAAACTTCTTAAGCTACGACTTCCTTCTTTCTTCTAGTTTTGTTTATAGCAAAAATATCAAAATAGATATGACTCAGCTCCTCCAGAAATATGTCCACTCTTCAGTCATTACACAAGAATCTCACATTTAGAGTACCAAGAGTAACATTAATGTTTGTTGATATCTAAAAACTGTACACAGTATCCTAAGGCTTCTCTAGATTTTTGTGGCACCAAGCTATCTTGGCTCTCCTTCTATCTGTTCAACCATGCCTTCTCAGTCTCCTTTTGTAGTTCTTCATCCATATCATTCTTAATAACCTTGGGTGCTCCCATGGTTTTATATATATATAAAATATGTATATGTATATATAATCCGATATGTGTATATAGACTATATATAATTTATATTCTTTTGCTCTATTTACTTGGTGATCTCATGTAATGTTAATGGGATCTAACATCTTCCCTGCCAATTAGTAGGCTTCACATGGAATCTATTAAGGGAAACTTGCTTGTAGAAAGGCTTTCATACCTTTCACTAATTTCTAGATTTTTTTTTTTGCTAATTTCTAATTAGGCACTGAGTCAGGAGGGAGGGTTGTGATGTCTCCTGGTTCTGAGAAGTGTATATATACTCTGACTTGGTATTTTGGTTTGGGGGCTTGCTTATGAGAAGGATCTTGTGATTCTCCAGTCAAGATTCTGAGTGGCTGTGTGTTCAGAGCTCCCGACTGCTCAGATGTAAAGGCTCTCTTGATCCAGGGATGTATGTAGAGTGTATAGTTGATTCAAGCATCCAGAGCCCTGTCTATTGGTCTTTATTTCTCTGCTTCTATTTTCTTTGTATTTTCTCTAAAGTTCAGGTGCTGACTTTCCCCCTGAACTAGTGAATGTAATTTAAAAAAGATTGTTGACCCCTTGAACAGCTATCTTTCCTAGTAAAGCAGATCTAGGAACCTGTGCTAGCAGATATCCTGGGTATGCCAGTGTGGCTGCCACTACATCCCACGGTTTCAATAATGATTTCCAGATTGATATATTCAGCCTTAGTCTCTCTGCTGAGCTACAATGATATATTTCCAGCTGTTTCTTGGATATACCAAAGTGGATGGCATCTTAAATTCAACATGGCTAAGAGAAAACCATTATCTTTTTCCCCAAACCCTCTCCCCTCACAACTTCCCTGTTACTGTTGAGGGTACCATTATTCTCCCAGGTACCCAGGCTTACAGTCTCTACATCCCCCATCTCTATACTTTCATACCAGCTATTCCCAATGCCTGAAATACTTTGTCCCTTGCCCTCTGCCTCAGTTACCATGACTTCCTTCAAGATTCAGCTTTCCTCTTTCAGATTATTTTTATCTGCTCTATATATGCTTTGTATATACCTGGTTATTTACATGTTGTCAATACTTCTTGAGGATAGGCACTATTTTTTCCTTTCTTTATATCCCCAGAGCTTAGCACAATGCTCTTATTCATAGTAACACATGATAGATGCTTGTTGATTGACCAATTCTTCCCTCCACTTAATCCCTCCTTTCCCCCTTCATTCTGCCATTATTATTACCACAGAAGCTGAAGAGGACCCCACAGGACTGATCACTAGTTTTAATTTTTCTTTGCTTCATAGACTTCCATGTCATAAAAGATTTTATCACTAGGTGATCAGACTATCATGATCAACTTCCTGGGGTTAACTAGGCTCACTCTTGGAAAACAGATTTGGTCTGCTCCTGGGGTCATACTCACATGGTAGAACCTGTTAGAACTTGGCTTCCACTGGCATAGCCATAGAAAATACAAGGTCACATCCTGATGAGAGATCATAGTAATCCTTTTGTGGTATTACTGGGGGTAAAGAGAAAAAAATTAAACAGTCCCTGACACCGAGTTGCTTACACACATGAACATACAAAGCATTTTTAAAAATTTAACTTAATTTTTGCTTTTTGGAGGGGGGAAGGTAGGGCAATTGGGACTAAGTAACTTGCCCAAGGTCACATGGCTAGTTTTGTGTTAAGTGTCTGAGGCTGGATTTGAACTCAGGTCCTCCTGACTGCACGGCCATGCTCTATTCACTGCACCCCCCAGCCACCCCAGCATTTCTTTTTAAATTTCAGAAGTATGGGGTGGAGGCACTAGCCTTAGGGTTTGAAAGGTTTCATTTGGAGGAGTCTCTTGAGCTGACCTTTGAAGGAAGCTAAGGATTCCAAAAGGCAGAACTGAAGAGAAAGAGTATTTCAGATGTGGACAATAAGTGGCAAGACAATGGGAGTTTGAGTTTCACGTATGAAAAACAGCAAGGAGGCCAGTTTGTCTGCACCATAGAGTATATGAAGGGAAATTATGAATAACTAACCTGGACATGTGAGTTGGAACCAAGTTGAGAAGAGCTTTCAATGCCAGACGAGTTTATATTTGGTGCTCAAGCAAACAGGGAACCACTGGAACTTACTGAGCAGTCAAGTGACACGGTAAATCCTGTGCTTTCAAAATATTGGCTGTGTCAAGGGTCGATCGGAGACTGTAGGGAACGGAAGCAAGGAGAGCAATTAGGAGGTTATTGTCATAGCCCAGGCAAAATATGATGAGCGCTCTAATTAGGGTGGTGCCTGTATGAGAGGAGAGAAGACGGACAACAAATATGCTGGGGAGGTAGAATCTAAAAGACTTGGCAACTGAATGGATACTCAGAGTGCAGGAGAATGAGGAACTGCTGTTCATCCTTCACTTTCAAAGAGGATCAATGACATCGGGAGGATGATGTCTTGACTCGCTTGTGAATTGGATGTAAGTGAAGCAGAGCTGTGCAGAGGCATCAGCCTCACTCTTTCTTCTGGAGTCAGGACAAAAGTTAAGATGACTGAAGGCGGCCCAGGATGCAGTAGATGTCCTTTGCCTCTCTAAATTAAGGTCTTTCCCAGGCCTTGAGATCTAGAGGTGACTACAAGGTTGTAACCCCAGGCGACCGAAGGGATGGTGGTACTCTGCCTGAAATAAGGAAGTTGGGGAAAGGGTGGCCTTGCATGAGCAGGTAGATGATTTCTGTCTTGGTCCTGTTGAGTTTGAGAGTCCTGTAGTGGAAGCTTTTGTAAAAGGAATCTTCCTCCTCTAACTTATCTGCTTTATAAATCTGCATTTCCACATATGGAATTAATGTAAATGAAGCAATTCTGCCTCCTCTTGCTGTCCTGTATGTGGAGTGCAGAGCCCTGACCCTGGATCTGCTCCATCCCTTTCTCATAAAGGATTCACTGTCACGATTATCCATCAATCCCTTCACATTTATAGTGTGTCTGGATGTCAGTGACATCTCCCCATGCTCCAACTCAAACTGTCCTGGTCAAACATCCTCAGACAGAATGGATAAGAGCATAGCTATGCCCATTTAGAGACCTTTTTCAACCTGTGTAGCCCTTCCCTCCTCAACCCTGGCAGAGGTCATCACAAGTTCGTGGAATAACAGGGCTGGAGGAGACTTTCGAAATCAGCTCGCCCCCCACCGTCACTTTATATATAAGGACATTGTAGTCCATCAAGGTCAACAAATTTGCCCAAGGTTACACAGGTGATCAGTTGCACAGCTGAAATTTAAACTCAGGCTCTCTAACTGCAAATTCAATGTTTTTTTTTCTGCTACATGACAGTCAAATCCTGCTTCTCACATTAATTGCCCTGATCCTACACCCAGTCTATTCTAGAACCCCTGTAGTAGGCAGGAAAGGGACAAGTGCTTGAAATTACATCACAGACCTCCTTCCTCAAGTTCCCACTTTAAGGGGAAAATTCCCTCTCCCCACACACATACACACACTGGTACTGCCACTCTCCAGCTACAACTAGTCTCTGTTTAGCCAGAGAAGGGTAGGTGACTTATCCAAGGTCTCCTAGCTAGTTAGTGGTTAGAACTAGAGTTCAATTCAGTTCAATAAACTTGACTCCCCCAATTTTACTAGACTGTGGAAGGACAAACACCTTCTCCTTTGTTACTCAATACCAAAAAAGTTGCTCATAGGGAAAAGAATTAGTCTTATTAAAGACTTCAGTTTAAATTCTGCCACTTTTTGCAGTGACCTGTGTAATTTTCAGCAAGGCAGTATGGCGTTATGGGCTGGATTTATAGTCCAAGACCCTGGGGTAAAAATCTGTGTGACCCTGGGAAAGTTATTTAACTTCTCTGAGCTGAGGCCAGAGAATGTATTGTATTTTCTGAATATTTATATCCTTTATAGAAGAATGTAGAATGAAGATGCTGGACTCTAAATGTGTGATCTCTGACCTCCCTGGCCTCAGTTTCTTCCTGGGTAAAATAAAGTAGCTGTACTAGATGGAAACCCTCGAAGCTCCTTTCTAGCTCAATGATTCCATTCTATCTTGAAAATGGCTTTTCTGGTAACTAAGGGGAAAAGGTAATATGAAAACTATAGAGGCAGTGAGGTGGTGCTGGACCTAGAGTGAGGAAGTCTTGAGTTCAAATCCTGACCTAGACATTTAGTAGCTGTGTGACTATGGGCAAGTCAAAATCTGCCTACCTCAGTTTCCTCATCTGTAAAATAGGGAAAATAATGGTATCTACCTTCCAGGTACTAATTATACAAACCTCCCAGGGTTATTGTGAGGATAAAATGAGATGATATTTGTAAAGAGCTTTGCAAAATGCTTAAAGCATTGTGTAAATGCTACCCATCATCATCATCATCATAATTACTCAAATAAACCACAGAACTGATGAGTTTACAAGTGTCCAAGCATTTTGTCCTAAGATCTCCATGATCTATCCATCCATAGAAGCCAGTATTACTTTTGGAACTAACCAGCTCCATTCTTATCTAGCCAAACTCAACCCTATCTCAGCTTATCTTTCTGGGAAGGCTGGCTGGTATTTGAGATGCAGGAGAGATGCCAGGGCCTGAACTAGTAGCAAACTCTAAGATGGGAAAGCTATACAAAGTAGGAGACAGGACAGCTTAATTCTCTAGAATAAGGCTTTTTCCCTTGAGCTCAGAACCATGTGGGAGGTACTTAAATTCTTGGATTTTGAGCTAGATTCCCTTCAAAATTCAACTTAAATTCCACCTTTGGCAGTAGTCTTTCTTTTTCCTCTCCCCATTTCTGTCCAATGCCTTCCCTCTGAGATTACCCTTCATTTACATTATATATATCTTGTTTGGACATAGTTTGCATGTTATCTCTACCATCTGAATATAAGAACCTTGAGGGCAGGGGGTCCTGTTTTTGCCTTTCTTTGTATCCCGAATGCTTAGCACAGTATCACATAGTCAGTGCGTTCGATGCTTATTGAGGATGTTGGTGGTGATGATGATTATACAAGGTCACAGGGCTAGTTGTGGTAGAACTGGTATTCACTTCAATTCTTTGAGCATCTATTATGTGCTATGTTTGAGCTCCTTTGCAGGGGATGCGAAGACAAAAACCAAGCAGATTCCAAATGAGTAAAACTGGATCTAGCCACAACTCATCCCTTCTTTGACTTAAAGAAGATTCAGGAACATTCCTTTTTTTGAGTAGATTTTGGCCTATACAGTTGTCACAGGGGAAACTGACCTTTCTCCCTTCTTTCCCCTTACAATGATACCATACTTCCAGGGTAGAAAGAACATAGGATTTGAAGCCAAAGAACTGGGGTTGATTCCTGGTTCTAATACTACTTCTGTGACATCAGCCTCTCCCTTTCTCTGGGCCTCAGTTTCCTCATCTGTAAAATGAAGACATTGAATAAAATGATCTTTAAAGTTTTTTCTAAGTCTATAATCTCATTAAAAATCTTTTTAAAACAACAGGTGGTAGGAATTTTCCTGGATGATGAAACTGGACAGGTTTCATTCCACTTGTCTGACAAATCTTATATTTACCTTTTCTTGAACCTTTACTTTTGGCCTTGAGTCTCCTTCACCCAGGGAAGAGCTGCTAGCTCACTTCCCTTTCCTACTCAGAGTCTAGGCCAGGCCTCACCATGAGTCCCCAGAACCACACTTCCTTCAGGCTGAGCATGACAGCCCCCTGCCAATGCTGAGAACTGACTCTCCTACTTTCTGCCTCCAAAACTCAGCCGGTTGTACCTCCCAGCAAGCTCCTGCTTTGGGCCTGAGGGTGCTTGCCAACGACCTTAACTTCCCAGCCCATTTGCAGAGCTTGGAGAAACTGATACCTGCTGGGTCCAATTAACATCCACACCTGCCCCAACCCAGCTGCCAGCCCCACCCACTCCCCTGTGTTCTCAAGGAACAGGTCAGTTGGCCCTGGGGCAGTGCCTGTCCAGAGCCCACCTTAGGATTTGTTTATTATCATACATTTTTTAGTCACACAGCAAGGTGGGAAAAATAACAAACAATTTTCACTAATAATACAGAGAGCAATAGTTTCACCCCTATCCTTAGTTCTAACTCATTCCCTAATTACTGAGACCACAAAACATTTTTTCTGCTTGCAGCCCTTGGTGGGGTCTTTAGATCAGCCCATTCTGTTTCTCCTTCCTCTTCACCCCAGAGGATCCTTTTTGAAACCAGAGCAGTCATTAGAGGTGCACCTCTGATTAAATCAAGAGTATTTTCAGACTGCAACACATTCGGAAACCTTCTCTCTTGTCTGGCTGACTCACCATCTCTTTTAGCCACAAATCCCTTTTCCTTCATTTGATTCCTTAAGTCTCTTTTATCCAAGGGTTTTTCTTCCTCCTAGTCTTGGCCTGGCCAAACTGATGCCTTTTTAGCTTAAAGACCCAAGTCTATCTTCTAGTATCTAAAGGGTTGTCAAATAGAGGGAAGATTATACAGGATCATAAGATTATGGATTATGGGCTAAAAGGAACCTTAAAGGTCATCTGGTTCAACACTTTCAATTTACAGATGAGGAAACGGAGGCTCAGGTGGGCTGAATGAATTGTTCAAGGTTACACACTAGTCAGTGGCAAGGTTGGGATTTGGACAGAAGTCCCTTGATTCTAAATCCAACATTCTTTACACCATGCCCTAATGCTTTCCCCTTTTATTTCTTGACCCCAAAGGACAAAAGGAGGAACTCAGGATCAAAGGTGTAGAACTGGAAGGAACTTCAGATATCATATGGTCCAGCTGAGACTCAGGTGGGCTAAATGACTTATCTAAGGTCACATAGTAGTCAGAGGCAATGATGAGATTTGGACAGAAGTCCTCTAACACCAAATCCAACATTCTTTCCACTGTGCCATGCCTAATGGAAATTGAGGCCCAGGATAGTTGAGTAATTTGCTCAGGGTTATACAGATAGTAAACTTTAGGGGCAGGATGTGAACCCAAGTATTTCAAGTCCAAAGCAGGTGCTCTTTCCACTATTCCACAACACCTCCCCTATTTAGGCTTGAGCTCCCATAGAATAGAACTGAGACCAATGGGTAGAAGTTGAAGAAAGACAACAAAATTCCCTAAGTAGAGCTATCAAAAATTGGAATGGACTGCTGTGTGAAGTAGTGGGATTCCCCTCTCTTTGGAGGTCTTCACGTAAAGTCTAGATGACCACTTCTGGGATACGTAGTAGTCAAGATTCCCATTCAAAGACTGATTGAAATAAATGCCTTCTAAGGTCCCTAGGTGGTGCAATGGATAGAGTATCAGAGCTGAAGTCAGGAGGACTCCTCTTCCTGAGTTCAAATCTGGTCTCAGATACTTAATAGCTGGGTGACCTTGGACAAGTCACTCAACCCTGTCTGCCTCAGTTTCCACAACTGTAAAATGAGCTGGAGAAGGAAATGGCCAACGACTCTACCATCTTTGCCAAGAAAAACCCAAATGAAATGGGATCATAAGAGTTGGACACAAGTGAAAAAAACAACTGAACAACAAGGTCCCTTCCAACTATAAGATTCTGAGATTTGTGGTCTTTAGAAATTACTCTGAAAAAACATCCCTTTACAATAAAAGTCACAGAGAAAAACTATGACTCAGCACCAAAGGAGAGGGGAAGTGAACAGGCATTTATTAAGCACCTACTGTGCTAGTCAAGCTGCTAATCCCTTTATAAATATTATTTCATTTGATCCTCAACAACAAACCTGAAGGATAGGTGTAATTACTATCTCAATTTTACAGTTGAGGAAACTGAGGTAGGCAAAGGTTATGTGATTTGCCAGACTTGGACTGAGGTCTTCCTGACTTCAGATCCTATGCTCTATCCACTGATAGAAGATGTGAATAGTGGGGTGGGTACTAATTTAGAGTGCCAAGTCAACAAGACTTATAGGTCAACCTGCCATCTGATTTCAGGGTCATCTGTTGTACATGAACTGATGAGCCTAGACACTAAATCAGAGCTAAAGCTGACCTTGTCTTGGTGTACACAAGTGCCCGGCACAGAGTCAGTGTTTAATAAATGCTTATTGACTGACCGTAGTAGAAAGAATTGTTGTTCAGTCATGTCCAACTCTCTGTGACTTTGTGGACTATACTGTCCATGTTGTTTTTTTTGGCAAAGATACTGGAGGAGTTTGCCATTTCCTTCTCCAGTGTTCTCATTTTACAGATGAGGAACTGAGGCAAATAGAGGTTAGGTGACTTGCCCAGGGTCACACAGCTAGTATGTGTCTGAGATTGGATTTGAACTCAGATCTTACCAACTCCAGGCCCAGTGCTCTATACACTGCACCACTTAGCTGCTGCAGTAAAAAGAATAGAGGATTAGCTGTTAGAAGACCTGGATTCTGGTTTTGGAGCTATCACTAAGTGTATGACCTTGGGGAAGTCACATTGCTTCAATGGGCCTCAGTTTCCTCATTTGTAAAATGAGGGAGTTGTACTAGAGCAGAGGTCTATGAACTTAGATGAGGAAAAAAAATATGTCTTTATTTTCGCTTTTTGGAGGGCAATTGGGATTAAGTGACTTGCCCAAAGTCACATGGCTAGTAATTGTCTGAGGCTGGATTCGAACTCAGGTCCTCCTGACTCCAGGACCAGTGCTCTATTCACTGCTCCACCTAGCCGCCCCACATCTTTATTTTCATTAATGTCTAACTGAAATTTAACATTTCCATTAATTGTGGATTTTATAAAGAACACATTATTTTATATTTCTTTCCCTTCCCTTCTCTTCTGTGACTCTGGACCTTTATTAGAAACGAGAATAAGAGCATTCTCATTCACTGTTATATTGTTGTATTAGCTAATTGTTTTGTCTTTATGCCTAGGCGTAGCCTAACTTCATAGGACCTTTCTGACTATGGCACTTGGAACTCTTACATACACACATACATATATAGCCACCCCCAGGTTTGATAAAGACTTTGCAAATCACATTGGCTTACCCCACTGCTCCTGGTGAAGTAGGATCAGGCTACAGCACATACCAAGGGGAACATAGGGATGTAGTAAGAAAAGGAGTTATGGCTTGTATATATAATATTCAGATTTTTCTTCATACCTCCTGAGAGAGCCTAGGACTCTCTTGAGGATGAGTTCGGGTCATACAGTTTCTTAGGCTGTCATACCCTTTTTTGAACAGCAACACAGACTTTGTAAGTGCTGGACTTGGGATCAAATATGGCCTCTGAGGTTAGCTGTGTGACCATGGGGAAGTCCTTTATCTCCTTGAGCCTCAGTTTCCTCACCTGTAAGATGGAGACAATGATGCCTGTGGTGTCTACCTCATCCAGTTATTGTGAGGCTCATATAGGATAAAGTAGGAGATAAGTTTTACACATCTTAAAGTGCTATATAAATGTCAGATCTTAAATAATAATGATAGTGATGATTCTTATATCTAAGATAATATTATATTATAACTACATAATATAATCTTAAATAACAATAATGCAAATATTAAAGTGCTATATAAATGTCAAATCTTAATGATGATAATAATTATAATATAATTTATGATAAAATGTGTTGATACATTGCAATATAATGTAATATATAATAATAATGCAAATCTTAAAGTGCTATTTAAATGGCAGTTCATGTTATATTATTATTAGCTTTTAAGAATCCCACCAAACTGTCAACCAATCAGGATTCATCCTCCTTCCCCTTCCCTGCTTGGCTGAGTGTTGGTTCTTACTACATTCAATTAAAATGAACAAATATTTAATAAGAGTTTACTGTGTACAAAGAACTATGTTTGCTAGGCACTAAAGACAGCTAAATGCTGGGGGTGAAAAGACAAAAATGAAATCACTCCTGCCCTTTACAAGCTTTAATTCATGTAGTCCTGCCTGAATACTAATTGCCTACCCAAGATGCTATCCTTCTTACACATGGGGGAGAAAAGAAAGCATCACAGTCAAGACTAATTCATATACCATCACCTCAAAACACACCCAAATTTCATATAACTGTTGGCTCATTTCAGAGTGTTGGGAAAGGGAGAGCTTGAGGGGGGAGTCTGATTCAAAAAAAGATCAAGATTGAGGGGGAGAGATGGATGCAGGGCAGAGGTGGCTATTTGGGGCAACAGAAGGGTGAGAAGAAGGGGAGTGGATTCAGAGAAATTGTGGTAGAAATATAGGATTGTGGGGGATTGATTAGAAAAATGAGGATAGAGAAAGGATTAGAAAATGGGAGAAGTGAGAATCAGGAGACAGGATCAGAGAAAGAAGTGGGGATTGAGAGTGAGAGAAAGGTAGCTAAGGATATAGTGGAAGAAAGGTGAGGGTGTGAGAAAAGGGGATAGGGGCTAGGGAGTCAGAGAAGGGCAGGGCTCAGGAGAAAGGGGAGTTACAGAAGGAGGGATGTTCTTTTTCATGATTTATTGTAAATTTCTTTTGAGCTCCTAAACTTCAATCATTCCCTCTGCCCAACTTCCTTTTACTTCTCACTTTTAATTGGTTTGAGATGGCTCCTAGTGGATCTTATTTAATCATGTCCCCTATTGGACTCTGACCTCATGGACTTCTGCCACAATATCCTCCATTTACCCCCTCCCTAGGAAAAGGAGCCCTACCTTTCTGTGAACAGGCACAGCCTCAGTTTCATCAAACCAATGGGCTTTCCTTTCATGAGTTCCCTTTTATTACCTAAACTAAAATGAGTTACTACCCAATGCAGGTCTTATTCTATGATCCTATGACTCTAGTCCAATAGGTCCCAATCCTGTGGACTGTAGCTTCCTAGGGGTCCAAAGAATTATTACAAGGGGTCCCACAAAACCATAGGATCACCATTTTCACAATGATCTATACTTAGTTCCAAGAAGATATTCAGCATTGACTCACTATAATAAATAAGCAAATATATTTTCTATAGACTGAAAAAAGTCTCAAACACACACATATATATATATACATAATTATATATGTATATTGCATATATGTGTACTGTTGTTTATGCTGTTCAGTCATTTTCAGTCATGTCTAACTCTTCATGACCCCATTTAAGGGTTTCTTGGTAATTATACATAAGTGATTTGCCATTTCCTTCTCTATCTCATTTTATAGATGAGGAAAGTGAGGCAAACAGGATTAAATGACTTGTCCAGGGCCATACAGCTAGTGTCTAAGGCCAGATTTGAACTCAGGAGGATGAGTCTTCCTGACTCCAGACCTGGCAATCTGTCCACTGTGCCAGCTAGCTGCATGGCATAAACATATATGTTATATGTAATCTACATAATATGTACAGATATAGAATACATTAATGTGCAACTATATGTAATATTGTAAAATGTAATAGTGAAGACAGGTGCTGTACTGGTTATTTCAATGCTATAGAGAAGTTCTCTATGAGTTAACTTCTTTATCAGTGCAATTTATTTAGTCTTAGAGAGTTGACCAGAGGTTAAGTGACTTATCCAGGATCACATAGCCAGTATTTGTCAGAATCAGGACTTGAATACAGGTCTTTTTGATTCTCAGGCCTGGTCTCTATCCATCATGCCATGCTGACTCTCATATGCTTGTATTACTATTGTTCAAATTTCTGTGGATATTGTGGTGATTAATAAAATGCAAATTCACTTAAAGTCCTCCTGAATTCATGGTAGCTTTTTGGCCTCATTTATTTACATACAAGACAGATATTAATAAGATACATACTATCATGTGGTGATAATTTTTTTAATATTAAAAACGGACCTCGTACTCAAAAAGAGTTGGTATTTGAGATGATCTGAACCATGGTTTCCTCTATTAGTGGCTAATCAAGAGGTAACTTCTCTTCCTCAATGTTCTTTTTTATGGAAGAGGTTCCATAAAAATCCATCTGTCCTCATGGGCCACACATAAATGAACGTATCTGCTCCCTACACTTAGCATGGTCCCACTATCTAGGTTCACCTTGGGGCATCTACTTCCAAAAATGATGCAGCAGTCTAGGGGTGAAGGGACCTCTGTGGATTAGTATGGTCAGGAAGTTTCCCTAAGGGAGGCAGAACTGGAATCGGGCCTTGAGAAACGGATAGAATTTGGTCAAGCAAAAAGGGATAGGAAGAGTGGGAGGAAAGGACGAGTCAAGCAGGGCTGGTATGTCAGGAGATATGTGGCACTAGGCTGGCTGAGGGGAATCCCAAGGAGAAGAGATGGGAAAGATCTGGAACGGGGGCAGATAAGAGGCCATGGATTCCCTGTGATAATTGTGCCCTGGGAGGGGAAAGATAACTCTACTGTGAGGTCTATAAAGACCTAGAAAAGCTGCCACTGGGGGCCTCCCTCCCATTCTCAAGTTAAAAGTTGTGCTCTCGGGGCGTCTAGGTGGCGCAGTGAGTAGGGTGCCGGCCTTGGAGTCAGAAGGACCTGAGTTCGGATCCAGCCTCAGACTCTTAACTCGCACACACAAACAAAAACCTAGCCTCATGACCTTGGGCAAGTTACTTAACCCCAATTGCCCTCCAAAAAGCAAAAAAAAAAAAAAAAGTTGTGCTCTCCCTCCCCCACTGCCCTATACTATAGGGCCTGTTCTACCTGACCCTGATTGTACCCCATGTCCGGAAGCATTACTTGATAGCCATCCCCACATTTACATGTCCTCATACTCACATAGACCTGCTCACCAAGGCCCAACACGATCATAGGTATGCTCTGTTCACATACATTTTGCATGTACTGTAAGGTTCCCATTTACTTATGAGTACACCTGATTCCATGTGCTTCCATGCACACTCATCCTTTGTGCACACATTTGGTTGAGGCTGGCAGACTCAGACAGGAATGGGGGACGAGGGAAGGGGGCCCGGAGGCTTCAATCTGAAAGAAACTCAGCTGCCCTCCTCCCCAATCAGCCCCCATGTGGAGGCTAATGAATGGGGAGGCGGATGCCGTGTGTGTCTGTGTGTGTCCGTGTGCCTCAGGCAGGGACAGACAATGTACCCATATGGGGAGCAGACGGAGCTGCCCCCCCACCTGCCCCCCTCCATCTCGCTGGCCAGGGTTGTTCTAGGCAGTGACTCTGACAGGAAAGAGAGGTGACCGCCTGGGGCCTCCTGTGCCATGGCGGGAGGCAGGAACTGAGCAGTGTCTCCTGGTGTGAGGAAGGCGCCAGAGGCTCCCTGAGCGGGGCCATTGTCAGAGACACCGAGAGACTTGGAGAGAGTACAATGAACACACGGAGATACACCATACAGAGACATGCATGTACACATGCAGAAACACATTCGGAGGCTGAAGAGCCACGTTGGGAAACAGTTACTGAGAGATGGATGCAGAGACACCTATACAGACACACTAGCCACACACATAAACATAGTGCGGCAGGGATGAGTTGGAAGTATCCCAGATATATGGCCACTTTTACATTACCTAGCCCTCCCCCTCCTAAACCCGTGTGGCCATTCTTGGGAATATGCATCCCCAAAACAAATATGAACCCCAGAAACAAAGAAATGGGGAGGGACAATTTAGCAAAACCAATCAATACATCAATTATGTCTGACAGTGTATACAATATTTCATACCCCTAGACCCCCACTTCTGCAAATAAGGAAGGGGGGTATATTTCCTTCACTCTGCTCTGACACTAAGTGGGGTCATCATTGTTAGACAGCATTCGGCTGGGAGTTTTGTTCTCTTAATTTCTGTATTGTTGTTGTTCAGTCATGTCTGACTATGACCCCATTTGGGGTTTTCTTGGCACAGATACTCAAGTGGTTTCCTTCTCTAGCTCATTTTACAAATAAGGAAACTGTGGTAAATAGGGTTAAGTGACTTGGTCAGGGTCTCCCAGCTAGTAAGTGTCCGAGGCCAGATTTGAACTCAGGAAGAGGAGCCTTCCTGACTTCAGGTGGCACTCTATGCACTATGGCGCCACCTAGCTGCCCCTCCTATTGCAGTCATTGTATACATTTTCCCTTCTGCTTACTTCTTTCTATGTCAGTACATATGTATCTTCTCAGGCTTCCCTGAATTTTTCATATCTCTCCTTTCTTATAGTGCAGTAATATTCAATTACATCCATATACCACAATTTATTTAGTTGTTCTCCAATCAATGAGCTGACCTTCTTCTTAACCGAATCTCCCCTGTCCATACCATGTACCCCGCCCCCAACCTCATGATCTGACAAATAAATATAAACCTCGGGGCTGAGCATATGTTACATCCTGTACCTTTGGGGTGGGGGTCGGAGGGCAGAAGGGCAGCAAAGCAGATAGGGGATTACAGAAACAGGTACTATCTATGGTGTACATATGCCTGTGTGAGGGCTGTGTGCTGCATACATGCATGTGATATGCAAATGAGAACAAATGATAATGAATCTATCCATATTGCATAAATGTAAATGTATCCATGTGCAGTCTGTGTGTTATGTGAGTGTATATGTGTGGATAAGTTGTGACATTCTGCTTCGCTTCAGTGATGGGCACTGAGGCATCTGCTCACCAATCAGCACACACTATGGTTTGTTATTTGCTTATTCAAATGACTCATAGGAATATTTTCTAAGCACCCCTCTACCTGAGTGATTGAGCCATGGACAAAGATGATCAGTGGGTCTGATATGCTCTTAGGGCCTGAATCTGCTGAATCTCTCCTGGACCCTTGGCTCTATTTATTACACCCTAGATATGGGGTCTCCCCACTGTGTCCTCTAATTCTGTGTCACCCAGCTGTTACCACTACAGCTCTATGATACCCCAGGCCCATTATCCCCAATTTTATAGCCCATCTCCATGATCCCCAGCTTTATTACACCCCCACTCCATGATGATCAGCTTCACGCCCTTTCAACCCCATGATCCCCAGCTCAACAACTCCTATCTCTCACAAGCAGAGTGGGATGAAGGTCCCACTTCATGCTTTTGGGATGAATGGACCTGCTGAGACTTCCTGAGGGAAGCCAACAAACAGACAATCCAGTCCAGACTCTCCAGATTCTAGAGATCAATGCTCACGAGCCCTTCCTGCTAGAGACAAAGGAACCAGGAATATATTTTCATGTGGTTGGGGATTAGGCTTGTCATAGAGGGAATGATATTTTTCAGTGGACAAACCATCAGACTGTGGTTTGGGGAAAGATTTCTCCAGGCCTTTGTATTTGTATTGCCAGTTCTTAACACAGTTCCTGGCAAATGATAAGCGCTTAAAAAATACTTGCTGATTGTTTTTGTTTGTTTTAACAAGACAGCCTTGGAAGTGGGATATTCTGCCCAATTCTATCCCAGAGGTTTCTTTCTCTAGCCCTACTCCAGCTATGTTGTGTGTCCATTTAGGGGTGTGTGTGTGTGTGTGTGTGTGTGTGTGTGTCCATTTTAATGCATATGTCCACATACGTTTCCATGTGTCAACATCTGTGCTTGTGTGCCTTTATCTTCTGGGGAGTCTGTTTTGGTCTTATGATCACATGTCTATCTATGGTTTGGGTTCCTAGGTTTGCCCTCCCACCTAGCCTGCAAAGCTCTGGGGTTAGTTCTTCTGAGCCCAGGGCTTGGATTCTCACTCTGACATTAGATCAAGCCAGGGTCCCCATCCCCCACACAGCCAGCCTATAACTCTCCTTCCTTTTTAAAGGGCCCAGTGGCTTTAACGACTAGTTACTGCCTTGTCAATATTGTTCCTGAGGAAAGTGATGGTATACAGAGAGAAAGGGGACTGGGGAGCAAGATCTGTGGGGAGAGGGTGTAGAGGAAGAGAGAAAGGGGGAAGAAGAATAGGGAATCAGCATTAGCATAACCTACTATGTGCTAGGTATTGTCCCAAGTGCTTCTGACTACTGCTATCCTCACTATACCCATCTTCCCCACTTTGTACCACCAGGAGCCCCCAGTGTGAGCCCAGCCCAGACCTATCCCTCCAACCTCAAAGCCTTTTGTCCTGATCCTGTTCTGTGCCCCATTTTCTTAGAATATGCTCCTAGCTTTGGTGATGTCCACATAGACATGAAGACAGATCCAGACCTGAGAGGATGTATTGCTCTCAAGGTACCTATGTGTATCCAAGTACATTCTCACATGACCTTATGAGTATGTGTCCTTTATGCAAGCATGTACATGGTGCAGACACCACTATGTCCACACAGGTTATCTGTGTCATTCTTCATTTGTGGTAAAAATGCCCAACACTTATTCAAAGTGTTTTACATGCATTATTTCATTTGATCTTCACAATGACCCAGTGAGGTATTATCATACCTATTTTCCAGATGAGGAAACTGAGGCTTAGGGAGGTTAAGTGACTTGCCTTCAGTCACAAAACTAGTAAGAGGGATTACACCCATGTCTTCTTGACTACAAACTAAGCAAGCTATACAGCATGCCCTGTCCATGTAATTATGTCTCTATGTTTGTGTGTCTATGGGCATATGGTAGTAGAGTACTAGGCTTGAAAGCAGAAATCCTGATACTTATTGTATGTGACCCTGGGGCCTCTTTGAGTCTCATTTTTTTGTTATCTGCAAAATGAGGATAATAACTACCTCCTTCAAAGGGATGATGAGGATCAAATGAGATAATGTCTATGAAGCAATGGCAAACCTTAAAGCACTATATAAAAGGGAGCTGTTTTTATAATCTATGTGACCACAGGTATCCAGAGTCACAAACAGGTCTCTGCATATGTGCATGTGTCTATGTGCGTACCTATGTCCATGGTATCTGTGCTCACGTGTATCCATGCCATGTCCATTGTGTATCTCTGCCTATTGTGTTACCCATATCCATACATGAAGAGCATACTCATATGTACACCTGTATCATGTATGTCTTTATGCTTCACCTACATTTCTGCCCATTGATGTATCTTCATGCATGTATATATTGATAGTGTAACCATGTTCCTGCATGGATTCCTTTTTATACACCTCTCTGTTGTATGTTTCTATTTCCATGCATTGATCTGTGATTATGTGTATACCATATCCATACCTGTATCCATTTCCATGGGAATATGTGTCCATGTCTGGATATGTATCCATGTCTTTTTTTTTTTAAAGCAATTGGGGTTAAGTAACTTGCTCAAGGTTACACGGCCAGTCATTATTTATGTGTGGGTGCTCATTTTCTGAGGCCGGTTTCGATCCCGGGTCATCCCAACTCCAAGGCCGGCGCTCTTACTCACTGCGCCACCCAGCCGCCCCTATCCATGTCTTCCAAAACTGTCCAGAGGAGTTTTGCTTCCTGTCTTTCCCTCAGAAAGGGTTAATTCTAATGGATTATCCACTCTTCTTCCTAGGTGCCGCCCAATAGGAGTAGTGGATTGGAAGATGCCCTCATTGTTTCCCCACTGTCTGTCCCGGATCTCACAGACCTGCAGTATTTCCTCTTCCAGCCTCAGTGACTGCCCTGGACCTTCATTCAGCATAATACGTGAAGTGTGAGAGTAACTATAGAGCATCTGTAAAATGAGGAGGTTGGACCAGGTGTTCTCTGAACTCCACTCTTGTTCTAAGGTGTAGAGCAGTATGATCGGATGCTACAGACATACATATCACACCTATGATGACTGAGAAGTATCCACTTCCTACCCTTATCCCATGAAAAGGCAACTTCTTATTGGTCCCCGGTGCCTGTGTCTTCATTGCCTAACGCTGTCCATTACCAGTTTTCCTTCTCATGTGAGGTTAGGAAAATACCCCAAATAAGAAGTACACATGAGACCATTGTTATTACTCCAGAACCTATGTAATCCTCCTATCGATTAAGACCAAGGCTCTTGACCCTGACCTCAAGGCCACAGTCCTCTGTCTCCACAGCCCCTGTATGCACTAAATGATCTCTTAGATCCCTTCCAGGCTGTATGAACCCCACAGCCCCTGATCTCATAGATCCAGATCCCACAGTCACTAACCCCATAGCTCCATGAGCCCACAGCTCCTGATACCATTTCTTGTATTTCCACATATTCCTGAGTTTGTATCCCCCCAACCATACATTTCTCTAACCCCACATCCCACAGCACCCCCCAAATCCATAGCCCCTGACCCCACAGCACCTCCAAACGGAAGAGAGAATATTAGGGGGATGATCTGGGGAAGGGCATCATAGTGGGCAACCCCTCCCCCCATGCACAGCAGGTGCAGGGCAGGGCAGAGTAGGGAGGAGGAACCTGCATCTGGCTCCCCCCTCACCCTGCACTCACCCTTCGGAAGGTGACATTCCCTATTAACCTTATCCGTGGCCGTTTTGTAAATCAATGTCACTTACATTTAATAACAAGTGTAATCAAAGGAATTATGCAAATTTAATTTGATGCTTCTTGAATTATGCAAATCTGCAGAGCACATAATGTTCTCTGACGTGTGCCCGTTAGAGAGAGGGGGACACAGAAAGACAGACAGAAAAAGGACAGAGACAGAGAGGGAGAAAGACCATCCTCTGTATTGGGGGTGGAAGGGGTGGTGTGGCACTTAGGCCCAGGTAGGGAAAAGGTGGGAGAATGAATGGAACATGTGTCAGAGCAAAAAGTCCCTGGGGAAGTCAGGTTTAATGCAACCCTAGTTTTCATGTCCTTGGAAGCCTGTGATCCTGGAGATAAAACTCCTAGGTCTTCTGGGTTCTGCTTCAAACTCCCTCTGTATGACCTTGAACAGGTTGCATCCACTGTGACCATGATATAGATTGGACCATGAGAACTATATAAGACAGAGTGCATAATGAAGTAACAACTTTCCTTGTGAATTTTAAAGAACTGGATAAGACCCTGTGTCTGGTCATGTAGTCTATCCCACCCCCCACCCCCAAGCTCAGACACTGGGTTTTTTCTTTAACAAATTCCTGACAGGGAGAAATAGACCTCACAAAACACTTCTCAATCTAACCTCTATTCTGCCTATTATCACTAGCCAGTGGGCTCTGAGTTCTAGGGGAAACAAAATGGTCTGCTTCCCAGGGGAGGCTACTAGGATTGGTGTTGTTCCAGGGTAGTTAGACTGATTTGCTTGGACAGATGTGGAGTATGGAGGCAGAGGTGTAGGGAGGAGGCTTCTTGAGAAGTTCTCAGAGCTGGAGAGTGGTCAGTCTAGTGATCCTTGGTAGCCTATTCGGGGCAGGGGGAGGGTGGAGAGTGCCTGGCCAAAAGACCTAGGCTGAAACTTAACTCTTAAGTGGTTGAGGTCGGTGCAATGGGTCGTCAGCCTCAGTGGGATAACTGAGACCTGCCGAAGGGAGGGAAGGAACTTCCTCCCTAGCCACAAGAAAGAAGAGAATTGGGGAGGAGAACAAGCCAGTCTAGAGGTACTTTGCTTCCCAGAGCTCTAAGGGATGAGGCATCAAAACGACTTATCCTTCAGGTGAACTTGGACTTGGGTAACACATCCATTCTTTCTTCAGCTCAGCCGGGCTGGGAGCCCTGAGCCAAGTCTAGGCCCTGCAGAAAATGTCTTGGGTGGTGTATGTCAGAATAGGTCAATGCAAACGTATGCCAGGATGCGCATTTGTCTGTCACTGACTGTATCAGTGTATTTTCCAGCGTCTATGAGACGCTTTGTGTGTGTCATTGCCTGTCAGGGTATGTTTCAGAGGGTGTCACCATCAGCGTGCCCTTGCATGTAGGTGTATGGGTACCACTGTGTGGGTCCCCAGATCGGTGTGGGAGGGGCGGGATGGGGCGGGGCAGGGCGTTGCCCTAATTGGCCCGAAGTGAATCATTCCGGCATCTAAGGAAGGCACAGAGTCTCAGGGAGCGCGGGCGGGCGGCCCCAGCAAATGCTTTGCATGTTTAAAACTCATTTCCATAAGTAAGTGCAATTTCTCCGCTGTTTGCCCCTGTTTAATGAAGTGAGCTCTTGTTTGCCTTCCTCCCAATTTCCCAGCGAAAGGCGCCCGACCGTTCGCACCGAAATTACGCCCCAAATTAAAACTCCGGCTCCGGGGGAGGCGCGGGGGCCGCGGGCAGAGACCCTCCCCTCCTTTTCCCTCCCCTGCATGTACGAGTGTGTGCGTGTGCGCACGTGTGTGCGTTTATGCTCGCGGCGGGGGCCCTGGCCGGGAGGCCCTTTGGCTTCCATTAGCAGCGCAGTCAATATCTGTGCGTTCTTCCCCCTTCCCTCCCCTCCCCCCCCCCCCACCTCCGCCTCCGCCCCCTGCTTAAAGGAGAAATCTCAGGACTCCTTTCTCCGACCCCCCCCCCCCGCTCCGCCCCATCACCTCTAGATCTCCGACCTAACCCCAATCCCTGCCCCGGCGCCGGACTGAGGATTGTCCTCATCTCTCTATAGTGCCCTTAATGGGTTTCTTAGTTGACTAGCCCCTGGATCCAACTTCTGCTCTCTTCTCCGGGGCGGTCAACCCTGGAAGTGCATCCTGCGGTAATGTATTGGAGGGTGTTAATGTAAGCGAGAGGTTGTGACTGTGAGTATGGGATTTAGAGAGGGTAGGTGTATGCGAGAGCAGTTTTGCATGCATGCCGGTGACTACTGTCTGTGGTTGTGAGGGTGTGACTTTGTGTGTGATTGTTCGAGTGTAATGAGAGAGATTGTGTATCCCTTGTGTGTGACTTTGTGTCCTCCATGCGTTTGGAAGTCTACAATTATCATACTTATACTCATCTTCTTTTAATAGGGATAGCATAGGGGGCATATAATGAAAAATAAATTTCCCTAAATATAGGCACACATGTGTACAAATATGTGTACATACATGAAGAGAAAGAGGCTTGGTATGGACAGAAATTGCCAAGGTTTGTAGGTTTGGCTTACCTAAGGGTTACCTTATCTTCACTTTAAGTCAATAAATCAAAGTTGTCATTCCCAGGATGAGAAAGGGTGATGTGTATAGGATGTTGTATGTGAGGGTGGGGTAGTGTTGTATTGTGTAGGAAACAGCCCTCAATCAGTAGAGAAATCTATACCTCCCACATCCTGTCCTTGGTGTACAGAGACTGAACATTATATAATAATTCCATGTATTTCCTCACAATAACCCTGTGAGGTAGGTAGTACAAGTATTATTTTGTCCATTTTACAGATAAAGAAGAAAGGGAGACAGCATAAAAATCTGACCTTTTAGGAAGAGAGGAAGTAAATTACAGATTTTACAAATATTACCTGATTTGATCTTCACAGCAACTCTATGGAGTAGTTGCTATTATTAGCCCCATTTTGCAGTTAGAGGAAACTGAGGCAGAAGTTAAAGGACTTTCCCAGGGTCACGAAGCTAATACATGTTTGAAGCCAGATTTGAAGTGAAGTCTTCCTGACTGCTGGCCCAGCACTCTATCCTCTGGGCTACCTAGCTACCTTTGGCAAGAAGATCTGGTTTCAAGTCCTGCCTTTCTAGCCATGTAAGTATAGGGAAGTCCCTTGAACTCAGTATCCTAGGCAGCTCTCTGACTTTATAAATAGTAGATGAGTTGTCAGTCTACCACTTGGGGGCCATTGCCTACACTGATGAAATCACAGGTCATGATCCAAACAGACTAAAAAACAAATTCAAAGAGTTAAATGACTTGTGGAACATCGCATAATGAATAAGTTCAGAGGAGGGATTTAAACCCAGATCTGACTCCAGGGCTCTTTGCACTCTGGTTGAGGCTCTGGGTCTCCTGGCTCAATCTGTCTTTCACAAGGTGGTAGAATTCTCTCCTTAAGTCACAGCTCAAAGCTTACAGAGTGGCACACTATGAAAATAATCTAAACTTCTTTGTCTGGCATTCAAGGCCCTTCACAATCTGCCTATTACTTTTTCCAGTCTTATCTCAGATTGCTCTTTTTTTTTTTTTGCTTTAGCCAAACTGAAAGCTCAACTCTTCACAAATTCTTCTACTTTCTTGCTGCTGGGACTCTGTTTATTCCATTCCTTAAACCTAGAATAGCCTCCCCAGTCATTAAATCCTAAACATAGTTCAAGACTCAGTTCAAGTGACAGTTTGCCTATAGCCTTCCAAACCCTAGGAATTGATTTTTCCTTCCCAAGAAAAGTCATAGCATTAAGTAGACACCTCTCTTATACTCATCATATTTTGATGTTCATTTGAAGTATCTGTATACTTGTCTTATATTCTCTACTAGATTGTAAGCTTCTTGAGGATAAGGTCGCCATCTTATCTACCTAACCCTCAGGGCCCTCATCTTGCATAGCACTAGGCCCAGCATCTTCTCGATGCTGGTTTAATGAATGGATGAATGTGTAAGCATGATACTTTGTGTAAATGTGATGTGGCAAATCCAACACTGTGTATAAGCCTATGTATGGTCACCCACCTCCATAAATCACTGGGAACCCTGGCAAAATTCAAAGGAAAAACAGCTTAAGGGTTCCCATGGTTCCCCTGTGACAGGCCCCTTGGTGTGTTATTCCCTTTCTCCCTCACTTTTGGTCCCTAGAGATAGCAACATCCCAACTTTGCCTTGGAGGGAAAGGCAGGATCCTAAGCTCAAAGGGGACCATGTAACTGAATGTTCTGATCTTTCCAAAAGACTCAGGTCTTCTGGACATATGCTGGGTTGGGATGGGAGGGGGGGAAATGTCTAGCCTTTCCCTCATTCTATTCCCAGGGAATTTACCTAGCCAGGCTTCCCACAGAGCACAGATCCTCTAAATAATGGGAGATGTGAAAAGATTAATGTGGCAACAATACCCTTCAACACCCTCCCTCTTGCACTTTACTTCTATTCCTCATTGATACCTCCCTACTAAACCCTCACTTATATCCCATTGACTACCCCCTCCCTTGCCTACTCACTCCTCCCTAGTCATTGACCCCCTCTTTCTGAATCCTTTAGTAATCCCTCCATCTTTCCTGAGTTCCACCTCCATACTCATTGGCTCCCCTCTTCCCCACCTCACTATCCACTGACCCCCAAACTGACTCCTTCATATGAACCACACCTCACTAATCCTCCTTTACTGATGTCCCACTGCTCCCCATTGGTCTACTTCACTGATCCATCCATTGAACCCCAAATTGATCCCTCTAAATAGACCTTCCAACACTAATCCTCCTTCACTGGTCCCTCATTGACTCTACATACCGCCCCTACAGATCTCTCTCTCTCTCTCTCTCTCTCTCTCTCTCTCTCTCTCTCTCTCTCTCTCACACACACACACACACACACACACCACAGAGTACAGGGCCTTATGGTGGCTAGTCAGAGTCCCTGCAGACAAAATCAAAATACCCTACAGAACCCCGGCAGGGGAGGTTAAGGCGGGGGGGCGGAGAGGTTGAGGAAGAGTCCGGGATTAAGGCGCGGGGCAATCCGAGATGTTCCCCCATCCAGGAGTTCAGCCAAACACCTAGTTCCTGTGGGGGCCCAGCTTGAAGGGAGGGGAAGGGAAAAGGACTCGAGTCAGTGAGGGCCCCCACTTCCCCCCACCTCCACAGCACTGCTAGCATGGGAACTCTACTGGCTTCGATTTCCTCCTTCCGACCTCCCCCCTCCCCCCTCCCCCCATCAGATTCAATTTCCGTTTCTAAGTGTCTCTGAAGCTCTGTATCCCTCCGGGATGGCTGAGCCTGGGGCCTGGCCTGGCGCGGCCCCCTGCAGAGCTTCTCCTAGGTGCCCGCACCACCTCCGCCAACCCTATGCCCTCCTGTTCTCTCCTAGCCCCTTCCTTCACCATCTCCAGAGCCCTTCACCCCAAACACCCCGGCTCCCTAGCTCTGCTCCCTGCCTCTGCGTCTCTCCGTGTCTCTGTGTATCTCTGCTCTCTCTTGTCTCTCTCTCTAACACCTCTATTCATCTCTGGGAGCAACATCATTTATTTTGCACTTCCCAGATAATTTACTTTTTTTCCCTTCTACAGGAATTCTCCATTTCCCTATAAAATGAAAATTCATCTAGAATTACATCTTATGTCATCATTATGTTTATTAAGCGTGGATGATGTATATGAACAGGACGGGCTTGCTGCTGAGTGCTTAATGGTGCATAAGATTAAGCCGAGACTCTCAGCTGCGCAGCGACTCCCCTCCGGTTCCCATGTTGTAGAGGCTGCTGGGAGTACAAGTTCCGAGCGAGCGGACGGCCAGGTGAACTCGCCGCCGAGCCCCCCCATCCCCTGCCCCGCCCTCCCCCGGCCTCTCTGCCCGCCCGGCCCAGCTCGGCCCGGCCCGGCCCCGCGGCCCCTGCCTAGCCCGGCCGCCATCCGCCCGCCTAGGCCCTCCCTCCCTCGTTCGCTGCCCTCTGCAAGGGGCCGCCTCAGATTTACACAAACAAAACACACACAGAACCACAGCCACCCCCTGCCCCGGGCCGGGGTTACTGGATTTAGGGCTTCTTCCTCTGCTGTCCCCCACTCCCCCACCCCTCCCTGCTTTTCTGTTCCCTTCCGTCCCCTTTTCTTGCTCTCTTAGATTCCCCTTTCTCCTCCCCTCCAACCCTGCCCCCCTCCTTCTCGCTCCTCTCTGTCTCTTTTCCTCTCCCTCCTCCCCTCCAGGGCACCTCCCCCCTGCTGTCTCCTTCTCTTTCTCCCTTTCTCTTGCCCCCATCCTCCCTCCCTATACCTCCTCCCTCCCCATCATCCTTCCTTCTGCCTCACTCCCGCCATGCCCCCATTCTCCTTTCCTTCTCCCATTCCCTCTCCCCCCGTTTTCCCTCCCTCCCGTTTTCCCCAGTCCTTCTTCTGTTCCTCTCTCCCCCAGTTCCTCTCCCCTTCTCCCTTCCCCCCCCCGCCCCCTCCCCCTCTCTTTCCCCCGCGCTGGCGGCCACAGCTCTGCAGCGCGCGCGGCACCAGCAGTCTATGACAAAAACATTATCCTTCTGGTGCTAAACAATCCAATAAACCTCTCCACAGGGAGAAAGTTAACCTCTTGTCTCTTCGGCTGATGCCTTCCAGCCCACGTGACTGCTGCCACAGTAAATTCAAATCATTAGTCTCCTCACCCCATCAAAAAACTTCTATTAGTAATGGAGACCTCGCCGGAGACCTTCCGCGGAGAGCGCTGCCTTCCCAATTCCCAGTGGAAAAATTCTGCGCGAAAAACTAATTCTACTTTTAATAATCTGTCATCAGGACCAGAGGCAGTCATAAATTATATGGGAGCGCGTGCGAGAGCGCGCCACAAGAGGGAAATCAGGGCGAAAAATCAAAGCCCAAGTTTGACAAACTTTCCTGAAGATAAATAATAACTTACAAACAGGATTAGTTGTAAAGTCACGCTCGGGCGGAGCCGCGGCGGCTACGGCGCTTCGGAGAGACCGTGTACAGCGCACCTGTCACCGGCCTCCCTCCTGGCGCCGCCCCCGCCCCTTCCTCCTCCTCCTGGTCCCCTTCCTTTTCCCCGTCCCCTTCCTATCCCTTCTCCTCCCCTCCCTATCTCCTCCTGATCCTCCTCTTTCTCCTTTTCTTCCTCCTTTCCTCTTTTCCCCCCTCCCTCTCTTTTTCCTTTTTTTCTTCATCTTCCTCATCCCCCCTCCTGTTTCCATTTTCCTCTTCTATCCCTTCCTTCTTTTCTTCTCACTCTCTCTTCCTCTCCCCCTGACATTCCCTTCCTCGAGGAAGGGGGAATGCACAGGGAAACCAGTCCCTAATATTGTATGTAGAGACAAGATTCCCACCCAGGGTCACTGAAGGTCACTAGATGACCATCTCCAATTGGCAAGATAAGTTCTTCTGTATGGCAGACCCCTGCCTCTCTGGATGCCCTCATTCGGTGTGTGTATGTATATACGTCTGTGCATGTGTATATGTGTATACATACATGTGTGTAAAGCATATACATGTGTATGTTTGTTCACTATATGTATGTATGTTCACTTTTGTATGTTGGAGGTAGCCTTCACCTCGGCACTCCCCCCCCCCTTCCATTCCTAACAGAGTCTGGAATGGTTGGAGATGAGTTGGGAGTCTAATTCCTCGTTTATATGTCTCTATTTGTACAATGTTGATGGGGCTGGGGGGTGGGGAGGAGTCCTTAAAACTCCTGGGTTCCGGCCTCCAATGTCCCTCTCCCAGATCCTAGGGCCCCTGACTGGCCTCTCCCTCTAGGTTTCTGCCCCTGCTCTTCAGCTCTCATTACCTTAGAATGCCCTACTCTGCCCCAGCCTGTATGCCCTATCTTCCTTAACCCTCAGAACTCCCAGCTGCCATCCCCCTATTGCCCTTTGCCGGGGTGACTTCGCCCGAGTTCACAGACTCAGACCTCAAGAGCTCTCTGTTCTCACACCCAACGCCCACCCCTATACCCCACCACATCTCTAGACCCCAGACCTCCTAACCCTCGCGCCCCTCTCCTGCTCTAGGCCCCTGCTCCGCCTCCCTGTGCCCCTGCCCCCGCCCCCTCAGCGCCCCCCAGCGCCCCCGCCCCCGCCCGCACAATCTCGTCGCTGACAGCAGCGCGGGTGATAAATGCCCGAGACGCGGGGAAGGAATTGCGCAAAATAAAGAAGCGTGTTCCAACAAGTCCTGTCAGGGCGCATTGATTTAATCATCTGCAGAAATACACATTCTGGCTTCCTGGAGCGGAGCGTGCCCGCCCGCCCGGCCACAGGGGTGGGGGAAGGGGGTTCGCCTGGCCAGAAGAGGAGGGAATGGAAGGAGGGCTAAAGGCAAGTTGTGTAGACTAAGAAGAGGGGTGCTCTGGTTGGTAAGCTGAGAGGAGAGCAATGGTGTAGGGGAGACAAGGTTCTTAGAAAGAGGGGTCCCCAAGGACTCCATCATCCTCTCTCCCTCTCTGACGTTCTTTGGGGAGATCAGGACCAGGGATGGGATCGAGGGCCGTAACTGCTGCTGCTGCCGCTGTTGCTGACTTATTCCCCCCACCCCCGCCAACAGCTACACCAACCTCGAGATTGAAAGATGTCTTCCCTACCCCTCTGCTGACAAACCCCTCCTAGGTGCCCCCTTTAGTGAAAAGGATTTGAACCTCATTGAATTCGCATGTGCTACATATAAGAAGCGCCTAATAACTGGACCATAGTGCCTGCCACCCAGCACGGTCTCGGGCATCTCTACCCCACCTCCTTATAGCCTGGTTACCACCCCCACCCTAAGCCTCAACGAAGCTCTGGCCTCAGTTCGTCAGGGATCACGGCCCCCCCGGAATGCCCTCAGCCCCGCCCTGCCCGAGGCGCCACAGGAAGCCTGGAGCGAGAGGAGGAAAAGAGTACGGGAGAAGGGGGGTGGGGAGGGAATTATGCGGGATCGAAGAAAAGCTCGCAGCCAAAGCAGGGGCCCGGTCCCGGGGAGCAGACCGCCTATAGGATCCGGATTCTCCCTCGGCCTTTTCGCGCCCCATCTATCCCTCTGAGTATCACTTGGGGCCCAAGCCCTCAGTAACAGCTATCCAAAGGGGAAGACCCACTTTGGGAGTAGGGGCTCCAGATAAGTGAAATCATTCTCACCCCTGCAGGGGGAGGAAGGGTAAAGGGAGTGACCCCTGACAACTATTTGTGGACCCTTCCTTCTCTCCTCTTCACTCTCGTCTGGCATGGTTCTCTCTCCTCGTTCACCTTTCCCACAGGATTCAGGAAAGTTGGAGTAGCTTCATGCTCAGCCCCTTGTGGCCGATTCTTATCCTGCCAGAAGGTGGCAGGCCGGGCAAGGCCTGGACCCAGAAGACCCTGGAGGGGTTCACATAGAGTAACTGGAAAAATGGTGGATGGTGGAGGACACAATGGGGAGCAGGAATATTGAGGGGCTCAGCGAACATTGAGTGTGCTGGGGGCTATATGGCACAGTAGAGATTGGAAGGGGGACTCAAGACAATTTTCTCCCCATTGGACGTGGGTTAGAATAGGGATGTTGTTAGTATTTTCATTTGTTCTGAAACCTCATCCCCTTGGGGGACTGGAGGGGCCTCCTTTGAGCGAAGGGGAACCCAAATTCTTCAGGCCTCAAGCAAAGTGAAGAAGGGTCAAAATAAGGCATAAGCAACAGGGAGAAGGAACCAGTTCCTGCCCTGTAAGTAGACTCTCTATGTGTCTGAGACCTCTGTGAATTCAGAGATCAGAGGGTCATATGGCCACATCTTGGAGGTTGTCTAGTCCAGCTCTCTTATTTTACAGAAGGGGAAACTGAGGCCCAGAGGAGGTAAGTGACTTGCTTTAAGTCACACAGGTTGCAATGAACAAAGCTGGGAGTGGAACTTGTATGTTTCCACTGAACCATTCTGCCTCCTTCCTTAGTTTATACAACAGTAGGGAAAGCACCGACAGAAAGTCAATTCCTTAGGGGAGTTCTTAAAAGTTAGTCACAGTTAGTCCTTCCTCTTCAGGAAGGAGAGGTGGGGAGGATTAATTGAGGGGGATCAATTAGGGGTGAGTCAGGAAGATTTAAAAGGGGGGGGGGCAGTGAGGGAGATTACAGGGGTCAGTGAATTAAATTAGAAGGGTCAATGGGGGAATCTATTATGAGGGTTGAAGGGGAAATTGGGGTAGTTAGTGACTGAGGTTAGGGTCAGGAAGAGAAAATCAGTGAGAAATGAATCCATGAGAGGGAACCCTAGGGGGGTTAACAGGAGGATTAGTCAAAGGACTTGTAATGGGGATCAGCAAAGGAAGGGCAATGGGGATACAGTAGGAGACCCATTAGGAGAGGTCAGTGAAAGAGGGTTTGAATGAAAAGTCCAGATAGGAAGCACCTAATTACAGTTGACCATTCTCATCCTCATTTTTCACTTTTCTATCAGCCTAGTCTCCCTAGGATTGGTCCACCAAATAGGCTAAGCACTGCCATTACCACACTGAACCTCTAGGGGGCTCTAATCCTCTCTGTGTTGGCCCAGGGAGGTCCAAACATTTTTATCCTTGTTCAGCAGAGATAAGGTTGGGATTTTTCCAGAAGAGCTTTGCTAAGCAACTACTAAGGGGAAAAGGAAGGGACGAAGGAGGGGGAGGGAAAGGAGAGAGCAAAATTTTAAAACCTAGAAAGAAGTTTAAGGAAGACAGATCTCTCTTCCAGGAGAATTCAGTCTGGCCCCAGGTATGTTGGACTGCTAAAAGTGACTCCAGTTTCTACTTCTTACCATAGTCCTATATAGGAAATGATGGAAAATTGACCCCTCCCTTGTCTTTGATGGAAATTGTTGGTGGTTATTACTGTGTGTAAAGTATTGTTCTGTTGTGAACCTGGATTCCAGAAAAGACCACTCCCTGGGAAGTGGGGGGAGTACATCTGAGGAATGAGTCATCAAAGAGAACCTGGGAAGTGGGTGGAGCAATTTACCTGGGCCATTAGTCATTGGGTTCAGGGCTTGTCTATTACCTCTGCTCTGGAAATGAGCTGAGAGATTGAGTCCCAGTGGCTTTCTGACAGGAAATAAGCCCTCAGTGGGAGGTGTGACATGATGACCAGTTAAAAACAAAAAGAATTTAATCTGTAGGTAGCCTTAGTAGTGGGAAAGGTGCTGTCTCTGAGGTATAAGGCCAGCAGAGAGAAACTGGGTCCTCAAGTCAGAAGGGGATGGGGAGAGAATCAGGTAATACTTGGCTGGTGAATATACTTTAATGACAATTATTATTGCTAGTATTTATATTTTGCTTTAAGGTTTACAGTGCTCTATATATGTTATTTGATCCCCACACTATAGTCCTGGGACACATCTATTATTATTACTTGGAGATAATATACCTGGAGGCATTTTTCATATAAGGAAAATGTAGCTGAAGAAAGAAAGCTAAGTGAACTTACCAATGTAAAATAGCTAATAAGTGTCTGAGGCAGGAAATGAACCTGTCAGGCTGACTCCAAGCCCAGTACTCTGCCTACAGCCCCACCTAACTGCCCTTAGACAAGTTAGGACAGAGAGGAATGGTTTTGGGTGGAGGGTCAGATTTCTAGGGATAGACAAAGCCCCTGGAAAGGTAAAGGAGATAAGACTTCCAAGTCTTCCTAGGATAGCCAGCCTGAAACCCCAGGAATATAAGAGCTAGCTAGAAAAGGCAGGAGGCCCACATCTGCAAGCAAGATTGGCAAGCAGGTTATAAACAGGCTGAGAAATCTAGGAATCTTGCTATGCTAAATTTACCTCAAGTGAGAAGGCTGGGAGTTTCAAGTAGCATCCAACCTGGTCAGGATTGAGGCTGGCAGTTTCTTAGAACCACAAAAAAGATCTCAGTCTAGGTTACTCTTCTTTGGCTTGAAAAACCAGAGTTTCCTT